>CM031241.1:90667389-91022389 GCA_018340775.1 Taxus wallichiana var. yunnanensis | reverse complement strand
TCATATAGGATTTATTGGTGAGTGTGAATCATGAGGTCCTCGAGGTTATCTTGGATAATGTTGATAGTATGATGGACACATAAACATGTATAAAAGAGGGAATTGCCGATCCTATTAGAGAGTTGTGTGAGGATGTCATGAGATATCATCAAGGGGTGGCAGGGGAGTGGAATGGTGAAAAATATATGATGGCATAGGAGAATGTGATGGAGGGGATCGGGATTGACACTTAGGTACACGATAAGTGTTAGGTAAAACATAGTTTACTATAGGTAATTTTATATTTTACCTTAGTTGTTATTTTACCTTAGGTAAATTAGTACTTAATGTGGTTATTGGTTTGTTACTATGGTAAATAGTGGTTATTTATATCATTATATTGTTATATAGTTTTATAACAATATTTTTCATATTGTATTTATGTATAGTTTTCTAAATTATTTTTACACATGTGCAACTTCTTGTTTGTAAGTACTTGGTCATGAAAAATCTATAAATATTACATATTTTTATAATCTATTTTATTCTATATTAATAAAATCCTCACAGGTGCCTCCTATTTCTCGGTTCCTCAACATTTGGTATCAAAGTTGAGTTATGGAGAGTTTGTTCGTGTGATCAGATGTTGTAGAGAGGTTACAAAAGTGTGAAGAGGTCTTGGAGAAGAAAATTGTTCTTGGAGATCTATGTCGCCTCCAACAACTTCCCAAACCCACCTTAATCCCGACAACCTCTATTTCAAGTTCCAGACAAATAAAATTAAAATTTTGTATCACTGAGTAAGGAGGAGCCACCCAAGTGCTGCCTCCTACACCAGACTTGTCGACAAGGAAATCTAGTTCAAAAGGACCAAAGAAAAATATCACTTTTCCACAATAGGGGTTGTCTCTAAATCTAGAGACAATTTTAGTTCTGCTAAATTTGAAAGTGTTTCCAAATTTGGAAAATTGTTATAAGATTATGTTGCGGGGTTGTCGAGAGCGAGCTGACTTGTGGTTGATTTGAGCTCATCATTGAGTTACAATATTTGCATTGATGTATGTTGGGTGAGTTAGTTCATTGAGAGCATCGACGTCAAGTCGAGCCACAAACTTGGTTTCTAGTAAGTCTATGGGAAAAGCGGGAAGAAGAAGAATTTGTTGAATCATCCAATCGATTTGCCTCCCTAGGAATAACTTCAATGGAGATGAAATTGAAATGTTTCTTCATCTCACATATGGTGTCCTTGTAGAGTTGGAGTTTCTCCGCTCGATCTCATTAACCTCGAAAATTAGGTTGGAAACCAATTTTGAATCCCATAGGACTCTAAGGTTCCCAATTTCCATTCTCTTGGCAATAATGAGACCTAAGAGTAAGGATTCATATTCAGCTCCATTGTTAGTGCGTTGAAGTCTAATTCGAAACCGAAAGGTATGATTTTACCTTTAGGATAGGTTAAGACCATTTGTTGCACTTACACCATAGCTACACTTTGCTCCATCATAATGGAGCATCCAATGATCTATGAAAAAGATAGAATTTGTTGTTCATTTAGAATATTCTTCTTGCACATCAAACACTTATACCATGCATATATCTGTGAGATTGCTTATAGGAAGAGAGGTCATGCCTAAAAGGCTGCAAATCCCCTGCGAGTTGAAATGAAGGGAGATTGGTAAGTCATTTTATAAGAGATTCATAATCTCTTTCGCAACCTTAGTGGAGATTGTTTCTATGTTGGAAAATTTCTTGTCACCCTACTCCATGGCTTTAATTTATTTTGGCTTATCCACGTATGCATTTGGGACCCATTTTGAAGTTGTGGATAGCTCCTTGAAGGGTTGGTTTGTTTAGTTGGTTCTCTTGGAGCTCAAACTTAGCATGGACCCTCGACTTCCTCTTAAGTTTTGTTAAGTTTATATTGAATGGTCTAGGATCTCCCCGAGTGATGAAGATTTTTCATGAATGTAAAAAAATGACTTATTGGAAGATGGTGGAAGGGATGGCATTTATCCTACATATGCATGACCTCCCTAACAACATGTTATAGTTTGTTTCCCTATTTTTGTTAGAAAATTTAGTTAGGATGGTCTTTGGGCCAAGGGAAACATGAAGGACTATGGTTTTGATTAAGGTTGTTTTGAGGCTATCATATCCTCACAACATGCTTCTAGTTGAAGAGCAGTTGATATCTCAATATCCTAATTTCTAAAATAAATAAAATGGGACTATGTTTATAGAGACCCCAAGCATCAATAATTTCTCTCTTGACATAATTATTATAAACCCACACTTGTAAGTAAAATATGAGATATCCTCTTGGGATATTTCGACATCAAAGTGCATCTTCCTTATGTTAAACACATATTCAATGTCCTAATAATTTGCTATAGCGGGTGTATGTCTAAGTCAATGTGATTGATTTGGGCCTTGGGTGGATGCATAACATGGACTAAATGACCAAGACTCAAAAACATCAAGAAGAGGGGAGTGATGGGTCGACAAATTCTTCAAGTCAAGAAATGAAATGCAAGAGAAAGTCTTAGTCAAGTTAATTAACTCATACACTCATGTTTTCTTGGGGATTATGAGTGTCATCTTGCAAAAAAAGGACTAAGTGGGGAGTGGCTACAAGGTATACTCTCTTGTTCGATTCATTCATTTATCTCTAACTTAGTCTTTAATTCAACTAAACCCACAATCTTCGTCTTATTGTGCTAATCTAAATTAGGGGCTACTTTAGGGTATTTAGAGGTAGATGATTCATTGTCATGAGGGTCGATGGGGATAGCTTTTTTTTTTTGTGTTAGGAGGATTTTTTTCATCTGCAAGACGTTTGGGAAAGGGGTCTTGATATATACCCAAATTTGTATTTTGGTGTGATAGGTCTGTATAGCAGATCTGTAGACATCCCTCATAATTTCCAATGAATAATTATCGTTGATCCTTGGGTAGTCTCCAGTAAATTTATTACATTCCCTACATGTATGGACATCATGATTGACAATGCGGTGAAAACCATAATATAAGTTGGGATTTTAATTCATAGGCCTTATTTATTCTATTGTTGGTTGAATTTTTATTATTATTGTTACGAATTTGATTGTTATATGTATAGTTTTGCGACCCTTGACCAAGGTTTTGGTATTGTTTTGGTTTTGATTTTGATGTTGGTTTTCATAGGGTGGAGGACGATTAAAGCCAACTACGTTGATCAAGGGGATGGAGTTAGGATTCCTTTGGCTCCCCATGTTATAGTTGTTATTCTTGTTTATGCTCATGTTACTATTATTGATAGTGATTGGCTTTTTGGCTTAATCAATAATACCATCCATAATGGCACCTTGATTATGGTTCAAAACTTTGGGTCCTTGGTTAATATTTCTACCATTGTTTGGATAAATTCCATTATTTTGGTTTGGAATTATTGGCTTGTTAGGCCCATAAGTTTTATGCTCACTATCGATTGTTGCTCGATTAATGTGTAGAGCATCTTATGGAATTTATTCGTAAATGTAAAAGGGAATATTTTTCACTTCCTCCTTGGTTTCTCAATTAAGTGAATGGAGGAAAAGATTGTAAAACTCCATTTGGTCAAGTTGGGAGCACTCGTAGAGGACTACAAAGTGCTTGCCACCATCTCATTATAAAGTGGGTAAAGCAGATTCATTTTGTTCTTGTTTGATATGTAGGAACTCTCTAATTCTCATATGCAATAGCTTGTTTATGTCAAAATCTTTATCGAGCTCATCAATGAGTCGCTTGAAGGAATGTATAGAGGCTTTAGGGATCCAGTAGTACCAGTCTAAAGTGACCCCTTAGAGCGTCTTTGGGATTTTTGGCAATTATGGCATCCTCTAAGGAGTATCTCTTTTCGGTAGTAGCATATGCCTTGATATGGTCAGTAAGATCTCCTCTTTTATACTTGGGAAAGTTAGGAAATGGATGAGGGAGCATAATGCCTCAAATTGTGAAGTCAAGTGGCTCCTTTAGGTATTACGCATAGGTTCCCATTGCATTAGACTCTATAATAAAATTTTCTAGAAGGACCAAATGAGGAATGTCGTAGGCCGTAACATACACATTACCCTCAAAATATGGATTCTGAGAAGTGCGAGGATGGACTAGGAAAGGTATACATATATGGTGGGTAGATTTGGAACACATACGAGACATAAGGTGGTAAAGTGTTAGAGAATGCATTTGTTGGAATTTAATTGTAACCAACCACATTGTTAGTCATGGTGTATGAAAATACATTGTTAACGGACCCCTGGTAGGGTAAGTGCATGAGGAATGGCTACCTATTCCTAATGTGCCAACCCATATGAGGAGGTCCCTTAGGTTGGATCGCTTATTTAGATAACTCTGTTGAAAGTATTATTGTGTTGGTTGTGTGTTGATGGTGGGGATGTGGTTTTGGCCACTCATAGGATGACCAAAATTTGGTTTGTTATGGGATTCATTGCATAGGTTGAACCTTTTCCAATTCGTAAATTTATCATACCCAAAGTTGAGATCATTATGAGAATATTGGACATTTTATTTGGGAGCATGATTTATATCATGCTCCAAAGGGGATGAGTGATACCCCCTTATAAATTATTTAGTGTTTGTATTCTTGTTTACACACAAAGGGGCAGTTTAGGCCACATAGCCATAGTATTGTTTTAAAAATGAAAGGTATGAGCCTACATCCTATTCAAAGACTCATCTAGTATACACAACAGATGATTGATCCTCTCAAAATTTTATTCATACCATGTGTTTGTAAGTTAATCTTCGGGCTCGACAAGACATTTGAGTATATGTCAATTTCTTTGGTAAAGGTCATATTGTTTGAATCAGATTGACCACATTGGATGTTTGAGGGTTGAGCAACCTCCTCTATCCTCACGCTATTGGTAAATTTCAGGATATAGGTAGGGAGGGAGTGTGATTGCATATTTTCTAGTATAGTTATCGACCCAAACAGAGAGAGAAGGGAGATGTTGGGATTGCATCTGCGTTTAGTGAGCTTTGATACCCGAAATAAGTCTATAATCTCCTAGCACCTATAAAATAATGGTACATAAAGAAGATGGAAAAGAAAATAAAAAGAAGGAAACGAGAAAGAACCAATCTTTCACATCGAGTTCACCATGATTTGTACACAAAAAAGACACCATTATTCCTATGCACTTGACTTCCCAAAGTAGGGCCGAGATAAGCTGAAACATAGAAGATAAAGTGAAAATGGGGAGGCTAAAAGATAATTAGAGGTTAAAATCGGGAGAGTGAGTTCTTAATAGTGATGTTGTTGGATTGATAATGGGTTTAAATATTCTCTTGCAAGGTTGAGTCGGACCAGAATGGTGATGTATGGGTGTCAACTTGTAACAAATAATGAGAGCCAAAAGGGCCTAAAGGAGATTCGGAGAGGCTAAGAATGGGTTGTGTGAATTCTTAATAATTATGTTTGTTGTTTTGATTTTGATTCCTAGATTATTTTAAATTTGAACAATGAATAAATAACTAGAGAAAATGTTTAAACAAATGAAAGAAAGACAAATGACTTCTTTGATTTATTAAATTCTCTTTTAATTAACCATTCAACAAAAATAGAAAAACTATTTTAACCTCTTTTTTTTTTCGAGATTTAAACTTTGAAGGAAATGAAATTAAACTAATTAATTAACTAATATTTTTTTATATTCTTGGATTATTCATAGTAACTAAAAATCTATAACTCGAGGAGTGAATAAATAAATAATGATTAAACTAATTACTTCTTCTAATGGACAATAAATTAAATGAATAAATGAATTTTCTACCATTTGTTATTTGCAAAGTTCAAACATTATTAAATATATAGAAGGGATTAAACAATTTCCAAACATTATATGCACAATATATGTGAATGAAAAAATATCAAGTAACAATTTATATTTCAGAAAATGAATACAATCAACTGTCTGGTAACTGAAACAACCCTATCCTGGATGGTCCTTCATCACTTCTTATATCTGGTGTAGTTTCTTGTCTAGCAGAGTCCAAGTCAATTTCACCATTATTAGAGACTTCATTGTTTGCTAACTGATTAATAGCTCTACTCTCTGAAGAGATGTCCATGTAGCTAGTGCTCTTTCATACGGAAATGTGTCCACCCTATATCTTGAAACATAGATTCTCAAACAAGTTTCCAAATTCTTGTCCAACCTGTTGCGAAGTTTTGATTTCAAAAATGAAAGTGCACTAAATACCCTTTCATTTTCAACAGACCCAAGAATCATTGTCTATATGAGTTTATATAGTTTGAAGTATTCACTTATAGTTTCTCTCAAAATGCTTCTCAATACATCCTTCTCCAAAATAGCGTCATAGCTCCCATTTTGTTGAGTCATCAATAAGCTTATATTGATCGAGACATTGTAAATCCAAAATGTCATGACTAGGATATGAGTAATTTTCTGTCCAATATACCATTTATTTCCCCTCCATCAACTTGTGAATATTTGTAAAATTGTTCCATAAGTGCAGCCATGGATTTCTTGAAGTTTGTATTTCTTTGTTCTTCATCAATCATCGGGTTCCAAAAAATGGGATTTACAACTCCCATTGATTCAAGCGAGATCACTATTTTTAAAACACTCTATGATCTCATAAGATAAAGTTTCAATTATTTTCATCAATTTTTTACGTACATCAGAAACTACAACATCAAAAAGACATCTTATGATAAGTACTTCCTCAAGTTCAGAACATGCTACATATGGATCTTTGTATAAAGTGTGCATTTTAATATTTTTCCCATCAACAGAAATACAAAGATGACCACTGATATTGAACTTTAAATAGCTGTTCGGATCTTTGGTGTCGGTCAAAACCTTAAAGCTGCTAAAAATGGCTTTTGAATCCAATCTTGGGTGATATACAAGGTATCTAAAATCATACATACTTGTCTCTTTAATTTTAGAAAATCAACAATGTAAATGGATCTTTCCTGAGCATGTTTCAACAAGTTGTTTATTTCCTTTAGCATTGGAAGAATACCACATAAAGTTAATAATGTTTCTATATCTGTCAAGCGATACAACAGATCTTTCACCTTGTCCACTTGTCTTCGATGCTTGAACATATACCTGCTAAGGACTTGTATTCCTCAAAAATCCTGTAAGTTGGTTCATACAATGATATCCATCTCGTGTCAACATCTTTTAGCAATTTTTTACCATTTGTTATTCCAACAAAAATCTTTGAAACTCCATAAATATTTTAGGACTTCTTGACATATATGAATGCAAGTCTCATATCAGTTCCTCCACCTTAGAAACATTTTCAAAATTGCTTACAATCTTGTAAGCCAAATTCAGTCGGTGAGCCATACATTGAATAGGTATCATGTAAGGGCTACTCTTGTTTGCAGAAGGATACAAAGTCTAGTTTTATGACCTTACATGACAAATGCACTATCATCTCTTACACAAATCAGATTTACAGAGATGGAATGATCATCCATACCAACTATTTCCTTCAAATTTTTAATAACAAGTTCGCAGATATTCTCAAAGATTGCAATTCTTCGTCATTTTGTGCATATTTAGTAGATGATTTTCCTTGAAATGGTTACTAAAATTGAAAGTGTAGACATGCATGCACACCTAAGATGTATTATCTATTGTTGTGACCTCATCAATTGACAAAGCGATAAAATTTGCATTTTTTACCTTCTCTCTCAAATTAGTGATTTCTATTTCGCCATACACTTTGTCATCTCCCATGCCGTATTGGTATCGCCGGTGTGTTGTTCAAATATTTAAAAATCCATTAGATTGATACAATGTCTTATAATCAATCAGATCTGAAATTGGTCTTCCATTTTTTAAAATGTGAAATATTGTTCTGAATTGAATGAGTTTTCTTGAAGAGTGATGTCAGTAGCTTTTTCAAATCTAGCCTTTATAGTTCCACCTTTCTCAACAAGGACCTAAAGATGTTTATGATGATTATCATATTCTACAAGATATCTCATATGCAAACAATCTTCCTCAGTTTTCCATCTAGTTGTTTTTATAACTGTTCCATCATCTTACTTTTTAGACTCGTATATCTTCCCATAATGCTTCTCTATTGTATCCAACTTCAATTGCATTTTGTGGTCTCTGCCAAGTTTCCAACTACAGATAGTACATCTACATTATGTAGGAGTATCAATATTGTTCTTAGGTTCAACAGGTTCAATGAATGGATATTTGGTTGACCATTCAAATTTATAAGTTTCGGAATGTTTATCGGAAGTTTGATTTGACTGGAAATGAGATATCGATCTTGTCAATTTGAACTGGATTACTTTGGTAATTGGCAATTTCATTTGGAATGAAGTCACCTGCTTAGGGTTTTTTGCATTTGAGAGAAATTGGTTTGCTTACATCTTCCCTAAGTAAATAAAAAAAATAAAGTAACATTATCATTGTAGAAATTGGTTTGATTACCTCTCGCCATTGGGGTTACTTTAGTTGATTGAAATATTTTGAAATGTCCATACTGCGTTTTATTTTTCCTTGAAGTTGAATTATTTTCTCATTTGTAATAGGGGCCATCGAATGGATGATTTTGAATTATGTGAATATGCACATGTGACAAAAACATAGAACTTTCAAATACCGATGGTAACAAATCTTTACCCAAACACAAGCCAACACAACTTAAGAATGACATAAGACCGAGCACTTGAGCGAAAAAGGAATATGTAGCAGGATTGAAAAACATGGAGTTACCGGTTGGTAATACAAGTAAATTATTACCGATCGGTAACACATAAATATGTTACTGAGACCGATAACACATAAATTTGTTACGATCGGGCGACACACATATATATTCTGACTGATTGGTAACACGTATATATGTTACCACCGATAACAAAAATGATTTGTTCCATTTCGACGACAAATATGTGTTGCGGTAATAGATATATGTGTTGACGGTTGGTAACAAATTTATGTGTTTCGATCGATAATGATTTATGTGTTTTTCGGTAACACATATATTTATACCGGCCTGTAAACACTATTACATGTTGCGGTCAAGTAACACTTGTAGTGTTGCACATTTGACTTGTCGTTCATCAAGACTCATCGTGAGAATTTTATGGTCGAGTGGTAACACAAATACATTTCTTTGTCCGTCTACGGAAAATAATAGTTAACCTTGTTAGTCTACATGACAAAGTTCTCTTTTCGCTTATCTCTTGAGTCTTGGTTTTCTTGAATCCTTCAGCTTGTGGTCTTATACTTTCAGATTATTCACACTTATAATGTAAAAAATAGGACTATACTATGGCGAATTAATCATATATATATTAGAATGTTATAACATGAAGGCGAATTTACTAACTTTAGTCGGCCCTTGGCGGAAATACGAAGGCGAAATTATATTCAATTTTTTTTGGTCTTGTAAAATTTTGGTGAACGCACTCATCAGTATGCTTAGTACAAAATTCGCCAAATTCAAAATTCAAAATCCCTTATATTTGCCTTTTCACGAATATTCGCCCCTAAAATTTACCTTGCATAAAAGATAATACAATTATTTATTTTTCAAATGCAACAATGGAAAAGGAAAATGAAAAGCTTGTATTCTTACCTGCGACAAAGATGCAATGTCCGCGACATGCAACTTCACAAAATCCGACTGTACAACTTGGCTAAATAACAAAAGATCACAAACAATCATAATTCATCTTAACAATAACATTTTGGACAGATATAGTGCCTACATGTATTTTCCTAAGAGTACACACCATAGTAGAGTATGATGACTCCAAATCCCGAGTATCTTGCATGATAACCTTCGCATTATTTCTTCGATGGGCCACATAATTCCTACCATAAAAATCTATGTCTACCATTGCACAAATGCTTCACAAATAGCACGTATTAAGCCATTAAATAACTACAAACATAATTGTACATAACACAAAAAGGAAATACAATGTGTACATATATCATATTGCAATGTCATCCATGGCAAGTGCTAACAACGTTGCCACTTCTTCATTTATAGTGTCCCTAGACACTTGACATACATCCAACCTACCTCTATTAACGAACATTTGACAAAGCGAGATACAAGCTCTAGCGCTTGAACTCGAAGAACAAAAATATTTACATTGTTACATTGGTATTCACCATTCATTTGTTTCACAACAAGCATATCATGAGAAAACACACAAATGTTCCAAACTTCATGGCATATCGCTTCCTCAAGACCCAATATCAAGGCCCTATACTCAGCCTGGTGGAAGGTCATAGTGGCATTTCCCACAATGGTACCTCTCTCTACTATCTTGTTGCCATCAGGGTCATATAATATGAATGATGAACATGTCATATTTTCCGAGGTATTAGACACCCCATGAATTTCCAATCTCCAAATGGCAACCATGTTTACCTTTACAATGGACAAACATATATCAAAGCAACAAAAGACAACATGTTTGTTCTTTTTGCATTTTCAACACTGCAAATTTGAACTTTTCAATACAACTATCTACATTCCAAGACATGTGCACATATATATACACACACACATGTTTCTTTTTTGTGTTAGTTGTGGTATACAAACTATTTTTTCTTTGCTTACTATGGTATACACACCGTGTTTTGTTCTTTTTTCTTGGTTGTTTTGATTTAAACATGATTATAGTTATAATTGTTTTTGTTTGAATGTGCCATGTGGCATCACAATGAGAACAACAGGTAATCATTGCATCTTGTGCCCACTTTGTTCAACCATCATGTGACTTTGAAAATACTTAACATGTGAACCTATTTTTCATCTATTTATTATAATAGTTTTTCATTGTTAGCATTTGTATTGCAGTTAAGTTTTGATTCCTTTGATAATTTTGATATCCTAGTTGATTTACTTGCTTCTATTTTGGATTTACACACTACAATTTTAGATTTACAAAGCATGATCATACACAAAAAAAGACATCTATAAATCCTGAATAACATATTATTATTATCCATAATTTCTATTTCACCACATTCATTGACTAGCCAACCAAGAAAATTATATAGACATATTTTTATCTCTCTTCTATGGTATCACAATCCAAAATACCATATATAAGTATTGTTATTGATACTATAAGTACATGTTTCCCTAAAAAACTTCACAAATCTATAGAACAGAATAATAATAATAAAATGTCTATTTGTGAACAACTTTAAAATCTGAAAAATCACATAGCGCCTAAATGGTTTTTTAAAGATCTAATGCTTCTCCCCAATTCTGCGAGTGGACTTTAAAATATGAAAATCGCATAGCGCTTGAAAGCACTATATCGCAAGACCCACATCCATATTCATGATGGCCCCGCATATGCCCCATACACATGCATCACACTTTTCCCAAGAGTCACCTGCCAACGCACAACACTACCATATGATAGGATAACACAAATGTCCTGGTATGTGAGACATATATGTATGTATATGTATACTCGTACATACGTGTACATATACATGAATATGGATATGCATATGCATGTATAAACATACATATACAAATACAAATATATATGTATGTACAGGATCACATGGCCCCCATACTAATGACCATAAGATGCCATACCGAATGGCATACATGCATAACTCTCTGCAGGACCTGCATCCTCCTCCGTGGTGTCTAGTCTGTCAACTTAGTCACCATTGGAATCGGTTATCTGGCGGCGACGGGATCACATGGCCACCTGTGGCTATCCTGGTGACAGGATGCCCATACCCCATGCATGCATACGCGAGGTGGGATCCACGATGGTGAGGAGGTGGTGCAGGTTTGGTTTTCACATAATATATGTGTTTGAAAAGAAGTGTGGCATGCAACAGCTGTTGGGTGGAGTGGTAGACATGTATGATTGTAGTTAGGAGGTCAAAAATATCTGGGATTCAAACCCATGACCTCCTAAATACAAGCATACATGCCTACCACTCCACCCAGCACATGCTGCATGCCACACTTCTTTTTCAAACACATATATTATGTTAAAACCAAACCTGCACCACCTCAACCAGGGTGGGTCCCACCTCGCACATGCATGCATGGGGAATGGGCATCGGCTGCGCGTGCACGCTATCCTGTTGCCGGGATAGCCACAAGTGTCATGATTATTTGAAACAGTCATGCAACTCCATTCCCGAGGCCGATCCAAAGGCAGATACGAGCAGACAAATGATGGGATGAGGAAAGGACGTTAGAAGTTGGCAACATTTAATGCAAAGCTTTGTCAACAACTCATGCCAATTCCCGAGGCCGATTCCAGGGCACTATATGGAGAAGAGGCAATGATTACATGTGGTTGTCATTGTGTTGCCACGTGGCACATACAAACAATAAACAATTGTGGCAGCTATAATCATGTATAATCAACCCATTGTGGTGCCACATGGCACATTCAAACAAAAAACATTCATACAACGTATGTGAGACATATACATATACATATACATATGCACATGTATACTCGTACATACGTGTGCATATACATGTATATGGATACACATATACATGTATGAACATACATATGCAATTACACAAATAGATTTACATACACGTATATGTACACATATGTATATGTATGTGTATGTATTCGAGTAGGTGTCACAACAGATTCCTTGACTACCCAACAAAGGGAAGAGTATAAACAATTTTTTCTCTATTATGTGGTATACACACAATGTGTATACCACATACAACACTACCATATGATAATACAAGGTATGTGAGACATATGCATATACATATGTACATGTATACTCATACATACATGTACATATAAATGTATATGGATACACATATGCATGCATAAGCCTACATATGCAATTACACACACACACACACACACACACACACACACGAGTGAAGAGTATAGACAATTTTTTTCTCTGTTAAGTAGTATACACACAATTTGTATACCACATACAACATTACCATATGATAATACAAGGTATGTGAGACATATGCATATACATATGTACATGTATACTCATACATACGTGTACATATAAATGTATATGGATACACATATGCATGCATAAACATACATATGTAATTACACACACATATGTACACATACATGTATGTACATGTATATGTATATGTATATGTATGTATTCGAGTAGGTGTCACAACATATTCCTTGACTACCCAACAAAGAGAAGAGTATAGACATTTTTTTCTCTTATGTGGTATACACATTGTGTATACCACATACAACACTACCATATGATAATACAAGGTATGTGAGACATGTACATATACATATGTACATGCATACTCATACATACGTGTGTAAAAACGTGCGAAGTGCCAGCTCATTTGAATCCGACGACGACAAATTTGCTCCGGCCGGTAATGGTCCACGTTGGTAGGCGACTCTTGGGAAAAGTGTGATGCATGTGTATGGGGCATATGCGGGGCCATCATGAATATGGATGTGGGTCCTGTGATCCTGTCTGCTAGGATAACAAGAAGAGTATATATAATTTTTTATTCTCTGTTATGTGGTATACACACAATGTGTAAACCACGTACAACACTAGCATATGATAATACAAGGTATGTGGGACATATACATGTACATATGTATATGTATACTCGTACATACATGTGTGTATGTGCATGTATATGTATATGTATGTATTCGAGTATGTATCACAACAGCAAATTCCTTGAGTGCCCAACAAATTGAAGAGTATAGACAGTTTATTTTCTTTGTTATGTGGTATACACACAGTGTGTATACCATTTTGGCCTTCAATTTGTTTTCCATCTTTGCAGACTTGACTCCTCCGCTTGAAATTTATTGTAATATCATCCACATGACAAGCGGTTCATCACTAGGCTATGTATCTAGCATATTATCACCTAAATTGTTTGATACTTTTGGTTCATTGATTGCAAGTATAGTCTACTTGCTTGAGTGAAGTCTACATACAACACTACCATATGATAATACAAGGTATGTGGGACATGTACATGTACATATGTATATGTATACTCATACACATGTGTGTGTATGTACGTGTATATGTATATGTATGTATTCGAGTAGGTATCACAACAGATTCCTTGAGTATGTATATGTATGTATTCGAGTGGACCTTCTTGCCAATTCTCCCAAAATCCTACGAATAAAGTTGCAGAGTTCATGGTTTTGGCGCCAAATGCATGTTTTGTTCCTTGTTTGATCGGGTATACCGTATGACGCAGTAAGCTTTGCATTAAATGTTGCCAACTTCTAACGTCCTTTCCTCATCCCATCATTTGTATGCTCATATCTCGCCTTCGATTGGCCTCGGGAATGGAGTTGCGTGACTATTTTAGAGAATGGTGACTAGGTTGACATATTGGATGCCATGGAGGAGGATGTGGGTCTTGCAGAGAGCTATGCATGTGAGGCATGTGAGACACGTACATGTACATATGTACATGTATACTTGTACATATGCATGTGTATATGTATACGCATGTATATGTATGTATATGTATGTATTCGAGTATGTATCACAACAACAAATTCCTTAACTGCCCAACAAAGTGAAGAGTATAGACTGTTTTTTTTCTGTTATGTGGTATACACACAAAGTGTGTATACCACATACAACACTACCATATGGCATATGATAATACAAGGCATGCGAGACACATACATGTACATATACTCGTACATACGTGTGTATGTGTGTGCTTGAGAGTAATGGTATAGCTTAGATACCAAATGATAGAATAGAATAAGATTGCAATGACCAAAGAGGGACGGAAGCCTCACAAATATTATTGATCATGAAATCAGATTACATAACAATGCAAGAGCTGTAATATTTATAGATATTAGACAACCTCATATGGATAGACATAACACCCTATCAGGCACTAACTACGAGATGATAAGACCCATCTCACATGCACATGTAATTACTACTAATACCAATATTGAATGTTATCCAACATAACAATATTGAATGCAAGTCACTAGACTAGAGTGCACATGTTGCACATTATTAAATAAAAGACAATGCAATAAAATGCAATAAATATGCCTATGCTAAATTATGCTAACATTCCCCCCCTTAATTTTGCATAGTTTCCAATGAAGTGGAGAGGAACTCTCTGAACAGTGTGAATTTGTCACGTGCAAGTGACTTAGTGAAAACATCTACCTTCTGTTCAGCTATAGGACAGAACTGGAGCTGTATGTTGTGCTTCAAGACATGCTCACGTATGAAATGAACCTGTACTTCAATATGCTTGGTTCTCTCATGAAATACTAGATTGCGAACAAGCTTCAGAACTCCTTCATTATCAACATATATTGGAGTAGATTTATGTTGTGGTAGACCAATTCCTTCCAGTATTCGGCGTAGCCATATTGCTTCACAAACAACTTCACTGCTGACTCGATACTCGTCAGAAGAGCGAGAAACAAAGTTTTGTTTTTCGCTTCCCCATGATATCATCCAGATCCCATAAAGAAGACGAAGCTCGATGTTGACTTCCTATCATCCATGTTTTTACATGATCTCGAATCGAATATCCTGTCAAGAAGAAGTTGTCGTTCTTCTTGTACTCTAGACCAAGGTCAACTGTACCCTTTAGATATCTCAGTATTCTCTTTGCGTTGCTTTCCAATGACATATTTTCGGTTCTTGCATGAAGCGTGATAAATAGTCTGATTTATGTAAGGCTGATATACAGTATAGTATATGTCAGGTAAATGAGACTCCCGATCAACTACCGATAGAGAGTTGCATTCACCGGTGGTGATGGATTGGAACGAGATAACTGAAGTCTCGCTTCCATAGGTGTAGCAATAGGAGTGCAGTCCATCATCCTGAATTTCTCGAGCGTTGTCTTGGTGTATTTCAACTGTGACACAAAGATATGATTCTCTTTTTGCCATACTTCCAACCCAAGACAATAGTGCATGAGCCCGAGATCTGTCATGTCGAACGATCGATTAAAATCCTTCTTTGTTGCATCGATCATCTTCACATAAATGCCTGTAATGACTAGATCGTCGACATAAACAACCACAATGACAATCTCCCCCTTACTTTTTGAGGTAGAGATTAGGGTCATAAGGATTCATTTCGAATCCATGACTTATGAGATGCTCATCAATTTTGATGTGCCATGCCCAGGGTGCCTATTTTAGGCCATATAGAGATTTTATGAGTCTCGCATACCATCATCTCTTTTCCCTGGTATTACATAACCCTCGGGTGAGTCATATAGACTTCTTCTTGCAAATCTCCATTAAGAAAGACACTTTTCATATCCATTTGGTGGACTTTCCAACCAAATTGTGCAATTAGAGCAAAGATCATCCGATTGTCTTGATCTTGGTGTGGGAGAAAATGTCTCCTCATAATCAATGCCTTCTTGTTGTGCATACCCCTTTGTTACAAGCCTTGCTTTATACTTGTCAATAGTCCCATCCGATTTGTACTTAGTCTTGAATATCCATCTCGCATCCAATGGGTTTCTTCCCCTGGTGGAAGGTCGACAATGAGTTACCATGTGTTGTTCTTCATCTTTGAATGATACTCTCAATCCATGGCATCTTTCCAAGCTTTTGATTGTAGGGATTCCTGAACTATAGATGGCTCAACTGTTTCAACAACTCTGCTCATTAGGGCATAATTGACCTCTTCACGAGCTTCACTGCGAGTTCTAGGTCCAGGATCGGGACGATGTGCTAGGTGCTTCATCCAAATTTGCGTCTCTTATTAATTGAGTATACCATTTAGGTAACTTCTTAGTTGTTCCATTGGCTTGTGGTGGATCCAAGTTTTTACCATCATCTAATTCATCACTGTCATCTTCAGTGGGAACATCAAATTTTGTCTTCACAAGAGGTGTATTTTGCATGTTTGTTGAGTCATTGAGTGGAGCATCTGCTTGTTTCTTCTCAAAGAACTCAACATCCCTACTTGTTTATACTTTCTTTGCTTTTGGATCCCATAATCTATACCCAATGCTTCTTCACCGTATCAATGAATATCGGTTTCTCGGCTTTCATATCCAACTTGTTCATGTTCTTCTTGGGTATGTGCATGCTAGTTTTACACCCAAATACTCTTAGGTGTGCAATTGATGGTTTCCGATTTGACCATGCTTCTTGAGGTGTCACTCCTTTAAGAGCTACTATGGGCACTCTGTTCAACAAATAGAGCTGCAGTTCTTGTAGCTTTCCCCAAAATGTCTTTGTTAAACACGAGTAAATCAATTATACATCATACACAATTTCCATGATAGTATGATTCCTTCTCTCAACTATACCATTCTCATTGTGGTGTGTGAGTAGGAGGCATTTGTCGACGAATCCCATGAGTTTCTTGTGTAAGTCTTGAACTCATTGCTTGTGAATTCCCCCTCGATCGACGAGAGAGTTTTGATCTTGCGACCAACTTCATTCTCAACAAGTGCTTTGAACTTCACGAAATGTCTCAAATGCTTGACTTTTGTTTCTTAGACAATATATCCATATCTTTCTTGAGTAGTCATCAACACAAAGCATGAAGTATTGACATCCGAATGACTTGGTTGCATGGGCCCGTAAATATCGGTGTGCACCAAATCAAGCTTTCCCTTAGCTCTATATGTGTTCTTCCGGAAGGGTACTCTGTGTTGCTTTCCGGTTAGGCAATTGTGACACTTGTCGATGTTGTGCTTGAGTGTAAGCAATCCTTTTGCCATGTTGCCCTTTTGAAGTGTTTGGAGATAGCCAAAACCGTGTGACCATATTTGCGATGCCATAGTTGCAGATTGTGTGTCTTTGGCCACTAGAGCTTGATCATCCTTGTGGACAAAATCAAGTTGGAACATGCGTCCCACATTGGAGGCTCTTGCTAATCTTGGAACCTTTTGACTTATCTCTTATCAAGCACACTTTTTCTCCATTATTCTTTCGTCAAAATCCAACTTCAAGTTGTGATCAAGGAGTGACTAAGCGATAGCAAATTCTTGGTCAACCCAGTGTACATATAATACATCGTGATTTTACGGTTATGCTTTCCAAGAGGTAGTGAAATGTTTCCAATCCCTGACACTTTGTATGATGAGTCATCACCTAATGACACATGGTTCTTGTTAGGTGAGTCACGTAGTGTGTAGAACCAATCCTTGCGTCTAGTCATGTGTCGAGTTGCTCCGAGTCAACATACCGGATATCTTGTGTGGACTTGGTTTCTTTATCAAATTGAGCAAAATACATGTGGTGTCCTTCATCGAATGATCCTCATGTTTGCAATGTACCCTTGTTGTTTGGGTTTTCTTTGCCAATTACCATTTTTCTGCCGTTGATTGTTGTTGTTGGACTTCCCTTTATTTGAATTATTGTTACCCTGTTGGTTATAAGGTTTTGAATTGCTTGATGAACCCTTTTTATAGGAATTGTACCAACAATCTTTGATGTCATGTCCCCTATTGCAAATGGGACACTTCTTGGTGTTGTCTCGTTGACTTTGGTTTTGTTGAGACTTCTTGTGATTGGACTGAAATTTCCCCTTTCCTTTATGATTGGAAGATAGTGCTTGCTCATCTTCATGATGATCTTTGTTGTTCATTGCCTCTTCTTGTTGGAGTAGATTGACCAACTTCTCAAAGGTATTTGTGTGTTCACTCATATTGATAGTTGTCACAAAGATTCTATAGGAAGGAGGAAGTGCTCCCAACACAATTGGTACGAGGTCTTCATCATTTATCTTTTTCCCAATGCCAATAGAGATGCCCTCAAAGTAACAACTCGTCTAAAAAAACTTCAACCTTCTCATTGTGCTTGAACTTGAGAGAGTATGCGGTTGTGATAGTAGGTTGAGGATGGCATTCTTGTTCTTTGCCTCATGCGATCGTGCTCAACTTATCCCATGCATCCTTGACCGATGTGGCATCTCTAATGTGGGGTTGCACGCACATCATGCATTACGCTAAACAAGATGATCAACTTGGCATTTTGATTGGCCCTCACAAATTGAACTTGTTGTCTTCCATCATCAAGTGATCTTGTTGTTTTTCCATCTACAACTGTTGTCCATAGGTCTTCAAACTCAAGTAACACCTTGATCTTCGGTTTAATGCCTACGCAAAGATAGTTGTCTCCTCTAAGCAGTTGTGAATCAGCGCAAGAAGAACTTTGGTGCTTGTGCACCTATTTTGCGCAATCGAATTTCGAAACTCGAAGTTACGACAAAGGGTAAGACTCTTATCACTCCGGGTTTATGGTCTCCCTCTCAATATACCATCGACCGATATACCAAACCTTTCTATATATCGCTTCCTTAGGTATCCTCGTCGGTGCGTGGAAGAAGATCACCCTTTCAATATAGCCGTCGATGCGGAAAGAGGTGTTAACGCACGTGAAAGCATTTAATACATGGTACTTAGACAATACGAAGAGGGGTTTGTGTAAGCACAAAGCGGATGGGAGGGCTCAAATGTGTGTGTATTGTGTCCTTATTACTCCCGTCGATTTTATAAGGTTGATGTTCGAGACGACGTTTAGGTAAGCTGTGTTAGACATTAAGTGTAGTAGTAGTCGCGACGGCATCACCCGTAAGTGCTTCTCGGAGGCACCGTATATACCGAATTCTTTATGAGATCAAAGATCTCGTGTGATAGAACCAAACATAAAATAAAAAATTTGTACTTTTTTTTTCACTTTATGCACCAAGATTAGTACAAAATGCTCCAAAAGTACATCAAAATGAAGTTTTTGTGTCCCCCCTCTTTACAAAAAAGGGTCTAGAATCACAAAATACACAATTTAGGCCAAAATATTTTTACCCCCAATAGGTGTTTTTCGCTAAATTTAGCGGTGGCTCTAAATGTGTTTGGTGAGTTTCTAAATTTAGAAATCTCTCAAAATTTAGTAGTTTCTCCAAATTTTCTAAAAAAAAAAATTTAATAAAAAATATGGAGAGTGGGAATTGAACCCGGCCGCCTGTTTGTTCCTTCAAGATTCAAACAAACAATCGAATATTGTTTTCACCTTTTCTCACAAACTTGTGATCTCGAGTTTTTTTAATTTTGACAGCAGCATCATACAATATTTTTCTTGAAACCCACAAAATTTCAGAAGAATTGGAATCTTAGTTTTTGAGATCTTACCAATTTACCAGCTAGATCTGATTTTTTTTTCAGAAAAAATGATCGACTTATCTGACTTTTCGTCATATGTAGAGGCCGAATCTGAAAATGATGTAAACTGCAAAGTTGTGCGTCTCCTTCTTATCTTTCCAAAAAAAGCGACACATCAATTCGACATTGTATGAAAAGTTACGTCCCTTTTTCTAAGAGCTATCTCTTGGAATTTTTTGTTGTGAGGATTGCTTGGCGTTTGCTCCCGAATTCTTCACACCTCCACTTTCAGACCTGATTTTGTTTTTTTAGATCTGATCTTTTTTTTTTCACTTTTTTTTTTTAGATCTGCAATGTTTTTTTCAAGATCTTTCTCCTTTTTTAAGATCTCTCACAAATCTTTTTTTTTTCAAGATCCTTTTTTTTTTAAAGATCTCCAAATCTGAAATATTCCGCCAATATGTTAGATCAATTGGCTATGCCAATGACTAATCAAAAAAAAAATTACCTTCTAAATAAGTGGATAGGTCAAATTTTAGTTGAGGGATGCTTGGAAGGAATGGAGGCTACGGGATGCTTCGATGGCTCTCCTTTGATGCAGATCTTCTCCAATGGATCCTCTCCAATAGTGCTCCTCAACCTTGCTTGGATAGAACCCGCTCTCGATACCAAATGAGAGTAATGGTATAGCTTAGATACCAAATGATAGAATAGAATAAGATTGCAACGACTAAAGAGGAACGAAAGCCTCACAAATATTATTGATCATGAAATTAGATTACATAACAATGCAAGAGTGTAATATTTATAGATATTAGATAGTCTCATATGGATAGACATGACACCTATCGGACACCAACTATGAGATGATAAGACCCATCTAACATGCACATGTAATTACTACTAATACCAATATTGAATGTTATCCAACATAATAATATTGAATGCAAGTCACTAGACTAGAGTGCACATGTTGCACATTATTAAATAAAAGATGCAATAAAATGCAATAAATATGCCTATGCTAAATTATGCTAACATGTGCATATGTATACGTATGTATTCGAGTATATATCACAGTAGTAGATTCCTTGAGTGCCCAACAAATTGAAGAGGATAGACATTTTATTTTCTCTGTTATGTGGTATACACACAATGTGTATACCACATACAACACTACCATATGATAATATAGGGTATTTGAGACATATACATGTACATATGTATATGTATACTCGTACATACGTGTATGTATGTACGTGTATATGAATACGTATGTATTCGGGTAGGTATCACATCATATTCCTTATTTGTCCAACAAATTGAAGAATATAGACAATTTTTTTTCTTAGTGGGACATGTACATATATGTACATGTATACCCATACATACGTGTGTGTATGTGCATGTTTATGTATACATTTGTATATGTATGTATTCGAGTATGTATCACAATCGCAGATTCCTTGATTGCTTTCAAAGCAAAGTGAAGAGTATAGACAATGTTTTTTTCTTTGTTATGTGGTATACACACAATGTGTATACCATGTACAACACTACCATATGGCATATGATAATACAAGGCATGTGAGACACGTACATGTACATATGTACATGTATACTTGTACATATGTGTGTGTATGTGCGTGTATATGTATACATATGTATATGTATGTATTCGAGTATGTATCATAGTGGCGATTCCTTGACTGCCCAACAAAGTGAAGAGTATAGAAATTTTCTTCTGTTATGTGGTATACACACATTGTGTATACCACGTACAATACTACCATATGGCATATGATAATAGAAGGCATGTGAGGCACGCACACGTACATATGTACATGTATACTTGTACATACGTGTGTATGTGCGTGTATATGTATACGTATTTATATGTACGTATCACAACAACAGATTCTCGAGTGCCCAACAAATTGAAGAGTATAGACATTTTATTTTCTCTATTATGTGGTATACACATAGTGTATATACCACATGCAACACTCCCATATGATAATACGGTATTTGGGACATATACATGTACATATGTATATGTATACTCATACATACGTGGGTGTATGTACGTGTGTGTATATGTATTTGAGTAGGTATCACATCATATTCCTTGACTGCCCAACAAATTGAAGAGTATAGATAATTTTTTTTCAAGAAGGCATATACATGTACATATGTACATGTATACTCGTACATACATGTGTGTATGTGCGTGTATATGTATACGTATGTATATGTATGTATTTGAGTATGTATCACAACAACAAATTCCTTGACTGCCCAACAAAGTGAAGAGTATAGACAATGTTTTTCTCTTATGTGGTATACACACAATGTGTATACCATGTACAACACTACCATATGATAATACAAGGTATGTGGGACACGTACATATACATATGTACATGTATACTCGTACATACATGTATGTATGTATATATGTATGTGTATGATTATTTATGATTATAGCTACCACACGTTTTTGTTTGTATGTGTCATTTGGCAACACAATGACAACAACAGGTAATCATCGCATCTTCTCCCCACTTTATTCAACCATCATGTGAATATAGACAAAATTTTTCTCTATTATGTGATATACACACAAAGTGTGTATACCACATACAACACTACCATATGTACATGGTATGTGATAATAGACTACACTCGAAGCAAGTAGACTATACTTGCAATCAATGAACCAAAAGTATCAAACAATTTAGGTGATAATATGCTAGATACAGAGGCTAGTGATGAACCACTTGTCGTGGATGATATTACAATAAATTTCAAGCGAGAGGAGTCAAGTCTGCAAAGATGGCAAACAGTTTGAAGGCCAAAAGAAACATATTGATGAAGAACCTAATACTCATAATCAAAAAGAAGAAGGTTAATAAGCCCACAATTTGATTTTCCCAAAAGCTTTGAAATAAGTTCTCTTCCACTTTCGATTGTGGAAAAAGTTTAGAAACGTAATATTGAAAAATAAATTTCACCTTAGCCACATAGTAGTGTACATACAATGAACAGAAACATGTAAGCATCTTGATAGAACAAAAACAGAAACCTAAGTTTGATTTTGGCTTGCTATGGATGTTTTGATAGAATCTTGAAGCCTATAAGCATGTAAGGGGATGAAGTGAAGAGTAATTAGGTGTCTTAGGTCCATATCAGGGTCTAAAAAGGCATAATGGGAGTTTATAAGTCAAGGACTTGCCTTTTGGTTAAGGAACTTAGCATAAGCCTAAGGATATTCAAATGACCAATAGGTCTAAAGTCTAGAATTTGGTTGGAAACTAATAGAAGGATTATAAATTGTGAAAATGTAACTGAATTATGCATTCCCAATCGATTGGAAATCAAGGAAGGTTTCAGGAAAGGAGAAAACAAAGTGTTTGTGTAAGCTTTGGTACTTGGTAATGGTGTATACATCTCTGAGATTTGTTGAATGTTCATAGAAATCGATGCATGCTTGTTGGTAAGGCTATAAATGATTTGTGGGAGAAATTATTTACAAGTCTTTTGAATTGTTATTGTATGTGTGTTGATGCTTCTTGGATGAACTAAGTATATTGATTAAATTGTGAAACTCTTATTCAACTGTGAGTACAGTGGTATTGGAATTTGTGAAAAGATTGTTGACACATTGTGGTGAGTGGAAAGTTATCCATGCATGATAGGAAGGTGCAAACTCAGGCCTAAAACAAACCTCTGTAATGTATTCTCAATTATGCAAACTTGTGATATAAGATGACTGTGCTATGTGAAACAAGTTGACTGAGATCATCTTTGCAAGTGTATGTGATAAGTTGCTCATTATGCCATAAGCAAAGAGTATCAAGGGTTACCCTTAGGTCCAAAGAAGAAGAAACAAGATTGTAACTTGTATGTTTGAATCTTTTTGGGGAAGCAACATTGAAGGTAATTGTTTTC
Source organism: Taxus wallichiana var. yunnanensis (assembly GCA_018340775.1). NCBI lineage: Eukaryota > Viridiplantae > Streptophyta > Pinopsida > Cupressales > Taxaceae > Taxus > Taxus wallichiana. The sequence goes on along the minus strand of CM031241.1, from coordinate 90,998,332 downwards.
TAGACTTGGTGATAATTGTGCATGCTAGAAAAGACATAAATCCATGACTGTAACTCTTTGATTACCCTCTTGGGTGAAGAATGCTATTGTATTTTTAGTCATGATAGCTTCTTCACAAGTTTGAGTTAAGTGTTGTTAAGCAAAGGAATTTGGAGGTCTGAAATTTGTGCATGCACATAGACAGGGCAGTGAAAAGAAGGAATGGAGGAGACTTTGCACGAGTTGGCATGAACTACTGGTAAGGTTAATAGTTGAACCTCCTCAAAACAGACATCCACAATAAATATTAAAGCTTGAATCTATATTGAGGCTACCCTATTTTATGAGATCATGGTAAGAAATCAAACTTATTTTAGAGCTTTTGGGAAGATCAAATTGTTGGTACGAATGAATCCTTGAATGCATGTGGTGGGTTTTATGTTTTCTCTAAAAAATTTGCAGTTGGGATTCACTGTGGACGACGCCAAAACCCTAAACTCTACAACTTTATTCATTGTGGATGAGGCCCAATGCATTAGGGTTTCCATCCATTTTTGCAAGGACACACAATCCCTTTTATAAGGAACAAAACAAGGAATACGGAACAAAACATGCATTTGTTGCTAAAAACCACAAACTCTGCAAGTTTATTCACAGAAGTTAGACAAGAAACAACAAATATTTGTATAAAATTTTGGCAAGGTCCACACGAATTTTTTAAAACTTGAATGACAGAAAGATTTCTATTTTTTTAAACCCTAACCCAAAATGGATATGCAAAAATTTAAATAACATCCAAAGAATTGCAAGAACTACAAAAAATACTCGATATACACCAAAATGTAGCCAAGTGCAGAAATACCCGAACAACAATTACAGAAATGAGCTTCCACCAAAGAGGAAGAGAACAACAATTACGTAAACGAAAATGCGGGAGGAGAACAAGGCACAATTACGAAGGAGGTCGAAATTAATTTCGAGTTGACACCAGAAGGTGGCGGCGTCCTTTGCCTTCATTGTTCTTAGCTAAATGTGCAACAAGCTCATCGAGAACCCGACGATGCCAAATTCACTCCGACCGACAAAGCTCCACATTGACAGGCGACTCTCGGGAAAAGCGTGATGCATGTGGATGGGGCATATGGGGGCCATCATGAATATGGGTGTGGGCCATGCAATCCTATCACCGGGATAGCCACAGGCAACAAGGTCGGCTAATTAGACCTAGACAACTTTTGAAATGCCCAGAAATGGCCATACCATTACCAAGACAATTTTGTAGTCGCTAGGGCATTTCTTGCAAGTTGAGGACACCTTTTGTTTCTTATTGCCTACTTTCACCAATGTTTACATTCTTGCATCCAACCATGGTATCTATTGGTATGTTGACCAGGAGTTGTTTGTAGTTACTGCATATAGGAATAATAACCACATGTAGTATTTAAAACAGGAAGACACGATGAAACCATGGAACTTCTTGATAATTAATATGAAACTGGTTTATGATATTCATGAGTTGGAGTTCACGCCTTTTTGATGATAGTGCTAACATAAACTCCCAGTTTAAGAATCATCACCATTGTTTCTTGTTTCTCATGGATTGACTGTTATATTTAGGCGCCCACAAACAGAATGGGCCAATTTTTTGTATCAATGGCTGCACATTGTTTCCATTAATTTATAACCTATCAAAAATACAGAAGTACCACCATATACCTGAACTAGCAAAATCCATTACAAGTATGCCCCTTAGAGAAACTAATTGAAATGCAGATGGTTCATAAAAGATTTAAGCGAGTAATTTCTTTGAAGTTGCACTGTAAGAGAGGCAATTGAAATAGGCCTTTGAACAGCCAAGGGGCACTTTAAGGACATTGACATCTTTAATTGTGATCACGTTTTGGAACACATATGCCTGCACTCTCAAAGGGATGCCTGACCTCATTGGTGCATTCTTATGAACCGTGAAGTATGGGCCAAGCAGGTTTGCCAACTCAAAGATGTCTTGTCTTTTATAAGATACTGGATTTTTATGATTTAACATTCATATAATCTTTTCACAAAAGTTTATGAAAGCTGAAGAAAAATGATACAGAAAATATATGCAATGTTTGTGGCAAAATCATACAAGCTCCCAAGTTGGGTGGATTCTTGCGGATAAAGCATTGACCTAATAAGTTCTTAGCATGTGCCAACTAATTCGTGAAATGAAATAAAAGCTAAAACATTTATATGTGCTGCCAGGGTGAAACAAAAGTCGCTTTGACTGAAAGGTTTCATGAGCAGACGATGATTCTTATATCGGATTGTGAAAACTTCAAAAACTGTAAATTCTAATAACAAGAAGATTAATTAAAAATTACAATACTCTCATAGTCACCAGGAAACCAAGATGAATAGAAATAACACATACCCATCTTACCAAAGGCCCCAGTTCAAAGCTTGTAAGCAAACCCCTAGAAAGGGGAAAATTATTTAAATATCTCCATATTAAAAGAACAAGGGATTTCTTCTAGTAGCTGAAATTCGTATATACAATACAATCTAAGAAACCATCAATTTGAAATATGGGATACAGATATTTGAATGCTCATAGCGTTGTTCACAGTGAACTTTCAAACCTACATTTCAGGATTGCTGATGAAAATTATTGTGATCTTGTCAAAGCAATTCAGCCATGAGGATTGAGAGCTGATCTAATTACAAAAATGTTAGATGGAAAAGTAGCTCAGTATCCAAAATTGATATACATCCCTATTACTAGGGGAAAAAATTGGTCTTTTGCAACCCTCTATTCCTTGGGCAAACCAATGCATCCCTTCAATTGAAAGATAGAATCCATAATGATTAAAACAGTTGCAATTTTCCGCGTGCCTTCTAAAGTATTTAGCTATAACTCAATACTTCATATTGATCAGCGCTCAGGAGATGAGAAAAATATAACTGCAAAGTAGACAATAAACCCAGACACTAAAATTCCACCATATATAAATGCTTGAGAAGACTGCACTGGAACTTGATATTGCACTGAACAACATCTCATTTTGTCCCTCTCCGATATTAGCACACGGTGCACATATCTGAGTCAAAATCCAAGAAATAAATGTGATTTTAGAATCCAAATAATTTCCATATATCAAAAAACTTCCAATGGACCATTATTGTGCAGCAAAAGACATTTATTAACATACAAGTCTCTAATGAAAAAAATCTATACATACCATGACTGATACATTGAAAGAATTAAATTCAAAATTGGCAAACGTATTGATTTGGATGTTCTTCCTACTGAATTTATCCAAATCGTCTCTTTTCCTGGTTTCTCCTGGCTTTCTGTTTTCTAAATTAACCCATGACCTCATCTTTCTACAATTCCCGTTCCTAAAGCTTGGCTGTTTTGACACAATCTCTTGGCTTTCCCGGGAAAAGATGATGTATATTTTGCAACATGTTCATAGGATTGCTGAGAATTTTTAATAATTGCCATAAAAAATCTAAAACAGTTACTAGGGTTGAAATCCCACTTGAGGAGCTAAGATATAGACTCAGGCATTTCAAGGAACAGGCATAAATTTGTAGTTTTATGGAAATATTACAAGTAAGAACAAGACAATAGATGGATGAGGGAGCAATTTTCATTCAAAGTATGCTCAGTTCTACATTCTATTTAGTGTTCTTCAAGTAAATTTTATAGCTGCCAACTACCTCCTAAACGTCAACTAACTCAGAACTACCAACTCAAAACAATCACAACACTTTTACATATATTATTACACCTTTACTTGATGGCTATTATAGGAGACTACACCAAGCTTATCTCTAAACTTGATGCATTGGTCAAGTTCAGGAGGTTTTGTCAGTATGTCCGTTGTTGGTGTTTGAGTTGCACAAAATTGCAACTCAACTTCCACTTTTTTAACTAGCACTCAAATGAACTGAATATGCTCTTCGACATGCTTTGATGTTGCAAGGAATGCACGACTTTTCACTTTCTCAAGCATGCTTTGATTATCAACTTATCAGAATTAAAAAAGCTGCTTTCTCTTGATCCACCTGAAAATTAGCAAGTAACATCCTTAACCAAAGTGCTTCACAAGATTCAAAAACGGCAGCTTTGTACTGTATTTCAGTCAAAGAAAGAGAAATTATTTGCTGTGTTTCGCTGGCCCACAAAAAACACATTTTACCACACTAAAAGCATATCCTGTTCTTGACTTTCCATCTATGGATCTGCCATTCAGCATCAGTAACTCCAACAAGCTTAAAGTCATTATTAGTGTCATCCCAAATGCCACAATCAGTTGTACCTTGTACATACCTCAAAATTCATTTTTCTGCCTTCTAATGATAAACCTTAAGTTATCATGAACCTAAGAATGTGGCTGTCAACAGAGCCCAGGTCGGTTCTTTTGTTTATAAGATCATTAAGATATATCAAGCTGCCTAGCGACTTCTAAAAGAGTGATCTACTGGCATGTTCTGAATCACCATTGACCAATAATTTCAGATCAGCCTTTGTTAGAGTACAAATTTGTTTGCAGAAAACCATGAAATTTCTGGAACAAAATTTTGACATACTCCATTCGAGAAATGAAAAATCCACAAGATATATCAAGCTACCTAGCAACTTCTAAAAGAGTGATTCACTTGCAAGTTCGAATCACCGTTGACCAATAATTTTAGATCAGCCTTGGTAGGGGTATAGACTTGTTTGCAGACACTCATGAAGTTTCTGGAATAAAATTTTGGCATTCATTGTTTGAGAAATGAAAAATCCACAGCTAGTCTGCCAAAAATATACTCCTTGGCAATAATGCTAGAGACCAAAATATATCGTGTCAAAAGTGGAGCAAAAATTTGATTCTACATACTAAATTGTGCTGGCCCTCACTGTGATAATCAACTTGTCTGCATGTAAAATGAGAGTATTTGTGTCATCAGCTAAACTTTTGACATGTACAAGTGGATTGAAATAGATAATATATTTGAATCTAGTAACATCCATTTTTATGTAACATGTTCATGGAGCTTGATTCAACTCATAAAGAGCCTTGGCAATGATGCCAGAAACCAGAGGCTATCACGTCAAAAGTGGAGCAAAATCTGATTTTACCTACTGAATTAAGATGGCCCATTGTCTATGATGATAGAGTTGCCCACATATAATGAGAATAGTTCTATCGTCAGCTAAATGTTTGACCTATACATTGGATCAGAATGGATTATAAATTTAGATATTGACTTATAGTAAGATCCATTTTTGTAGACCAAGCTCACGAAACCTAATTCAACCCATGAAGAGCCTTCACTGGGTTGCATACAAGGTGTACTTTACATCCATTCCATACAGCATCTATCCAAACCATGAAGCAATGGCTCCAATGAATCCACTTTGACCATAATTTCTACTCGGGAAAAACTCTCATCAGAGTCAATACCCTCTTCATCAACAAACACGTTCAGCATCAATATTGCCTTGTGCCTACCTGATTCATGCATATCCTCACAACACCTCACAACAGTGCAAACCTCTTCACTCCTCTTGCAGAACTTGAGCTCTCCACCCTTGCGGCATCTTGCTGCAAGCATAAAGCCTTGTGGCATCATGCAGCATTGGCAAATCCCTTTGTTGTATCCATGCAGCTCATGCTTGTCTCGCAGATTGCCCAACGCTTAGCAGCATTCACTAAGTTTCGAGGTATATTGGTGCAATGCCCCAAATGAAACAACTGCTTCATGGATGTTGCAGTTCCGAGCAAGCACACTGCAACACTCATTGATTCCACAGTCTTATGCACCTCATCACACAGTGCCTGCAGCTTTTGTAGCCTGCCATCACTTTAGCTCACAGCATTTGCAGCTTTTGCAATGCCACTCACCATCTCGTCTCGCACATGTACCTTGCTTATTCACATGCCAAGTGGTACTGTAACTCTGTACAAGACTCGCACTTAGCGTTCACTTGTCAACACTTTATTGCCATGCTACACACCAAGTAGGACACTCCATGTCAACACCATGTTAGAGCATCTCACCAACATTGTCGCGTGTTGGATCACAGCTGTTACTTGGACAAGGAAGACAAAGCATCTTGCAACCGTTTCTCCTGCAACTGTTGGCAGTTGTAACTGCCTTCTTTTGTAATTGTCAAATTGTCCATTGTATAAATATGTATACATTCAACCATCAAGGGAATGAATGATTGGGAACTCACTCCCAAGCTAGATAATAAGAATACTTGCATGCTTTGTGTATCTTGTAATTCTCGGCAAATCAGCTAGGAAGCATTCCCTGCTGATCACGATCTGGCACTCTTCGCCTTGCTCCACCATTGTACCTGTCTGTGCTATCCCTATTCTTCCATTGAATAGAAGTTAGATTCTTTTAAATAAGTCTTTTGCATTTGAATTTGTTGTTTCTTAATCCCCTATGCACACCCTACAATATATTACTTGTCTCTAAGTCTAGACTGTGTCGGTACGGGTACAGGTATGGATACGTGTACGGTTTTGGTATGCTGATACTGCAAATTTTTAAAAATCTCGAATACGGTACGCTTTTGGGTACATTATATATATATATATATATATATATATGTATGCATATGCATATAAATTATAACTTTAAAGAAGCATTTGCATACTTATTGAAATTTAATTCTCATACATTGCATACTTATTGAAATTTAATACTCATAGAGTCATACAACTTAAAAGTTAAAATCATTCATAGAACATGAAAACAAATTTGAAATTTCTCGTTTAAGTATGTATCTTGTATAACAAAGTATCCTGTTGCTCTTTGGTAACGAGAACATATTGTAGTCATGTATCTTGTATGAATTTGAAATGTGTATTGATTCATAATGTTCAAAACATGATAATAAATTAAAATAACATAATACATTCAAGTTTAAAATTAGAAATAGGATACTTTAAAATTTAAAAAAATGCATATTTTTAAGTTTTATTAAGTTGTCTTTTAAAAAAGACATGTTGAGGCTGTGGTACGTACCCACGGTGGTAGGGTACGCTACGGGTATAGAAAAACTATACCTGTAGCGTGCCTCCACTGTGGGTACGTACCACAACGCATCAGATACTCGTAAATACCAGTACCTGGTATGTTTCCAAGCTGGTATGAGGACCTCTAGGGCATTTCCGTGCAGTCTAGCTCTAAGTGTGCCATTGTCCATTGTGCAACCAGACATGGGCACTGACATGCAAATCATTGCCTAAGCATCCATCTACCTTGTTTTGTACAATCAGTGGGTTTCCTTCCTAGTTGTAATTATACAAGAACCCGTGTTTTTGGTCTTCATCAATGCATCATACTCTGCCTGGATTTTCCACTCTTGTGTTCTTGTTCCTGCTTCATGCGTTAGGGTCAAATTAACTATTATCCATCAAAGAAAAATGATCAAAATTTAAACCATCATTGAAAATATGAGAATCATATACCTTCTCACTAGTTCTTGGGACTTCCACTGAAGCTCCTTGTGAAATCTCACTTTCTTTTGCTCATATCGCGGAACATCAATTTGGCCCTATTCACTACCAAAGCAACCTAATGATTTGATCTATCAACATGCAAAGCATGAGACCCTTTAACCCTCAAAATCAATGCCAATATTATCTTACAGATCCTACCCACAAACCCTAAACCTTCTTTTGGTTTCCTTTTTTGTTTGGCAAGCATATAGAATTTGATGAAGACTCGGAAGAATAGCATTTTGATTTATCTCAACATCTTTCTTCACCATGATCTTATTAATAGAGGGATCAATTAAGCTATATGCCTTTGAATGTTAACTATAATCAACAAATATCATTTCTTTGCATTTGTAATTCATTATTTACATAATTCTTTCAAGTTCTGGTACTATCCTGTCGGGACATAGGCAATTGAACCAAAGATTCAAAAATGACTTACCTCTGGTCTACAGCCCGTCCAAGCTTCTTCATTTTTCATAACTTGAAGTTCCTTTGAAGGCTTTGCTGAGCAGATAGGGAACAATATGGACTACTGCAACCTAATATTCCTTTGAAACTCAATTTAATTTCAATATGCTTCTTACCATAACCATTATCATCTTAATTCCCTTCTCCATCACAATGTTTTGCTAAGACGTATACAATGTAAGTAGCATCTTATGAATCCCCTTCTGATAAAAATCATAAAACTTATTTGAAGAATAATCATTCCCATTGCCAAATTTCTAGTGTGATTTTATGCCAGATCTTTAAAATGCTTAAATTCCTCCGAGGCATTATATTTTTCTACAACAGTCAGCAATAAACAAAATAAAGTGGCACTGGAAATAGAATTTTCCTTGGAGGACACTCAAATGGTTATCCAATTGATCAACGAAGTCTGGCCACCTAAAGCAAGTCTTCATAAACACCGGAACTCCAGTTGAATTATCATTGGAGATTGGACAACCAAATTTTGACAAACATGTTTGTACTAGAGCAAGTCCAACTTTAACACTGTAAGTTAGGCTCATCATCTTCATGTCCTTTTAAGCGCAAAGATGTTTTTTATCAGTTGCAATGTCCATGGCTCGGTTGTATGCATCTTCGTAAGATGACGGTACTAATCCTTCAATGAACCATTGATTCTACATGCCGCCAATAAGTTTTTTCAAGTTTTCTCTAAAGCTCCTAGAGTCTTCTCATACAGTCATGAACATTCTCATGTTTACCTTTCTGGGAATTATAGACTTCAGCAGATGTATCATTGTCTTCCCTACAGAGTTTGAATTCCTTTTCAAAGGCTTTCTTGATTCTTGTCCATGTTACTTTTTCCGAGCTTGATGCATTTGCATAGTTAACAGCCATTACTTGAAGGGTGGTTAGGAAACATCTTAGCCATATGCATTCATTTGTATGCCCATAGACAATCAAGATGTTGATGTACGATAGACAATGTAGTGCGATATCCTTTGATCCATCACAAATGAACTTTGGGAGCTTATGCTTTTCTATGGATAGAGTTGATAAGGTAACCATGGCTCCATCTTTGGTTCTTCAAATACGAGTCTCCCTCTTTGGTTCGGATTGGATTAAGAAGGTTTGCATTGGACACACTATCGGATGCATCACTATCCTTGACCCTTCTTTCGGAGGGGAACTGTACACTATCTTGCATGTTGTCAAATCATTCATGCGACTCCCCTCAACTTGTTTGGTTAAGGCTACCCAGGACTTTTCACATGATTCCTCTCCAACACATTCCAACCCAAACTAGTCAAACAAGGTCCACACTTTGCACAAGAGGATATGGCAATATCCACCCACTACTTGCTGTTAATTTCTACTACTTGAGGTATCTCCAAAAATTAATCCAATCCAATAACTCCCGCTTATGCTTCTCCCTCCATACCTTCCCTGTCAAAAGCAACAATCTAGTCCTCAAAGAATGTTGAGATTTCCTCTTCTTGCACTTTGTGTTAACATTATATGAATCAATCTCATCCAAATCAATAGGCTCATGCGATGTGGCCTCCACCTTTCATGTGCAAAGCCAAAGATTGGATTTCATAAAAACTAGGTCATTGAGGCATTTATGAGTCACCTTGTTGCGCTTGTTCGTGTGAATAGTCTCAAACAAACTTTAGTTGTGCTCACATCCGAAAGTGCTACAAGGTTGAGAAAAACTTTTGAGGCCTATCTTTCGAAGATGTGGGGTATTTCCTCCCAATCTTCCCACCAAGAACCTACAAACACAATAGTCAAAAGTTTATTAGTAATTAATAATTTTAAATTTAAACTTATAACATATGAGTAAATGCTTTGATTGTTTTTACTGGTCATTTGGGTGGTTTTCCCTCGAACAACTAACATTGAAGAAAAGTTCCTCCCCTTAATATGTTTGTAACTCGCAATTCTAAAACAATAAGGTCCCTCACCTCAACCTTTGATGTCATCCTCTCAATGCATGTTGACAGGCCCTCCATAACCTCTCCATTAGAGTTTGTGAAGCCATTGGAGAAGAAAAACTTGTGGTTGAGGTAAAACCCCATTGTATAAATGGGTTGTTGGAGTTGATTGTTCCAATTCCGATCAATTATCTTCCAAAGGAACAAATTTGGTTATCTTCCATGGCCTCATAAATGTATCCCATTAGGTTTTGCTCCCCATCAACCAAGCGCAAAACCCTCACCAAAAGCTCCGACACCTACAAACAAATTAAACTTTAAAGTTACAAACTTACAAATAAAGTAAATAACAATATATTTTAAAAATGAAAATAAAGGAATCGACTTGAAATTTAAATCGAATTTTGAAGTTCTTGATAATCTCTTCACAAAGACATCATCAAAAATTGTCTTTGTAGTCCTCTCTCCATCGGTTTTCTTTGAATATTATGAGTCTAGCCATGTTTGACTCACTAACATTTGTTTCAATGATGTCACCAAACTAAAAATACTTTGCAACGTTATAAAGTTAGTCGTAAACCTCGTGAAACCTGCTCCCATAAGCTCTTTCCCTTTGGTATATTCTCTCATCAAGCTGAGAACCAAAGGGTGATTATATATGGATTCGGTTATTTTTCTTGCATCTTCTACAACGAATATTACCCAATCAATTTTGCATGTCCTCTAAAAGATAGTCAAGGCAATGCACCACAAAAAGGGTCCAAAAAAGTGATGGATGCCTCTCTCAACCACCACATATGATGATGCATTGTTAGTGATAACTTGCACAACACTCTGGATACACAACTCTAAGACAACCTCTTCCACCATGAGGCTCAAATTTTATGCATTCTTTACTATGTTAAAGACATCAATCAAGTTCAAAAAAACCATCTCACCATTCGAAGCCACTAAAAAGTTGATGAGGGTGTGGTTCCTTCCATCTGTCCACCCATATGAAAAAATGGTGCATCCATATTTCTACCATTACTTCTTTTGATCTTTCATGATTGACATTGCATCCGCAATTGCACCTTGGAGCAATTTCCGCTTAAGTCTCTTAGAAAGAGTGTCTTGCACCCTTTCCCTATAACCTATGTCACAAGGTTCTCCAAATTTTATCAAAAACATTCAAATTTTTCCAAACTTTGTTCTCGTCGATTGAACTTTATCCATTATTTTTGCATGGGAAGTTTTTGACACAATTTTGCATTATTTTACAAATGTGTGTATATATACATATACCGATTGAAAGTAGTGGACAAAAAGCTCTCTCCACTCTGTCCCTTTGACATATTTATGCAATTATTCCAAAAAAATGATAGAAAAACAATTGTTCAAACTTAAAGATTTTTTTCTCGAACGTTATACCTTTCAAGCGAGCTTGAACCGATTTTTATCCTCATCAAACATAAATGTGAACTCTAACCTCGTGACATAGCCTAAAGCTGTCAATGCCATCACCAAATACTCTCATTACATGTTCTTTGGCACATTGAAGAGACGATTGTAGTACCAAAAATTTGCACATGCCTTATTTGCTTTCTCGTGTGCATCCTTGCTCCAACTTGCACTTTGCAGCTGACGGTTGTGCCTCAAGTATGTTTATAGGTACAATAACTATGTATTCCTTGGCTTGAACTCGATGAATGGAATGTGCCTCTTCATATCTATGGACTGCAAGTAGAACCTACAATAATTACCGGATTGGCCTCTGATTCCTCTACCATTTTAGGTCTAATGATTGCTACTATAGTTTCTTGCACCCTTGCCCTCTCTGATTTCTTCTCTTCCATCTTTGCCTTCATCTCTCATTGTGTCTTTCCGTAACATTGAGACATAGCACAACGATGCGACAAAAAATAGATGCAAAATGATACTTATGCAATTGATGCCTCCAAAAAATTTATTCCTGGAGAAATTGCAAACTACAATCTCCGAAACTGCTCCACATACAACATACTTTCAAGAAGCAGTACGGGCATTAGCATGAATGGTTCCTGCTAGTGATTTTGAGCTTGGTGTTGAGCTTGATGTTGAAACAGATGCCATTGTATGTTAGGTTCTAATCTACAACACCATGCACATTCAAAAAATTAAAAAACATTAACTATGAATTTAATTTAAAACAACATTATAAAACTATTTAAAATTTTAAAAACAACATTAAAACCCTATGTAACTGTAATTGCAAATTTGTAATTGTAAACCCTACAAACAAGAATAAATTCCAAAAAGAATTAAAATGGCACTTAAACAAACACATTCTAACAATTTCGCTCATTAACGATGATAAACAAGCATAAATAACAATTAAAATCATTCGAAATCGAATGGAATGCATTCAAACTTGCAAATCATATTTGGATACAATATATAAATAATATAGAAAGAATTTACATTCTTGAAATGTTGAAAAGAAGGGAAAAAAAGAACTTACCTCCAAAATGAAATCAATCAAATTCACTCTTGAATTTGCTATAAAATCTTTTCAACTCATGCAAAGGATGCTCAATAGTTATGTGATTACAAGTGAGGGAGTGTGAAGCATTTATAAGACAAAATGCAGCATTTTTAAGCGTAAAATCCATGTTTTTGCAGTGTCCCGCGTCCCAATCACATTTGGCAAGTCCGTGGAAAGCTTCCCAAGTTTGGGGGAGTCTATGACAGTACGGACGACAACTTTTGCAAGAAAACCAAGTGAGTCATACTGGCGAGTATTCGCCGAAGGGGGAAAAATTGGCAAGTACTCGCCAAGTATGTATACTGTACTACAAACATTACCTTACTTCTGGAAAAAATGGTTATTTTTCTCAAGTCGATCTCTAGGAGTTCATTTGAGACCATACAGAGGAATCTAAATCTTTGAAGTGCAGAAATGATGCTCTTCTCCGAGCTTAGAAAAACTGGAGGTTGCTGCATTTTATTTTTCATATTGCCCACAGCTTTCAGAATCATTCAAGGCATGGGCACCAGGATGCCAAATGCTCCTCAAACTCTTTTTGTACTTTTATTTTAGTATTTCCTCCTAGTACACAGCTTGATCCTCATCTCTTAGATTTTTCAATACCTTTTGCAGTCTTTTGCACCCTTTATTTTGTATCATTTATCCCTACTTTAATATATATCTATGATTAAATATCTGAGGCTTTTGCTGTCCACAAAAAATGAGAACAAGGGCTTTTGGAAGAACTGCGTAGACAACTTTTTGCTCAATGTTTCAGATCAGTTCCCGTGATCCAATATATCTGATCTTTTGCTGAAAAAATGTGTTAGCCATATTTCAGACTTTAGTGTCCAATTTAGCTAATGTGGGATGTAGTATGTACTTCCCATACCTGACAGCTACATCACAGGTATGCCCATTAAATAAAAAAGTAGAGCCAAAATATGGAGCCTAGACTAGTGAATGTAATGTGATTATGAAAATGCTAACCATGCATGGAGCAATAAAATTTGGGCATGGTTAACATCCCATTTCATAAGTAGAAGATTTCCCTTCAGGTGCCAGCTAGCACCACAGATAGAACCCATTATGGTCATATGGCCCTAATATAATTATCCTTGTAATATCTGACTGGTCTAGTGTATGCTTTCATGTAGCCAGCTCTAGGAAATGTATCCTATATGCCAAAATTATAGATAGGATAGTTGATGCAGATGCAGCCTTGGATAGAATCAGCATTTGCAAGCCCATGCTCTATTCCCCTTCCACTCAAACTCTATAGAGTAACTGACTGTAGCATGCCTGAGCTTCACAATGCCTATCTACAAATTCAGTATTTTCTGACTAAAAATGAATTTAAAATAAAAAGGTATTTCCTTTCTGTTAATTAGATACCATAGCCAAAATGTCAATAATTTCAGGATCACTACCAGTTTAATGAATGAAAGAGTACTAGCTGAAGCTGATTTTCCAGTAAGGCACTTACTCCTCAGTATATACAGTATTTTGAAATAACTCAGAGGAATTACGGTGAGCATCTTCCAAGCGATGGTCATACAGCAGCGACGATAAACCCACCAACTCCTCTTCTAGATTCTGCAAATTCAGACAAGATTTCAGATAGCAAATCTGCAAGTACAGAACTACATAACCTACATTTTAGCTTTACTGCCAAACCATCTAGATGGATGCATAATAATTCAAGAACATCAATAAAGTTATAAGGACATACGTTAAGATAATTTTCTAGGCGCTCAACAAGTTCATGTGGAAAAGGTTCTGGTAACTTAGTTGTCTTTTTGTAGAATTTGTCAAGCCACAACTCTGCTGTTGTCTTCTTTCGTTGGCCTTTCACAGGCTCCCCAAGTGGTGTTTTCAGGTACTCGTTTGCAAAGGATTGAACAAGCTATAGATATCATGGACAAAGTTGGAAAATTTTAAATACCAAAATTGCATTGACAAAGGATTGATTTGTCTATTGTTACAAGGAAAATATGTAGACTTGCAGCCATCATTCTTCATGCAAACACATCTGCAATTCTGAAGAAAAGCTCATATATGAAAATGCACTCACATCTGCACCATAAATATGCAATGAATAAAGTAACAACAATACCTCTGTTGTGTCACGAATTTTATGTAGTGCTGCATCAACACGTGCATAGATTGTATTCCGCTGCAGATGATTGGAATGTCAGAGTGCTTTAAATAAATATGTAGAAAATTCAAATGATGCATATTCAGCCCAGAACTTGTAAACCCTGAGAAAACACTCCATTTCTGTCCAAGGCCTTAACTGCAAAGTTAACAATTGAATCATAGGACACAGGAATGATCCCTAGCTTTCATAAAAGACTAAACACAAAATGAGCAATTTTGATCAATGACTGATCGGAGCATAGCTATTCAAGCTTTTTGTTTAAATACAAATACAAGTGTTCAATATGAAAATGGATTCCATATGTAATTTAAGGCATAATTTTAATTGTTGTTTCTAACACCAGTAGATGAGGCAAATTTGGGAACCTGGACAATTTCAGACAAGAAATATTTTGAGCAGAAGGAGGCTCGCCGCTTTTGGGTTGTTAAAGAAAATGGTTAAACAAGGGGCCAAATAGAAAAAAGCTTTTTGTAAATCCAGGCAAGAATCTTGTGCCCGGACACAAAATGATACAAAGGATGAATCACGAGTTACAATTTGTTATATAAAGGCATATCACAAAAACAAAAAAATCTAAAGACATACAGGCCCAAAACAGATTTTACCCCTTCAAAGACTTGAGGAATATGCCAGACACAAACAAAGGACCCAGTGAGCCCTCAACTAGAGAAAGGCCTATATCTCATTTTTGTTCATGCCAGAGACCATATGTTGTGGAAACTGGCAGACATGCAAGTTGAAGTCAATAAACATGTGAAGGAGACACTACATAATCGTGTTGAGAAGCTCGCCCTGTGGAACACTCAAATAAGACAAAGCACCACCTTTGTGTAGAAGATGCCAAGCTCTTTTCTAGAGAGGACCATTATAGTAAGAGGAGTTAGAGAGACAATCAAACTAGAAAAATGCTCTAGTAACCTCAATAAGGAAGACAGTCTTGATATTAGTGATTAATGGAGACCCAAAATTAACTTCAGAGCAACACCGGCACAGACAGAACTTCAAACAGATGATCTACACAAAATTATAGACTTTTTCTTGTTTACAGCATTAATAGAAATATATTTATGACATTTAAGCAAATCCAGCACATCCAATGATTTTCATAAATCACTTATCTATGGAAAATCTTTTGATTAATTTATTTTGTAGCAAAACTCTCAAGCATTTCTTCGCTGAAAATGAGTCCAGAAGAAGAATTCAAAACAGTGGGAATTTTAAATTCGCACACAACAATCCTAGAAGCACACCATGAGAATAATGTACTTCGTGAAAATCTGCAACAATTAGCTGTAGAAAATATCAATGATCTTGTTCCTTGTAAAATTTGGCAAGCACTTGAACAAATGGATCGTAAGTGAAGAATCTAGAATGAAAACTGGAGTTACTCCAATCTCCTATGGTTTTCCTCCTTCAAGGCTTTCATTCATAAATGTATATGAACTGTGCAGTTGAAGAATGGATGGTTTTGGTTTTAATTTTTTTCCCAACTGCTGAAAG
This sequence comes from Taxus wallichiana var. yunnanensis, assembly GCA_018340775.1. Lineage (NCBI taxonomy): Eukaryota > Viridiplantae > Streptophyta > Pinopsida > Cupressales > Taxaceae > Taxus > Taxus wallichiana. Next base: position 90,982,327 of record CM031241.1, on the reverse strand, counting down.
GAGTTAATTTTGTAGTTTTGAAAGTTCTGAAATGGACAAAACAGTTGTTGATTATGGATATCGGTATTGTAGTTAGGCCATCTTAAGGGCCTTGCTCTGGCCCTCATCTCCGAAGGACAATGCACAAAATCATGTCTTGGTGAACCAACATGGTTAGAGGTTAAAACATGCCGCGACATCCTAGCCTTGGGAATGTACTGAAATATAATATACAATAGTTTGTGTTCCCATAGATCATGTTTTTGTTTAGCTCGTTTTGATCCTAGGGTCCTTTTACTCTAGCACTTCCCATTGTAATTGGATATATTTTTGAGTCCCATTAAGATCGTTTTGATCATTCGTGGACATTAATATAATTTCTTTCTTTCCCATATGAATAAGTATGCTTTGATTTTGCTCCATCCAATGGTGTGTGTTTCAGAGGCAGCTAAGGTGTTTAGCTGTGAAAAGAAATGCAACTGCACTAATGCTGGTTTATATAGGTTGAATGTATACTTTCTGTGTAAAAATGATGGACACCGAGAAAGAACTGCCTATGCATGCACCCTGATAGTTTGTAGCTTCCTCTCCCACGAATGAGATATGTGAATATTTTACTGCCTTCTTGAATCATTTTTTGAAATATTATGTCCCCTGTCCAAACCTGATTTGCAGAAATACAGAATTTGGTTTCAAAATGCTACATTTTGGAGCTGGTTCAGATAAAAATGGCTTTACATGCACTGAAATCGTAATTTTCCAGAAAATAGTGGAACACAAAACATGCGATTAAGCCTGGGGATGAAGTTGTAAAATCATGGGAATCTTTCTCAGGATTTGAAGAAATCTTACAGAAATATATTTCCAGACACACAGCTTTGATGGACAATTTCAGCACTTCTGGCCAATCTGGTGACAACAGGAAACAGCTAGGGGTAGAAGGACTTTCGTGAGTCCCTACAGATTGATACATTAATTTTTTTCTCTGATTTTAAAAGTTAAATAAAGCACTAGAGGAAAGAGTAGATCGGAGAACAAAAAAATGTTGCTCGAGGACAAAGGCAGATTAGAAGCCTAAAAAAAAAATTATTCCCAACAACTTTCAAAAAAGAGAAATAGAAAAAATGGGATCATTTCAATACATGATTATGCCTCAACTCACAAAGGTAATTAAACCGCATTGATTCAAAATGCACTTGACTTTGAGAATTTTATTGGATCACGAGACAACTCAAATATCGCATACTCACAAAAAATCATAAAATAAAATAGAAAAGAAACCGTTTTATCTCAAAGCTGCCATCTCCAATGAACTATTTCCACATATCATATGAATTGAATATGACTGATATCTAGGAAATGCTACAGACTAGATATTGAACAAGGGAGAGACTTTGAATCATGACACTGACAGAACAGCTCTCAAGTATCAAAATGTTTGACATAGATAAAATCCTTATCATTCTAATAAATGTGAGATAGAAAAGCACTTTAATGTCTTCGGAGACAATCTCTGATAAATAATTCATCACAACAAAACTAAAAAATCTGAATAATTCTTTCTAGTATTTCATGACAAAATCGTGTCTTCTCAAAGACGGATACTTCGAGAGGCATGGTGACTTGCAGGGTGCCTTTAAAATATTCTGTCTTCTGCCCCTGTATCAGCTAGCGCTACAAATTGGTATGCATGCTAGATCTGATCTGAGTTTTGGGGTGACACTGCACTTTTCCTGGTATACGCTCATCAGAGTTTTCACTCACCTTTTTGGTCAATGTTGTTCTGCTGATTTAGACTCTGACTTTGCTGTTGTTTATTGTTGTTTCTCCTTGATAGTGGCTTGGGACTTCTTTCGAGATTGTGGATGTTTGGGAATTGCAGTTGGCTGATCCTGAGTTTCTTCAAAGGGGCAGACTTTGGCAAGGTGGCCATGTTCATGGCAGATCTTGCACCTGAACAGAATATTCTCATAGTCGATTGGCTGCTCCTACTCTATTTTCCCCAAGTCCAGAGTTAATCGATTTCACCAGGGCCTTTCCAAATCAAGATTGACTAAATTCTTTAATAGTTCAGTACTTCTGGATTTCGCGTGAAGTCAGAGGCTGCGATATATTCTCCAATGGCATTTCCTATTTTTTCCAGTGAAATCTCTTGCCAGCATTGATCGGGCAGTAATGGCAATCGTACCCAAAATGGGATCATGGTTTGGAGATCTTCCATTGCAGTGAGAGCTGGAGACATTTGATTATTTCATGAACCAAGGGCCTTCTTGAAAAGCTTAATTTCTTTCTTGTTTAGAGGAGAACACCGCCATTAAGTAGCCTTTGTGAATCATTAAAATCTCCTTTGAACCAGTTGGTTTCGGTGCTTTTGTACCCACATTCTAGGGGTTTATAGTGCAGAGAAAGGAACCATGAATCTGTCGATTACATCCTTTTCTTTTAGGAACATAAATTTTTGCTTCATCTCATTTATGGTAAAGGAAACCGTGAGAGAAAATTTGGGGAATTTCTAGCCTGATGTAGAAGCCATTTTCCTTTTTGTAGGGAATCTGGCCTTGTTATTGGTCTTTGTGCATGATATTGGATGAACTGTGGTGATTCTTCCTTGCAGATTGGAGCTGTTTCATTTGAAACCGCCACTCTGAAATTTTGGCTTGGATTTGATGCAGGGCGTGCCTGAGAGGAGGCCATGGCATCCTCAACAGGGCTACCTTAGGGTGCGATCAGCTTACCACTAGATTTAGAAAACAATCAATGGGTGGAAGGGTGAGGTCAGGAGACATGAACTTTAAGGAGTAGGCGGAAGCTTCATCTTAGTGACACGGTCTTGATGAAAACTTCACTATAAATTTCGATAAGTGCTACGAGGCATCAAAATGAGTAATCCTTATATATTTGAATGCATAAAAACTACCCATCAAGCAACTTGTTCGGAAGGGAATACAAGCACAAGCTCCTCAAAACAGGCCCAACAAGCATCCATGTCCACTAGCTGGAATTCCCAGTTCCAGTTCCACTCAGGGTCGGGCAACTGATTGGAGTGTACCAATCTAATGCCCCAACCCACAAATGGCGCTAGTTCCAATGGATTTTGGCAAGTGATCTAATCCAACGAAGAAGAGTCCTATTGATAGGCAGAAGTGATACAATGAAAGTCTTTTCAAAGGGATGCTTTAAAACACAATATCTATGGGTCCCCTAACTTTTGTAAAAATATAACTAACCTCCCTTGTGTCTTTGTAAATAACTATCTTTCAATTTTTTTATTAATTTCTATCCATTGATACAACTAATGGTTAAGCGGTTTGTCCAGACTCGTATTTATTGGTAGTGTTTGTTGGTTTACAGGGTTTAATAGATGATCAATGGCTCGCGCTTAAATGCTCATATTTCAAAGCTATGTAAATTGTAGCAGCTCATGCTTCATGTTGTATGAACGGGCTAGTTTTTGTAAATGTCTTTTTATATCAACAGAATACTTTTGTACTTTTGAAAAAGCAAATCTATAGAAGCTCCATTATATTTTTGAGAAAAGCTAGTGTCATATCAAATACTGTGATCAAAAGGTAGCGGTATGTGTTAAAATATAACACTTTATATAGCATGTAAAAACAGTTATGTAGTTGTTTGGTTTGTAACTATTCAACCACCTTTTCACATATAAATAAACCTCTGCCTGTGTCATTCCAGCAGTGCAGTTTGCCTTCGTATTCTTTCTTCTCTTTGCATATGCTAACATTGGTATCAAAGCGGTCAGTTCGCAGTTCGAGGAAGCCTTGTAAACAGGCACGAACTGGAAGTTTAAGAAACCCTGGTAGGGCACATTCTGAAGATACTTTGCCGCTTATTGCAAAAGATTCACGGGAAGAGAAAATACATCCAGTGCAAAGAACGAACTGAAAATCACGGAAGCCTTGGCAAAGGAAAACGACGACCACGAAAATCTTGACAAGGGCAAAGTCGACGTGGAACAGTCGTGACAAGGAAAAACGACGACGAGGGCACGATTCGTTTCATTATCATTTCTTTTCCTGGTCGCAAGGGCAAATACGTGGGTTCCTGTTCACGAGGGCAGAATACGCGGCAGAAGAAGGTCGTGAGGGCAGAGGAGACAGTCGCAAATCCAGTTCAAGGGTAGAGGAGACAGTCACAAATCCAGTTCGAAGGCAGAGTCGCTAGAGAAAGAAATACGTGGGTCATCACAGCAGAAGTCACAGCAAATCCACAATTCGCAGAAGGCAAAAATGACAGAAATCGTGAAGTGTTTCTGAGCCTGCGTGGGGAGAAAGAGAAACCACGGTTTGCTGAAGTCGTTGAAATAATATTATTTTTTCAACAAAGGTATTCACCTTTGCATAATTTATTTCATACGATTTGGTGGAGCAAATAAGTAATAATATTTTTAATACAAACAAATATAGTTGGGTGATTTGCATAATTTAATATTACTTATTGGAATAAGTAATACTTGGTGGGATAATACATTATTTTATTGGTGTGGCAAACTTTTATTTTATTATTTCCGTTACTTTGGAATAATAAAATGGCAAACATATCACACTTAACTTTGCCGGAGACAAAAATTAATGGGCACTGATTTCAATGTATGGAGCCATAAGATTTTAACGATTGCGGAGTTTCGTGATTGTGATAAAATAATCAAGGGTGATGAAAGTCGACCAACGACGAACTTTGAGGATTATGACAAACGTCATAAGGAAGCGTTATTGCTTCTCAAGTTGTCGGTGTCGGATGATATGATACCGGAAGTGTGGAATGCCACTGTGGCAAGCACGTTGTTGTCCAATCGAAGGATAAATATCAGACATCAAAAAAGAGTCGGGTTTTATACCTGAAAAATATGCTCTTTTCCATAAAGTTACAAGGTGGATCGTTGTCTGAGCACCTACTTCGGATGAAAGATCTCGAGACCATTTATCTTCATCAACAAAAAGGTGGACGACGATGATATGGTGGCTCAGTTACGAACAACTTACCTTCTTCATATGAGTCATTTGTGGAGGCACTCCATTTAATCGCTGAAAGTCAAACACTCACGTTTGACAAGGTGAGTTCCTACCTATTGCAAAAAGAAGCGGAGATAACTTCAGGTAGAATCTAATTGTGACCATTTAGAGAGTGCTCTTTCACTCGGTAAAGGGAAAGTGGAAACGTCAATCGGAGAGTCTTCCACTCGGTATCATGGGCACATGCTATTACTATCACAAGGTTGGGCACCTCAAGAAGGATTGCAGGAAGCGGATGTATGGTCTTTCACAGCGTAGAACAAAAGCCATGTAATGAGGAAGATGTGGCAGCAATTGCAAAAGAACCGGATTTGTTTGACAAGCATGCTCTTTATTGTCTTATGACATCATGCTCGAATGAGCAGTGGTACCAATTCTTTGGATCATTGACTGGTGTGTCTACACACTTTTCATGTCGTAGGATTTGGTATGTTTCATTTCTTGCAAGTATTTGTTTTGAATCGGTAATACTAGCTGATGGAGAATCACTTATAGAGAAGGGATAGGAGATATATGCATTGTATTGAATAATGCTCATAAATTGTTGGTACGGAATGTTAGATATGTACCTTCTTTACAAAAAATCTTCTATCTATTCGTCAATTGATAGAAAATCCCAATATTTTGTGGATTTCTGTGGAAAGAAGTGTGTTGTCTCTGATGTGAAATAGAGATAGATAATTGCCCTTGGTATTGGGGAAGGTGGTCAGTATCGACTTGTTGATCCGGCTGCGATCAACATGAATGCATGTGTGGAGGACAACTCCACCATTCAGGAAGTGCAAGAGGTTGCAATGCCTTGGGAGGAAGCCATTCCTCACAAATATGTTGACTTGGATACAATCAACCTACATGCACCTATTGTGGAGGGAATATCCACTATACTAGGTGTACGGGAGGCGGACATGCCTTGGGAGGATGGATTTCCTCATTCTGAAGAACAATTTGTTGTGGACGGAGACTCCACTATTCCAAATGCACTAACGATGCATGGTGAGATGGCATGCCCAACCACTCACTCAGAGGTCCTTGCTCGAAGGACAATAGAGCATGACTAGTTTGCTCATTGTGTTGTGAACGATCTTTCCCAACAGAGGGGGATAGATGAGCAAATAGATAAGACGGAGGAGTTGGTTCTCACTCCTACCACTATTGAGACGGAGACCACTGCTAAGATGGAGATGGTTATTTCTCCTACTATTGCGGAGTTGGTTCTAACTCCTCTTTGCCTGAGATGGTCACATTTCTCTTATTGAGAAAGTTGGATGAGCACTACATGGTGGTGCAAGGACGTGATCGAGGTGACTTCGATTGCAGGATGATTGAGTCTTTGTACAGACTCCAGCAGGCTACACAAGCTTGGAACAAAGTTTTCAATCCACTTCTCCAAGGTTCTGATTTCAACACTCTGGAGATGGGGCTGACACTCTCAGCCATTGGTGATTCATCACTGGTCAATGAATCATGTAACAGAGAACCAGTGGACCACTTGTCATATCTTTTGTTCATGGGACCAGATTTTTGTTTTGCGGTTCTTCTTCATTCGACAACCGCAACACAGTCATGGACTGCTGATTTTAAAGTACAACCTATGGCACAGTCTATAAATGTAATGACTAAACATATGGGCTTTAGGAAATTTGTAAAATTTCGGGACAAACTTTGTCTTGTTTCTAGTTTAGCCATTAAGAGGGGGTGTTAAAATATAACACTTTATATAGCATGTAAAAACAATTATGTAGTTGTTCGGTTTGTAACTATTCAACCACCTCTTCACATATAAATAATCCTCTGCCTATGTCATTCCAGCAGTGCAGTTTGCCTTCTATATCCTTTCTTCTCTTTGCATATGCTAACAGTATGAAACATCGGAACAAATAATCCTCATAGTTTGAACTTTGATGGAATAGCAAAAAAAAGAAAGCTGCCTTTCTTTATAACAAGTAGTTAGATAACCAAATGTAACACCACTTCTCAAGTAGGGTAACGTTCCTCTTAGACTTAGTAGGAACCCTGTTCATAATGTAATTGAAAAACTTAACAACTTTCGCCTAAAACATATCATGTGTATGTTTAGCATGTAGTATACATCACACCCTCTGGACCAATGTCCAATTCTTTTGGATCCACTACACAATTTTGTTGGGAAGTGTATGTTGTATGGCTGTGGATAACATACACTTCCCAACAAAATTGTGTAGTGGATCCAAAAGAATTGGACATTGGTCGAGAGAAATGCGATATATACTACAAGAAATCTTCGAACATGATTTGCATGCTTACTTCTTGATCTGATCTCAAACATTTGACAGGATGCCCGGATTGCTCGTCAACCATGGCTTTCCTTTTAACAAAATTGTCTATAGAAAGATACTTTTGCTTCACAAATTACGCCCCGGGTCCTCAAAAAGTTGTCAGTGAATTTCAATATGTATCTCGCTCCAGAAATAGATGGATGATTCGTGTAGCAGATATCAAAATGAACCAACTCTAGATGTCCGTTTGCATGCAAAGCTCGAAATTTGCCCAATGATGCTTCTTGAGAAGACACCCCACAAGCATACCAAGGATTATACTCAGATAGCCCATCAATTGCATGCTTCTATTATTCATGTGCTCTAATCTCTAGTGCTATAAAGCACCATCCTCATTAGCCTTAGCCACTAAAGCATATGAAGTGTAATGCATGCAACTACCTAAAACTTGTTTGCAATATCTTTCACAACTTTGTTAGATCAAAGCTCAACTTTCTTTTCTTACTGAGTGATTTGGTATTCAAATAAAAGTATTAACAATGAGGAGCAAGGGTTTTCTTTTATGGGGAGAGGGGATGCCTCATCTCATTAGTTCGCAAATTCAACTCGTCAAACACTCAGCAACTTGAAACATATTTAAATTTCTTTAAAAAACATAAATTTTATACAAATTAGAGTTATAAAATGAATCAATTACCTATTGGCAAGTACTTCCCATGAGTATTGCCAAGTGTTGCGAGTACTCGAGGAAAACTTGGTACTGACAGACTCGCGAGTGTTAGTCAAAAACTCGCCTAGTTTAAGTTTCAGCAATTACTTGCAAACTCACCCAATACTCACCAAGTATGTAAACTATGCCTTATCCTATTGATTGAGTGCAGACCACAATATATCTAGTCTTAATCTTACTCTATATAGCCGCCCTTCCTAGTATATCAAGAACATGGTAAACATCATCATCCAACATGAATCATCCATAGTAGAGATCTTCTCATCATTAGGTTTACTAAGCGAAGATAGCAAACTACCATCCTTAGCCATATGTTGAGTGTACCTAGAACCCAAAACCCACTAACATTTAGAAGCATAAGTCTGCAAGGCTTTGTAAGTACAGGTAACAACAGAAACATCCTTACCACTACCATTATCATGTTGGACCATAAACTCTTCATTCTCCTCCATATTCTTCACACAAGCGTTCTCCTTACATCCTGACTTGCACAGTAGTAACAAACCCTCTTGTCATCTCTTTCTCCCTTGGCCTTACCCTTCAAACCACCTGTGGTGTCACCATCATGAGAACCTTTCTACTTTACATTATCAATTGGTCCTTGGTCATCCCCTCGAGTGCCCTCTTTTCCCACAACTTCCCTTTGAATTCTGCTTGTTGCCTTTCCCTTTCGCCATATCAGCTATTTGATTTGAACCAAGTTGACCCAACTTCATGGGCTTCTTTTGTTCCACAACTAATAGAGAATATAAACCATCAAAACTGACCATTTTTTTGGTGTCTGAAATAGTTATGGTGGAGAGCGAGGTGGAGAGGAACACATCATACGAAGGCTTTACATTCTCATGCACCATCCCAATCAGATAATTAACCTTCTTTTAATCTGCACCGTGTTCTCCAATTCATTGTTTATGTCCTTGATGCAAGCCAAGTAGTCTTCAATCAGATCAAAACCCATTGGATTGAGTCTGACCAACTCATCTGGTTTTACATACAAATCCAGAAAACCATCCCACATCTCCTTCAGGGTCTTATCTTCTTTGAGATGAAAATTTAGCTCAGGGACAACATGCACCTTAATGATTTCCATCACCTAATGTTTCCTATTTTTGTAGGCATCCCTCTTCTCTATGAATTGTGCCCCCACCATCATGGGACCACTTGGTATTGGATCCATCTTTGGTTAAGATACTTACATATGCTACAAGTCTCCAAATGCCACAACCAAGCACACATATGCAGAGATCTGAAACACCTTTCCAAAGATTAAAAAATAGGGTCAAATAGAGCTTGTATGATGAAGTTATGGCCTCCAAGAACTGAGGTATCCAAGTGCCCAAATGTCCATAAAACCATTCAAATTCAAAATTTAAATGCTTAAACTTTTGCAGGAAGTATCCTGATTTTGCCAAGTGTAGCTCAAATTTTCTGTAGTTCCTTCGACTATGTGTTCATTGTACTTTGTTGATATAGCACCAACACTTACATTTTTGTGATTCATCAAAAATTGTTCGGAAACCTCCTTAAGTTGCAAAAATGTGGCTTTCAATTATACTCAGGCACATTTCAGCCACCTCAAAATTAATTTGTAATATTCTGCCACGTCAACTTGTATGGACTTAAATGTCACATGTACAAAATTCCAAGTCAGCGGCGTGGGCCAATAGAATCGTGTTAGGCCACCCCATAAATATGACAAGTCAACAACCAACTACTATACACGACACATCACTCATGGGACCAACCACATCGGTAAATTGAACAAGCAAGCCAAATCACCAAATTACTACGTAACACGACAACACAACAAATCGCATGTGAAGGGAGGAGGGTTTGATCCCCTAATTTCCTGCACCAAAGGCCACAATGTATGTATTTAGGCTGCGGTCATAGGTACACCCCGAAAGGTGTCATTGGGCTCTTGTAAAAGAGCCAACGATGGCTTGTGGCCAAGGAAACACACACACCACCCCCACCCAAGCTCCAATCCACTTATATTGACAGTGAACTGCTCGGAAACATCTGGTCAAGTGGCGCTTGGCTTTGGGTCATCCAAAATTTCACAAGATATGGAAACATAAAATCCTTTAACTAGGGGTCATCTTACAAACCCTAATTCTCCCACAACGACAAATCCTTGTGCATGAAGGCCAAAATGAAGCCTTTTTCCTTCAAACAAGCACTCTCTGCCTCCAAATCTTCACGAGATTCACAAATCTACCACCATAAAAGTTCTTTGAACCAAAAACTTTGTTGTATCAATATGACTCTTCAAAATTTTGACTTGATTGAATTCCAAACATGACCATAACACCTTGTGTTTTCACCAATGCATCCAAACATCAAGAAGTTGCAAAATACCAAAACCTTGGGGCTTTGAACCATAGGCTTCAGTACCGTGTGAGAATTAAGTGCAAGATCATATACACCACACCAAATATATTGGGTAGATTCAACTAAGCAACCCTGGAACAAAATACACTCCATAAAATAAAAAAGAATGAATGCAAGAAAATTAATGGATATAGGTAGGGCAAAGCCCTTTATTTATATGTCAAATCCTAATTATTTGTATGGTGAGTAGAGACTCAAGAGCCTAATGTGCCGACATCAATCTCGAGGTATTCAATAAAAATGGGAAACACTATGGGCCCGTTAAGAGATTTTAACAAAATAAATTTCAAAAGCATTGTTTGAGACATTATTATGCATCAATACAAACACGTTTGCTTTGTGTTCATTTATTCCTGTTTTTAGTCTTCCAAAAATACCTATGATTTTGGGGGATTTGGCATTTAACAACATGAAACATAGACTCCCATTCATGGGCTACAAGTATTTGACAAGGATCAATTCCATGTTAGGTGGTGTACCCTCATGCAAGCTTAGGATATTAAAATTTAATGGAGCTTCTCAAGGCAGCACTGGGAAAGTAGGATTTGGTTGTCTCCTTCATTCTTTTTAAGGAGATTTTATTATTGCCTCATCTGAATTTGTTCCATTTTCTAATAATGTTGAAGCAAAGGCCCTTTTCATTGTAGGTCTTTTCTTAGCAAAAGAGCCGGGAATAGATAAGCTTGAAGTTGAGGGAGACTCTCATTCAATTATCAACTCCATGATAAAAGAATAAACTCCATAAAAGAAGCTTCAATACCTACTTCACCCAACTTGAGAATGTTTACATTCTTTCTCTCAAATCCCCTTTTCTGATATCACGAAGCAAATAATGCTGCAAAACTACTTGCAAATGCTGGCATCGACCTAGGAGTGTTCTCCAAAATTGAAAGCTCTCTACCTACTGATTGCCTTGGTCTTAAGTTCTTAACACAATAATTTCAAATAATTCTCCATGCCATGATTGATCGATGATTCACCATATATCGTTTCAATAGCAGAGGGAAAATCTAATTATGATTTGAGTTGCAGCACTTACTACTATCTTCAATTGTTTGTCGGATAAACATTTCACGCCCTAAAATGCGTGCCACGAGATGGTAATGTCACTTTGATAGCAGCTGGCTCAATCCAAGCTATTCACATCTAGCTTTAAAAAGAATTCCTCCATTAAAATCCTCATTCAATCCTACCACATTGCAGTGCTAGGTTGACCATGAAGTTTTCCCATGGCGCACGTAGTAATCCCATCCATGGCGCACATAACAAATCCATCCACGGTGCATGCAGCAGGTCCATCCAACCCCTCTCAAGTGACGAGTGTAATGCCATCACAAGGTTGTTCACTCTCCATCCTGAAAAGGAGCCCAAAACCCTAGAGTTGTCCAAGGAAATCTATCCCAGCTGACAATATGGTGAAAATTTCCAACTCCCACATGGCACGACAAGCGACCTAAGAAAGTTGGCTCACTAAAGCTAAATGGTTCGCATAAGGTAAGCCCATCTTTGCACAAATTTTTGAAAGCCCTATTTGTATTTTAATGATCTCCTAGATATGGATATGTGTGCATCTCTTTCTTCAAACATGGCCTATGTTCTTGCTACTTTCAGGAATTGGCCTGAGTACTTAAGCAAAGAGATAAATTCATGGTTAAACTCCCAATTCCCTGCTGGTCTAATATAGACTTCTACCTAACACTCACCAGCCAAGAGAAGAAACAATTCCTCTACAAGTAAGAAACCATGTGGAAATGCTCCTAATATTCAAGGAGGCGAAGCTGATACTGCTGGAGCTGTTATTTTATTTGGTTTACCACTAATGTTTTCGTCTTGTGGCTTGCTTTTGGGAAAGACCACTTTGCTAATTTCTCCTCTCTCCTCTAACATTCTTCTATCTTGTCAGATGTATTTTTCCTACAACACTGATCTATGTGTGGAGGACGCCCATAGAATCCCTAGTTTTCATCATCCACAGAAATAAAAAATAGAAACTGTGGAGAACAACATTTATGGTAAGAACTCAATCCGTGGATGAAGAAGAACCCTGGAAAGTTTCTGTCAAACATTATATACTGCTCCTTTTCCAATGGATGAGCCTCAACGGAATAATTTATCAGTAACATAATTTATGTATGTAACATCCCAATTAAAGATAATTGGATCTCAATTTTTTTCTTCTGTATGGAGCTAATGGGAACATGCAAATTTTTATTCCTGTCTTTAAGGCCTTCTTTGGGTAGGAAGAATGTATTATGGTTAATGGGATTTGTGGTGGAATTTGTATTTGGGAAGTAATTGTTTGGAAAGACTCACAGATTGTTCCTCTTAAATCATTCCAATAGGGTTCTCAATTTCTACAAGAAAATGTATGACCATGTGGGTTGGACCTTCAGAATGTTTGAAGGAAAAGTTTTCATTTAGGAGAGTGGAAGGACATGCATGTTGAAAGCCACTTGACATGACAGCCACTAACATTATCAATGAGATAGAAGAACTCAAAGCAAATTGATGGCACCAGGCTCTCCGAATCTACTTGTAAACCATTAGCTTTATTTGGACTCGATCCTCTTTTAAGAGAACTTAATGTAATCTGGTCTGTGAATGACTTTGTAAAGACAAGGACAGATACATTTGAGCTTATGTTGTCTACTTCTCTGGAATGCAAGAAATATTTTTTAGATGGCTGTTTGTATGGGACAATCAAGCAGTTGGGATAGATCTGACAAAGTTTAGAACAAACATTCAGTCTTGTTTCATTTAAAGGCGACTTGAAACATTGAAGCATTTACTTTTTGATTGTATATATCCAGTGTCTGTTTAGTAAAATGTGTTATTACTGATTGGTAGGCTTTCTTGAATAAGATGTTTAATGGAGTGATATCTGGAGCGGGTCTTCAGATTCCTGAAAATTCTCCAAGCTTTTTCAGAAAATGTTCGCTTGTTTTTATGCTGAAGACTTGCAGTTATTTTGGAAATAAGTATTGTCCTGAAAGACCCTGTGAAACCTGTATTGACCACTATAGGGGGTTGCAGTATTTATCATTTCCTCTCAATTCAGATTCAAGTACCTGGAAATAGTCTTACACAGTTTTTCAATTCTGGTAGGTGGAGAGCTGATGCTTGCGATCTGGAGAAAGGGGTGTAATGAATCGTCTATACCCTCCCCTCCTAACATGATTTGGGGTCAGCAGTTTCCAAATGAAGGATTGATTTCAAGGGCTGGCTGATACAGTGAACTGGATCAGGGAAGTCGCAGTGGTCAGGTTCCTTCACAGGAGGGATCCACTACAATTTCTCATGGCGTTGATTATATATCAGGCAGTGATTAAGATCCAACAGTTAACAGTTCCGGTGGATAATATAGATGGGAAATGAATTATACTCGGACAGACATCACCAACAATGTTTCATACTGAAAGAACACACTGTACTAACACAATCTATAACAACTCCCATTAATATGAGTCAATCTAGTAGGCACAACAGGCACTATATGCTTGACACTGATGATAATTGTATGTGTATCTAATCCTGATTGCAATGAGAAATATTATGAGTCTTCAGGCAAGGCTGTTGGTAATGGGTTGGAGCTGTTTTAATCTAAAACAGGACTGCATGCTTCCCATCATGTAATTAGGCATGATGGTAGCTTGTCATTTTTAATATTGGGTAAACATCTTGTTACAATCCTGGGACCCGAATCGCGTCACTGATTGCTTCGCAATGAGTGAGCTCGTATCTATTGTGCTGGTGTAGCCACGCAGGATGTATCTATGGGAATTGAACCTGGCACCTCCCCTAATTGAGGCACGTTTCACCACTGCACCCTTGGCTCACACCCCAAATGATGTTGATGGTCCTGATTTAGGTAAGGATAGTGGCATGTTAAGTCCTCAGGGTCCAATTGACCGGCATATTCATTGGAAGTCCACGAGACTGAAGAGCACTATGCAATCTAGTTCTGTCTAGTGAAGGATATAATATAGTCCAGTTCTGTCGTGATGCAGTCCAGTTGAGTTCAGTCATTTTAGGGAACATCATCTGCATTGGAATCATTTGATAGTAACAGAGAAGTACAGTCCAGCAACGTATGAAAGTTTTGAATCTACAATTCAAACAAACCATAATGTTGCTGTCAAGGGTGATGAAAAAAACTTGAATGGTCTCGTAAGTTCAAGTCCACCAATCACAAAACTGTTTGTGTCTAATTAAGAAAAAGATCCTATGGTGCAAAGCTAGGTAGCCGGTACGTGCCCTAGGGCCTGCAGGTACGGGTCCGGTTCGCAGGGTACGGGCAGGGTTCTTCCTGCAGGGCCCGGAGTGCGTCGTGGTGGAGGTACCGGGCCCTGCAGGAAGAACCCTGCCCGTACCCGCCACGTTTTGGACGTATTTTTAATTTTATTTTTTTTTGGTAAAAAAAAGTCAAACCGACTTTTTAAACAATAAATTATTCTTTTAAACCCTAATTTGTGCCCCCAAACTCTATAACAACAACAACAAGTCATTTACCTCACATTTGCATTCTTGCCTCTTATTTGCATACTTGACTCTCACCTTCAATTTTTCCACTATTTTCAATTGCTTAGGGTTGATTTCAAGTGCCATATAGTTGAAGTAGCTTGCAATAAGTGCCAAGGAGTTTAAGGAGCTTGCATTATTGGTGTTGGGTAGTGTTTTAATTTGTATTTAATATTTTATTATTTTTAGTTGTTTTTTTTAGTTTGTTTTAACTTTTTTTTTTGTTTTGTACATTTGATTTCATTTAAAAATGTTTCAACATTTTCTCAAGACTAAATTTGTTTTCTTTTTTTTAAAAATGCATTGTGCAGTTAAAAACTTAAAATGGCTGCGAGTTCTAGTTCTGTGGGTCAAGGTAGTAAAGGTGTCCTTAACAAAAGTGATCCATCCTCCCCCCTTTGGAGCCATGTCAAACAACTAGAACAATTACCAGGTGGAGGGGGCTTTGTTTGGGTTTGCTCACAATGTAATATGCAATTTAAGAGCTCCTACAGTCGGGTGAAAGCCCATTTGTGTGGGGCTATTGGCCACAGAATTAGAACATGTGGAGGGTTGGATGGAAAGGGGTTGCCACGTGCAAAGACCCTTGCATACATCAAAGAGCAGGAGGAAGCAGATGCAGCAGTTGCATTAAAATCCAATCATCCTATGGCAAGAAAAGGAAGATCACATAGCATTAGCAAGCCACATGTTTCTCCTTTTGTTGATGTTGTGGCCCCAGATCACCCATTTTTGTCTACACCTATTGCAACTGGAGGGGAAGAGGATTCACCTCTTTCTCACAAAAGAACAAAAGATGTAGGCCCATTGGAAAGGGCATTCCAGAATGAAAGCAGGGACATAGCTAATCAAAGTGTTGGACGCTTTATTTATGCATGTGGTGTCCCATTTAATGTTGTTAGATCACCATATTGACAAGATATGGTGAGATGTATTAATGAAGCCCCTAAAGGGTACATTAGCCCAGGGTATGAAAAGGTGCGCACCACCTTATTGTCAAAAGAAAGAAAAAAAGTTGAAGACTCATTGTTACCCATCAAGAATCAATGGCTCGAAACAAGAGTGTCCATTGTTTCTGACGGATGGAAAGATACAACAAATAGGCCATTGATCAATGTGGTTGTCGTGTGTCCTAAAGGGGCAATGTTTCTCAGGGCTATTGATTGTGAGGGGCAAGTGAAGGATGCCCAATTCATTGCCAACATCCTCATAGAATCTATTGAGGCGGTGGGGCCTCAAAATGTTGTCCAAGTTGAAACAGACAATGCAAAAAATTGTAGAGCTGCAGGGTTGTTGGTTGAGGCACGGTATGGACACATATTCTGGACACCTTGTGCGGTTCATTCCCTCAACTTAATGTTACAAAAATTGCTTGGATCAAACAAGTATATGAGGAGGCAAGTGAGATTCAAATGTTCGTTAGCAACCACCACATGTCCCAAGCCATCTTTCATAAATTCTTGACATTGCAGCTATTGAAGGTAACCCGTAACATTCTAATTTCTCTTTAATTTTTTAAAATAATTATTAGTTTTTAAAATTCATTTTTATAAATTCATTAAATTAATTTTATAAGTTTGTAATTTGTAGAATTTCGAATGTTTTAAATTTAGTTGTCTTAATTTTATTTCTTTTGAATTCTTATTAGGTTGCTGAGACTTGATTTGCCTTGCACACGCTCGTCTTGAGACGACTTGTGAAGGTGCGAGAGGCATTGAGTGGCATGGTTATTAGTGACCTTTGGAGTATATGGAGGCAAGCAAACAGTGAGAGGGCTAGAAATGTGAAATTGTTGATCCTAGATGAAGCATGCTGGGATCGTGTGGATTACTTGCTTAGTTTTACTAAGCCCAGTGTGAGTATGTTGAGATTTGTTGATATGGATCATCCATGCATGGGTGAGATTTATGATGGAATTGACTCAATGATTGAGTCAATTAAGACCATCATAAATGCTAAAGAGCAAGATCCTACAGAGACCTTCAAAGAAGTGCAGTCACATCTCAATGAAAGGTGGAACAAAATGACTACTCCATTGCATCTTCTTGCTTTTGCCTTGACTCCAAAATACTACACAGAGATCCTTTCTTTTCCTAGGAGGGTCCCACCATATAGGGATGTTGAAGTTAGTGAGGGGTATAAGGCAGCATTTGCTAGAATCTTCCCAGATCCAGAAGTAGAAGACATGGTTAGAGGTGAGTTTGTGAATTTCATATCCTCCAGGGATCACTCCATTAGCGCTCTTCGTGACAAATACAGGATGGATGCTTATTCGTGGTGGTACCTCCATGGACAAGCATACACCTACCTCATGCCACTTGCAATAAAAGTTTTATCACAAGTAAGATTTTAATTTTTTAATTTCTTAACTCTTTCTTTTTTACTTTTATAAATTTAAAATTTTAATTTTGCATTGACTTTGCGGCTTGCCTCAATAGGTTGCGAGTTCTTCTTAGCTGAGAGGAATTGGGGTACATATTCATTTATCCACTCGGTTAACTACAACAAGTTGGGAGCAAAAAAGGCGGAGGATTTGGTCTTTGTGCATTCTAACCTGCGCCTTCTATCACATAAGAAGGATGAGTACAGGAAAGGGCCAACAAAGTGTTGGGATATAGACCTAGAGACTCCAAACTTGGATGTTCCCATTGCCCAACTTTCATTGCTAGACCCGGACCTAGATAGTACTTTGCGTGAGCTGCAAAGTGGGGCTAGCGGGAGCGGCATTGCTGATAGTTCTGGTTGTACTCCTGGTGCTTGTGGTTCTAATGATCCACGTGATGGTAGTGATGCTCTCGTTGAAGACATTGGAGAAGATGCAGAGCCATTAGACTATTACTAATTAGAATGTTGATGTATCTTCATTTTTGTGTTTACAATGTTACATAATACATTGTAACATTTTGATTTGAACAATGTACTGCTTATAAGTTCGAACAATGAATTATCAATATGTTTTAACTTTTGTCGCTATTTCACCTATGTATATTTCAGATTTGTTTAATCTATGCATGTGTAAGGCTGGAATTTTGCTTATCTTGTTACTTTTCAAAATATTTTTAATATTTTATATGTATATTGTACTGCCATACCCAAGTGCTGTACCGGGCCCCCAAAAAAATTGCCGTACCAGCATACCGGATCCCCGTACCGTACCCACGTACCGGCTACCTAGGTGCAAAGTAAACTCAAAAGCAATGTCACTCCTTTTCTTGTAGCTCCAATGTCTAAGCTGGTTGCTAAACTGGCCAAAAGAGAGATTATAGCTATGATGTCTTCAAAGTGTGACCCATCTTCAAAAACCAATGTTGTATCTAATCTTCCTCGTTAGTCCTCAATTTTTGTCCTTGCTGCACCAGCCTGGTCAGAATTAGGCTATCAAATCTGGACATGCTAACGATCTCGACAATGCAAATTTAAAAGAGGTGTGTGATGATGATGAAGTACATATGGCTCAAGACTGTCCTTATGAAGATATTCTGATATTAAACTCATGAATGTAATAGTCAGGACTGAAACTTAATGTGCCATACAGGCTTTGCCTATTTCGCTAAGCTTTACACACACACACACACAAATACAAAATTATGAGAGAAAAATTGTTCAGTTAAGAAAACGGAATTGTGGAAATTAAATGTAAAAAAATATACATGTATATTTTATTTGAAACATACAAATCCCTTCAAATGATAGTAGCATCATAACAGCATGCCTTCTACTAATAGTCTAATACTAAGAATAATTAGGTTTTGTAGGGACTACACAAATGGTCCATGAGAGAACACTATTCCTGTGAATTCCAGCATTAGCATCTCTAGCTGGAAAGATATACAATCCTGTTTCATGCACAAGTCAAAATTTGCGAACAAGCAGATTTGCACCATAAATTTGGGTCATGTTGAACTAGCCAGATGTTCCTTGACAGAGTCCACCTGCCAGAAATTTTCTCCACTAAAGGATTTTCAGGTAGCTTAGGGTAAAAGCCAGACCCAGCTGGCAATTACAGAAAGGAATTTAATTGCGAACAGTTGTCAAATGTAATATTAAAGTAATTCAAATAGATTGTTAGCATTGACTGCACAGAAGCCTAGCCAGGACTGAATAACATTAAATTATAATGCATCTCAATAGACATAATTTTGGCCTTTTTCTTGAAGGACCCCTCTTACTCACTACTATTTAAAATAGGTTTCAAGAAATTGGAATTGCTTAAGACTGAAACTAATGCTAATCTTACCAAAGCAGTATCTCGAAGCATCTGACTAATCTGGGAAACATTTGAGAAGGGACCAAAGGGATGACACCCTGCCGCCCATAGCCAATTCAAAATTGGTCTTTGATGAATATGAGTGGCCTTTTCATAAGGTGCAGCCAATCCACCGAGTACAGATGCTAATCCAGCTAATATGTGGCGTTGTGAAAGCATTGGAAAGGCATATCTTCTCACCTTCTCGGAGACATAACTGTAAAGAACACAAAGATGGGCAGTCAGTTGCAGAAATCTCAGTGAACTTCGCATATCTTTTTAAATTAATAAAAGATATTTTTATTAAAAAACCCAGTATTTACAAACAGCAAAGCTCATTGCCTTAAAGATAATGGAGTCTTGGAGAAAAGCTGGGAAACACATTTCTTTTGAATTAGTCCAGCTCCTGGTATTGACCATAGAAGAGCAGAAAAACAGGCTAAAACAAGACTAAACTACATACCTACTCTAAGAACGTCAAATGCTTGCCTATCTGCACTTCCCCATGTATATATTTTCAGGCTTAATTAGCCAAAAGGACAGCTGTTGAATTGAATATAACAGTTACAAACAATATTATACGTTTCAAAATTGCTTAGGAAGATTTGTTCGTGTCTGTGAAAGGGTGGCAGCACCGTAAGACAAGAACAGAAAATTTTCATAAGTCCCTCCTTTGGGATCATGGAAAATCTGGGCTGGCTGTCCAAGCTCATTCCTCATTCATCGGCAGCAAATTGTGGATTCCAGCAGGTCAAGCAGGTGCAGGGTGAAAGTGATTAGAGCTTAAAACACCACCTCTTATCGTTGCTTCAACTGAAATTCAGCGTTGGACAGTCCGTTTCCTGAGGAAAGCCTGGTGAGCATTTTATTGCATTTGCTCTGCCAACCACTTCCTGTTTCTCTCAGGAGTAAGGATCTGTTTGATGGCCTCAGTCCCAATTTGAAGCTTGCTGAAGTTGTGACTGAGAAGTGATACATTCCTTTTGGGGTTGTATGCACTCCCACAGTATTAAGATGTAGTATTTTTGCTCGGATTTACTCAATCAAAAGAGAGCTATTTTTTCCATCAGAAAGATATCAATTCCTTTGTCATCGATTTTATCCTCTGCCTACACAATATTCTGGGCAAAGTTGTGGAGCGCCTTGATTAAGGAAGAGTTCTCTCTAGCTTCCTCAGGGGATTTTTCGAGATGCATATTGGGGCTATCAAATTGAGCATAGGGCGAATTATAGCATTCAAAGCAGAACTAGGGATCAATAATGTTTATGTGTGAGGATGGGAGTGTGCTCTGATCCTCACCTTCCCACCTTGACAGACTCTTCCTGGCTGACCTTGAGTGGCAGACACTGAGAAATAGGAATTTCTGCCACTCAAGATCAGCCATTTCTTCATCAACTGGCAGACATTTCTCTATAAACTCTATCCTTAACTGGCTCTTCATCATCTATCCTAATGGTTCATCCTCTCTGGAGGGACAAACCATAATATCATTGGTCTGGACAGCATGTTTTTCATGGTCAATCTCTTTTGTCTTATTGTACTGTGCTTTCTACTCCTCACATTGACTTGCAGCTCCTTTATAGATTTCTCAATTATGCTGATGCTTTTATAATTCTAGGTTGTCACAACTCACAACTATAGTAGTTCCCAATGAAATTAAGTCAGACTGAAAAAACATGAGAAAGTGATGACATTCCTTGGAGGTGAATCGATGCAACCTAAACCATAACTACGCCACCATAACATTATTGAACTCAATGCTCTCTGCTTATGATGTCCCAGTAGTTGGACAAGAAGTCCTTATAGGCGCCACATTGAGTGGGATATTCCTCCCGTTTTGTTGAGTTGGCTTACTCGCATGTGTCTCAAAGACGAGAACATCACCTGAAGCAGGATCTACCTTCAACCATTTCCCATTGAGAATTGATATCCCAGCATTATCTCTCAATTTAAACCATAATGATGATTATTGTTGTATATGAAATGCACCTCCTCTCTACCTGTTCAGTGAAACACATGATTTGCAAAATTATACAAAATCTATTTAATTGTAAGGGATTTTATTTGTCTCAAGGATTGTGCTTTTGGTGTGAAGTGAACCAGAGCCTTCATTCATCTGCCCTTCATTATTGACTATCGCAGACACTAGAGTTATGTGAGAAACATTTATGAAATAAAATATCTAATCCCACCACCATCTGCTCGAGAGCTATGGACTTCATATGAGCATCTTTGCAGATAGGATTAACAATGTTATTGTTCATAATTATAGCCAATAGGAATTAAAAAAATCCGAAAGCAGTTGTGAGAAATCAAACCCAACATACAGCCTGGTAAAAATGTAACATGTAAAACAATGGAGGTTGTGAAGGAGGCGAAAAAAAAGAAATGGGTTAAAATATAAGAACCTTGGTGAGTATGTGACCCATGGAAATGAAAAGAAAGGACTAGTATCAAACAAATGTTTGGATCCATAAAGGAAACAAATACAGGGAAGCAGGTGTTGGTTTATAAAGTTCCCACAATGGGATTACATAACAGAGGCATTGAGTGTAAAGGGTAGAAGAATCAAGTGGCAGAAACTCATGTGAAAATATTTATTTTTCCAATGTTACACAGGAGACGTCCCCTAGATTTTGGTGACGCCCTGGACTTCCAAATGTTTGACAGCATGGGGACTTGGAGAGGAAGCCCCCAATTTTTATAATTTTTTTACACTTTACTCGTAAAAACATTATTTTACCAAAACGGTACCCTGATCTGGAAAGTACCCTAAATTAAACCCTGCGATGGGTTACTAGAAAACAACATTAAGCTTACATAACAGAGGCATTGGGTGTAAAGGGTTAAGGGTCAAGGGACACAGATTTATGTGAAACCATTTGTTTTTGCAGAACAGAGACACATCCGCTATACTTTGGTGACACCCGGACATTTCCAAACATTTGAGGACCTTGAGACTTGTTGGGAACGCCCCAATATTCTTTTTAACAATAATGCTTTTACTCTTAAAAAGTTGCTATTTTTACCAATATCATTGAACATGTTAGTGCAAAATCACAGCACCCCTGGATGCAGATCAGGGTTCTAGGTTGATCACTCAGGCATCCAGTGTGATTGCACAACATGGAAACCTCTCTCCAAGCGTGGGACTTGTGAAACTGAGAGAGGAATCTCCAGAGAAGGCTGGTTCCTGCTCCTAAACTACCTGCCACAAGCTATTCCAATGCAGGCAAGCTAATCTAATCCTAATCTAACAATGCCAAGGAGACAGAGAGAGAGAGAGAGAAAGGAAAAGAACAAAAGCCTACACTAAAACGGTGATACACCAGAGAAGGAGAATGTTGGACATCTATCAAAACTGCCATGGGACAAAGAGAGGTGAGCAATGGGAAGGATGGACAGATGCATCACAAGCCCAAGGATAGATTTCACACAGAAAATGTCCCAAAACTCCATGAACACAGCTCCAAACCTGCAATGAACATTCAAACATGCACAAATACCTGCAATGAAGAGAGGCAAGAAGAGAAACAAGCAAAAACGAGCAAGGATGGACAGATGCATCACAAAACACGTTTTGTTGCTCCAGAAGTTTGCACAGAACATCATTTCAATAGTAAAAGGCAAAAAACGCCATTACAGAGCAAGGGAGGAGGTTCGAACTCCATTTTCAACCCTAGAGAAGAAAAGAAGGGAGGGCAGAGCAGAAAAGATGAACAACTTTGTTATGTCCCCTTTGAAAGAAGCCCCTCTGTACAATATATAGGAAGAAAGAGAGAGGGAAGAGAGGAAATTCGAAACTACCACAACCACTTCTAGGTCGCATTTTAAATCATCTCATTATGGTAGAAGCGGCGGATCCTGGCAAAACGGCGGGCTGTCTGCTGCATTAAAGCTGGTTGTTGAAGCGTCACTTCTGGCATTACCATGCGTCAGAGCCGTTTCTCGATTTTCTCCCTCCAGAATGCACCAAAACGCAAGATTGACCCCGGAATCGTGTAGAGAATTTCACCAGCTTTCCGTTGATATAAAGAACGTGCAAATCCGAGCTCTGGATCGAAAGATATGTCGATCTGAAGATTTAGGGCACAAAACAGGCGAAAACGGATTTTTAAATTTCTTCCCGCGCTCTGCCACCTGGATGACACGTGGCAGGTTCTGATTCGCTGAGAAACTCTCTCTCCTCCACCTCTCGGCGGGCTCTCTTTTGAAATTTCCTTGTGGGCCCTAGCTGGGACACGTGGCACTATCCCATTGGTTCGGGCTGACCCTTCAAATCTCGCCCTTTGACCTTTTCCCTTGTGACACGTGTCATGATTTGGTTGGTTCTCAGCCCTTTCGGCTCCTTCGCGTCCACCGCGTCCATTTGTCCCAGTTGTCCCTTTGCTTCGCGGGACAAAATCCTCCGGTTCGCCCGATTCGGTCGGTTCGCGTCCATTTGTCCCACTTGTCCCTGTGCTTCGCGGGACAAATTCTTCCGGTTCGCCCGATCCGGCCGATTCGCGTCCTCACGGCCCAGATGTCCCATTTGCCTCCGGACTGTTTGTTCTCATTTCGGCCGAACCGGCCGGTTCGCGTATCTTTGTCCCAGATGTCCCAAAGCAGTTAGTGCGAAAGTTCTCCTTTTCGGCCGATCCGGGGCTTTCGCGTCCGCCGCGTCCATTTGTCCCACTTGTCCCAGTTTTCCTTGTGCTGAAGTTTCTTGTTTCGGCCGAACCGGCCGGTTCGCGTCCTTCGCGCACTCTTGTCCCACTTGTCCCTTTGCTGTTTGGGCCGCCTGTAGGCTTTTCGGCCGATCCGCGCCTTGATGTCCCAAATGTCCCGACTGTCCCGGGGACTAGGACTTAGCCATTTTTCGTGATTTTTCCTGGCCCAAGCTTGTTTTTGCAGCCTTTTCACCTTTTCTCAGAGCTTGCTCTTTCCTTCTTTGGTCAGGGGAGTTAGAAAAAATCTGAGGGAACCCCAGAAACATGATGTTTGCTCTGAATCAATTATCTGCCTGGGACTTGAGAATTCTGATGCATGTTATCAAATTAACCTGGGGGTGAATTTTGGATAATAGAACCCTTATCCGTAAAGTAACCTAAAAACATTAAATAAAGCCTAAACCCATAAACTTCACTCGAATAAAGTTGAATGAAACATTTAACTATTAATTTTTATATATTATTTTCATATCCGTCCCCTGTTCTCCCCAAAACTGGAAAAAAATGGATGTCACGGAAACCCCATCTCCTTGTCCCATTGCACCTTCATCCCTAAGACTTTAGTAACTATGTGTTACTAAAAACAAAAAGTAAAGTTAGTCTATTGACCAAAACTAAATAGAGGTTATGAGGTTGAGCCTCATGGGTTTTCTATTATGCTTGAACATCGTATTGTGGCTGTGGCACACTTTAGATTGGGGGATATAAACGACACACCACATATTTAAGCATAGATCTATGAATATAATTTTGTTTTTCTACATTTTAGGCTTAAAAAGAACATGTTGCAGAATGAGGTTTTTGAGTTTGTTAGTGTGCCTCATTCTTTACTCACAACCTAAGTGTCCCACAGTTCCATGCTTTCTGTTCGTTTTCTTTACTCCCTTATTTTTGCTGGATCAAGTTTGGTAAATCTCTTAGTCTCTTCTAAGTAGCCAATTCGGGTGTGGTACGGGTTCGGAGTGCAACGAAGTACCCGGTATGTGGGTATGGTGATTTTTCTTTTGCCTTGGTTACATCTTGGGTACATCCGTACAAAAAAATATATAAAATATAAAAAAATATAGAAATTATAGCCTAATAAGTTAGAAATTAGAGACATTTGTCATTAACCATACAGTATGCAATGTGCATATCTAAAACAAAATAGCCACAAAAATCAAAATATTATCTGAATGCCAAATGTCATAAAAATCAAATATCTCAAATGTCATGTGCTGATCATAGTATGCTAACCATAGATTTATGGTATTTTTTGAGTTTTTATATTGCTTTTTAATTGAAAAAGTAAAAAAATAAATTTAAAATTCGTTTTTGCTGTGGGTAGCCCTTGAGTATCTCCTAGGCGTATGGGTACGCCCGGGTACCTCTCCGGGTAGACATACCCGGGCGTCCTGTATGCCTAGGAGGTACCCAAGGGGTACCATACCCATACCACGTCCCAGGCTGGGTATGAAGCTGGGAGGAAGAACCGGCTTCCTTGATTCGCTTGGTGCTGTGATTTTAAAGCCCTTTTGGACAACACATCAGAAACAACAATAGCTTCTGGGTCTATGCTCAACAATGATAGTTTGAAATTCTTTCATTATCTCTTCTATGTCTTGTTCGGTAGAGTGCATTTCACAATCGATAGAATTGGAGACTTGTGGACATTTTACCAGTTTCTCACTTCCCTTGTGTATCAGATCAAATCTCCTTCGACATTTAGCTGGGCCATTCCCAATCTTCATAACATCTGAATGCTAACAATTCTGCTTAACAATAGATGAGTTGGAATTGTCCTATAGAGTGCAGCTAGGTTGCCAGGAAACAGGCATAGGTACGGGTTCCAGTAAGAGTTCGAAACGCGGAAACGCCAATTTTCAAAAAAACCCTTGGGTACAAAACAGCACACAAATGTCCATACTATATATATATATATATATAATACTCATTTTTGTCCATAAAAGATAAAACACTTTGTATTCATGAAAGTTCAAAACATTCAACATGCTTAAATTTTCATATGCACATAATTATAATCTAGATTCTAGAATATATCATCTAGATTTTCCTGAAGTACTGCTGAAACAGAAGTAACTAGTTTTTATATTTTTATTTTTGGCATTTAAAAACAGAAGCACTGCTGAAACGGTACAGAAAACACCCCAGGTACAGCCTAAAATGGTACAGAAATGTCCGGGTATGGCTCTTGGAGTTTTGGAGACATTTCAGGCAAGCACCAGGAGCAGTACCAGTACCCGGTACGTCAATACATGGGTACACTGCCCTGGTTGGTATTTCTGGGTAACATAGAGTGCAGTATTATGGCTCCTATTCCTTCAGTTTGAAGGTTTCCTTGAGGTGCCCGTTGGAATTGAGCTTGAACCAATTCAAAAATGGCTGGATCCATTGTGTTTTTGAATGGATTGTAAATTGTTGATATTTGTAGTGATACGGAGTGTACCGTATTGCCGCTCTTTGGAGATCCTACATATTTGTGAATATGAAAACCCTGTGGATTTTTCTTATTTTAATCATGGTTAATATTGTCATGTTGGTTTGATTTGTATGACTCAAATAAGCTCATCTGGTCTATGGACAATACTTTGAGAAATTACTCCTTTCTTTCCATAGATTCCACATCGCAATTCCCACTTCCAGCTTGTACATAATTTTGAGACTACAGAGATGGAATTGAATTTTTCCACGAGAAGTATACTGACAATATTTTCCTGTGCATCCTCTGACCATGGAATTGCCCTGCCGGATCATCCCAAACTTCTCAAGCATAAGCACACTTGGGGAACAAGTGGTCCAATTTTTCCTTCTCTTGGTCTTGTATCAAAGCTCATTCCTTGAGAACATCCAGATATCTGATCTGATTATTGCCATAATGGGGAAGGTATATGTTGATCAAGATGAAAATTTCCTGCAATTCTTTAGAGAATAATTTGGTAGCAAGTCCCCATGGGAGGGTAGATTGAGAATTTATCAAATACCTTGCTGGGTCCCATTGAATGGTGAATTTGGCTTTAATATGGCAGTAGAGATTTCGTCAGTCCCCAATTCTGAAATACTTTATACGCTTGAGATGGTTTAAGATCAGGTCTATCTTGCCATCTTTGACAATTTCTTTCAGTACAATGCGCTTGTTGCGGTTGCTTATCCCCGTGAGTTCAAAAAGAGGATACACATTATAATGAATGCATTTGTATTGAGATGCTTGCCTCATTGGTTTAATTCTTCCATTGATTTTTGGGTTCTCAAACCTATACCTTCCCAAAGGAGATTTCTCCTTTTGACGAAGTGATTGATTCTATAATTAGCTATCGTAATGTTTTTTTCTTTCCTGTGTTTCGTATAGATGGTTCACAAATTTGGATGTATATTCGAATAAGATCCTCCCAAGGTTGTATATTTTTCATTCTTCTGCTCTTTCATGACTGATTCTTTAATTCACTTGTAGATTGGAAGGTGATTTCTTCATCTTTTTTTCTTTTTCTTTTTGAGTGGCCATGATATCATTTTATTTGATTGAACAGGTTGCCTGAATTGACTAGCAATAGTATGGCAGCAACATATTCCATCATTGTTGCTACTGAATTTGCAAGGATTTCAGAAGGATTGACCAAGTTCATAAGTTTTACCTTATCAATTTGGGGCTTTTCTCTCCTTATATAAGCAATTTGAAATTTTTCCTCTGCCACTTGGGTTGTCTTGAGATGTTCTACTGTTTTTGTGCTGGATTATTTCTGGTTATTTACTATCTCCTCGTTGTGCTTGTGTTTTTTTGAAATATTCCTTCTAGGATATCACTCGAAATTCCCAAATTTAAATTTTTTACAAAACTGAAGTTCTGGTTTTCAGGGCAGCAAGGTACAGAAATAAAGAAAATTTATTTCTTCCAAAATATCCACTTACAGAAATACCCAGAAGCTTCAAAAAGCTTGGAAAAATATGGAGAACAATAAAGTACTGAGAAATAAAGTTTTTATTTGCACACAGATCTGATTTTATTTATGCATCAAACCCCAATATTCACGCATGTCTGAAATTGATCAAATTGGAATCTGATTTTTGGACAGCAATAAATATAAATTTTATTAAATAGATCCAACCTGGAAAAACTCGAAAACTCCCCACGAAACCCTAGGAAAACACTGCTCCAAATCAGGGAGGGTGACGTCACCCTAGGACAGCCCAAAACAAAGCAAAATGCTCACTGGGAATTCGCCAACCCTGGCCTGAGTGTTGGAAATTATCTGATCTGACGGTGGCAACATGCGGATCAAATAACTCTCTCTCGGCACTTGAACAAACCTTTGAAATTCTTTGAAAACTCTATCTGAAAGTCTGAACTGAGTAACGCTCCCAAATAGCAAACAAGGGATGGATAATTCACCACCGAAGAGTGCTCTGCTAGCTAGGAGTGGATCTCTCACCACCGAAGCTAGTGTTCTGTAGAATCTTACTTCCACAAGCAAAGAGTGCAACCAACAAAAGCTCCAAATATTTGTATGAGTGAATGCATGTCTTCCTCTCCCCAAGCGCTTCCTTTTATAATTTCACATCGCAACAAAGAGCCCCAAAAAACCCCAATCGCCCCTTGGGAAAAATCCACATGATAAAAGAAATAACTTAAGTGACTTTATCAACCATATGCCAAAAAGTGAACTTAAGTCACCCCAACGAAGAATTAGAATAAATGTTACTACCTAGTCGCCCAACACTAAAGTCGACGACAAAATATAACATAAAGTACCTTAGGGGAACATCTCACCACCGTATTTCACTTAAGTCACCGAAAGTACGTGTCCAACTCCAAAAAGAAACATACAAGTGAAATGAAGGTACAAACCACTCCCAATAACCATCAACGTCACTAGCCTCTTGGGCATAACCAAGGCGAAGATGGATGAAAAGCCTCCTAGGTCATCTCCTCGGAAATGGGGACATTACAGTCCTCCGTTCCCTAAAAATGCTTGACCCCAAGCATTATCCTGTCATGCTGCAGAAGTTGGATCCCACAAAGCAAGTTTCTCCACCTCATCCTACAATCAATCAAAATAATTGCTGCAAATTGAATACCACAAGGCAAGTCTCTCCACCTCACCATGTAGTCACTCAATGATCGGTGGGATCCGAAGTAACCAAGACACCCTATGTAATCATCATGCTCTCCATGCCGAGTAGAGAGCAATGCTGCCCCTAAGGTAGTATGATGCCTACACCAACTCTCCACTAGTACCCACACTGAAACTGCCAATCTGTCCAATCCCTGCCAATGTGAAGCTACCATCATCTGGTCACTCACAATCACTACTTCTTCAGTCAACCCATGGGTATGAAAGTCCATTCGAACCCTATAGCATCCATCCGCTCAATGTCAACCTCCACAATGCTATACAACTCAACAATACGACTCTATCCGTGTCTAGAACATCACACATGGTATACCTATGTATGCTCATCATTATATCATCAGGCACCCCAAGAGAATGAAACGACATCCGGTAACTCACGTCCACCTCCTGTGCTAAATGTGAACCTCTTGAATAACCAAGTAAATAAGTCACCTTCGTCCCTCATGAGACTAACACATGGGTGATATGCCTATCGTGCGTAGAAGCAATAAAGTACATAGGAGTGTTATCCCATGTCGGCTCAGAAAATGATGAATCCGTATGCTTTGATTTGTCATAACGACAAACAACACATCCCCATATAAAGTTGAGGATATGCTCCCTCAACCCATGCCATCTCGAACGTCTCCCATATGAACCTATAGGTCTCATCGAGGCTCAGTGACCGCTCATGGAAGAACAATGCACACATTGTAGTATCTCCATCCTCAACCATGAATCTAGACAATGTACATCCTATCTCGACGAGAAGATAATCTCATCCTCCAATCTGTATTTGTCATCCTATGTGTGACCATTCAAAATCTCACAAGTGTGTCGGTGTTTGGAGTACTCAACAAGCACCCGTCTCCTGAAACCTCAAATAACCAACATAATGATAAACTCGGTTGATGTAAAACCCGTAACCCCACCTCAGAATCGTCTCATATGTACAATACTACTGGTCACACCCATATCCATCGAACTCCACATCTGCCAGCAATAGTAAAACACCTCATCGCGCCGGAAAATCCTCTCCATTCCCTTGGTTGTAACCACTCTGGGTGCTCCTATAGATAAACCTCTCAAGATTACATTTTTGCCCTCGGACTTAAACTTTAGTTCCCTCGTCTGAAAGTTAGTCCAAAACTCACCAAGAGAGTGAAGCCACTACACTCCCAGCACTATGTTGGTCTCTCCAATACAAACTATGTGGAAATCATCGGTAACTATGTAGTTACCCATAGTGATGCTCAACTGTGGAACTCTCTGTGTGCCTCCTCCTTGACCAGCTCCTGAAATGCAATGATGAACCCTTTTGGTGACGAGTCCTCAATGAGCGGAGGGAACTCAAATCTTTGAACATAGTGGTAGACATCGTTCAAGATTTCGGAAACTTGTTGCCGTGGGAGTCCAATTCAGATATGGCATTCTTGAGCATTGCATATCTCGCATCCATGATGCAGATCCAAACTTGAGACAAGTCCTCGGCAGTTGATGCAAACACTTTCTTACTCACGAGGGCGTGAGAGTCGAAGGAACTCATTTCGGACACCAATGGTAGTACCTCATCCAAATGGCTTACCTCTTTTGCAAACTCCTCCTTCGCCTTGTTTACTTCAGACAATGTTGGAAGAGCACATTTGATGAGAGAAATGATGTCTGGACACAATGCCTTGCCTTGCTTGATAATTTTCTCAATTCACTTCTCGTTGGTCTTCCCCCACAACATGTATCCTTGTGCTTTCTTAACCGCTTCAGGATCAACATTGTTGATTGCAGGAATGTCTTCGATCGAGAGGGCAAATGTTGATTCAGGTTCTGAGAAGGGTTGAATATAGGCACTGAGAACTTTTACCTATTTTTCCAATTGCCCAATTGTTAGCTCGTACTCTTCATTCTGAGCAAGGATATGAGAGGAGGATTCCTTGAACAAATGGGAATTACCCTTGTGCAAGGCTTGGCACAATGAGATGCGGGTCAACTCGGTTTGTGAGTCATCTCCTCAATAGGCTTGTCAACCTTAGGCCTAACAACTTCAACATACTGATTACCTGAGGCCCCACTAAAGAGGCGGGATGTCGTTTGAGCTTTCTTTCTCATTTTGGGCTTCCATATTTCTAAGATTTCATCGAGACTTGGCACGATAACATGTTGCGTTGTCCTTGGCTCACTGTTGATCATTTCTAGAATCCATGGGAATGGCTCATCAGGTGTTGACATGGTGTTTTCCACTAGAGCATTCTCAAGAGCTTGTTGTGGAATCAATTCATTGTTACTTCGGGGAAGCTCTGACATCCGTGGAGACATGCTTGGACACTTGAATGTTCTGTAATGAATTACGTTTGCTTGATGGACCTTTCCTGTCTTGAAAAATTAAACCCAACTTGCTTATGTAGCCCACTAAGTTCAACTAGTCCGGCTCACTTCCGATAATTCACAGAGCCCACTCAATTTGCTCACCAATGGAGAGCGGATGCCTTCAACTTGGTTGGAGATTCACAATGATGCTCTTTGTGGCTCTTGAGCCTTTCGGAATGCTTGCTTGGACTAAAATGCCTCTCATTTTCCCCTGTTATTACTGCAGTGTTCTTCTTTGCTCACGTACACTACTGTGACTACAGTGATGTCTCGGGATACCCCGTGGAGGATGAATTGTCTCGATTGAGCTATGCCCAAAGTGTCACACACCCCTGGGAAGATGTTGCAAAGCAGAGAGATGACCGGAGATAGAACCAACTGCAACTTCCAACACTCAAAATGAGGATTTACTATTTTTAGAAAATGCCATTTTTCACCCTTTTCAACTTCAATCACCTTGTTCGTTCCTCTAGATGTTCTCTGTACACATTGCCTTTGAAGAATTTGCCCATTGTGAAAAATTACTATTTATAGTAAGTGCTCGTGTAGAGACTTACTATTTTTGGAAAGTGGCTTTCCGACCTCGGATTTCGATGGAACCAACTTTTTTGTGATGGGTTTTTTCTCTTTATCTCACATACAAATTTTTAGCTCAAACCGATCACTGGAACAACAGGAAATAAAATTTTACAAAATGAGGGCATGAAGTCGAGGTTTTCTCGCATTAAAAAATCCGGGCCGTGCATGTAAGTGCTATCACTTGGGTCTTCAAGGCACCTAGAAATGGTGAAGAACACAAAAAACCTCACTACAATCCGTGCATTGGTTTGCAAGATATGAAGATTTCTTTTTCTTAGGTACGGAGTCAATCTGGAAAAAAGAACCGGAGCTTTAAAAATTGTGATTTTTATGAAATTTCTATCGCGCGATCATAGGAAAATGAAGGGGTGAATGCGAGGCAAAAATGGACATGAAGGAATCTAGAAAAATTCCGCCAAATTTCCGGCTAGAAATGGAGCAATATGGGAGGAGTGAAGAAAAATGGCTAACTCCAAGTTTTATAGGCATGAGAGAGAGAGGAAGGGGGCACATTTTTCTGCACCCCTTATCCCCTTGGAATGGGACAGGGGGCACCAAAAGTGTGCCTCAGCCCCATAGTGACACATGGCACACATGCACGAGCTAGAAAATTTGAGGAAAGGGCTTAATTTGAGCACTCGAGAGCTAGTTTCCGGTGATGTGAGGAACTGCCGGCCAGAGCATGGTGGGGGGCATAGTTTTTGCCCCCTCTTATCCCCCCAGGAACAGGGAGAGGGACACCGAGAAGTGCTCCTTAGCTCTGGTGATGATAAGTGGCAAGCATGCAGGAGTTGCAGCGGGGGCTAGAAATTTGGTGAAAGGTGCTTAGTGAAGCTTCCCGGGGTCATGCGGCGAGTCCATGAGGCTTAAGGTGGGGTGAGCACATTTTTAAGCCCCCCTTGCCCCCTTGGAAAGAGATAGCGGGACACCAAAAGTGTGCATTAACCTCATAGTGACACGTGTCACTTGAAAATTTTGGCTAAGGAAGAAGCTTGTGCCTTGAAGAGGAGCTTGAGAATGACATTGTCGGAGCTCTTGGATGAATTTTTAGGCACTTCTTTATATGATTTTGACTGGAAACATCATTTTGAGAAGGATGGGATGGGTCTCAAGGTCTGATTTAGCTTGCAACCTTCTCAAAAATGGCCTTTTTGATCAGAACCGCCAATTGTGCCTGCGAAGAATGAGTTGTGGAAAGGGATACATGGGTGTTGTGAAAAATATGAGATTACCACCATGTAGGGAATTGAATCATCTTTCCATTGATATTTTGTTTGACTTAGAACTCATTCTGGGGCTCCGAAATCATCTCCTGAAGCTCAGGTGCTTTTTCGCAGTGCAAGCTCCTTTGACCTCAAAAACCTGATTTTGCTAAACTTGTTCATGTATCTCCAAATCTTCCCTAAATCTTCATAAATCACTTGCACAATGATCTCGGCTCATGAATACAGTTGCTTGGTGAATTTAGGACTTGAATTCAGCTCCGTAGAATATGCACCGCCCGAGAAAGGCTAAAAATAGCCATTCCTAAACCTGCCAAAAGATCCGCCTTGAAGGACAATGTCTCCATGCTTGAAAATATGAAATTTTCATGTTGCACATTTACATGACAACAACAATGTAGCTATAATCTCCAGAGGAAAAGTCTCATCCTCCTGCTCCACATCAGTATTGTCCAATGCAACTCCATCTCCATCATCCACCTCATGGATCTCTAACTCCTCATCATTATTACCCTCGCTCTCCGCAAAAACTCAATGAATTGGGCTTTTCCTTTCCATGTGCAATCATGCCCTAGAGCCCAAGGTGTACAGAAATCAAAACATAGTTTCTTTCGCCTCAACTCATCTCTAAGCTCTCGGGAAATGAATGGCTTCTTAGCCGCATCTTGCCTAGGTGGAGGCTCCTTCATTGAAACTCATCCGGTCTAGATGGAGGTTCCCTTTGTTGAACTCGAGGTGGAAACCTCGACTTTGGAGTAGCTAACTCCAAATCCCGTGCTCTCCTAATAGCATCATGCAATGAAGGAGGCTCAAATGCCTTCACAAACCCTGCTAGTGCATCTGTCAAACTTGCTATGAAGAGTGAAGTCAATCTCATCTCTGAAACATCAAAACCATAAGCTGAAATCTTTTGAAAATCAGAATGCATCTGTTCAAAGATCATGTCTATCTCAAGTGAGTCAACTCTTTGAAGAACCTGTCAAGATCCCTCTGTCAAACCTACTCATCAACCTCTGTGTAAACTCTGCATATGTATTAATATTCATGTGCCTTGTTGGAGCTCGAATAATCTCGCCTCTTTTCTTTGATTAATGCCTCTAATGTTCGCATGTCCAATCATTCCGCTTTAAAAATATGTTGAGAGGAAAATTCATGACTCGGACCATGTGGGACCCTATATCTATTTTTGTAAAGCCCCCTTTTTAAAGTTGAGGGTCGTAAAGGTTATAAAAAATTTCCGTAAAATTGGCGGAGGGATTAAGGACAAAATTCGAGAACCATTAAATGGGCAGCCCCGCAGAAGATGAGAAGAATGTCCACATGTTTCCTTGACGCACTTTTAAAAAGGAATAACAAGTCAGGACTCCCCCAAGTTGCGAGCATTCACCACGTGGCCTATGTGCGGCAAGGCAGTTCCAATGAAGTCGAAAAGTCGAGAGAAAAGGGTAAGATGCGGATGTTGCCACGTGTTACCAGTAGCGCATTTGAAGAAAGGAAAGGCCCACGGAGGGAAGAAAATCCATGCAAGGCAATATTTGGAGCTGCACAGCTCATAAGTGTTGCAAACTAACAAGACAATGCGAGGAGAATTGCAAATCACCATGAGATGAATCATTTGTTCTAGATGAATTGCAACAAGTTTAAGATGATGCAATACATTAAAAGGTTGAGGAAAGGTGCATAATCGTGAACCATTGAAAACATAGTACTAGTTTCTTTTCATCGTTGGTGCAGTACTAAGCTAAGGAGTCTGAAATATGAAAACAAAAAGAATTGCATATCAGAAGGTGAAGATATAAATGTGACATCATTTGAAAGTTGTCTCACATATAATTCAAAATGGGGATTCTATAGGGGCCCTAACCCATGGTAAAAGGGTCTGTTTACATAACTAAAAACAAAAGCATAAGAGACAAACATATTGCTCAGAGACCTCTCACTCCCTCACAAGCTTTCCCTCCCAAAAGAGGCAGTTTGTTTAGAAGCTTGTTCTTCCTCAGCGAGAATTCATCAGAGCCCTGTCTTTATCTGGATAAACACGATAGACCCTGCTAAATCTCGCGACATCCCCATATCCATTAATGACTCAAGATTCATTCGGGGTTCGTGCATGATCTTCTCTAGCTCAATCTTCTTCTAGTAGGAAGACACCCAGTCTAGAAGATCCAAGCCACCTGTGAAGAATGTTGTCTTCCCCTTCCCTTTGTGAAGGGTAGACTTGTTGAGAATAGACTGAGGGGGAATGGCTGGAGTGGTTGGAAGACCAAGAACTACATCACGGGGGACGAAGGAACAAGAGACTTTGAGCTAGATTCGGCTTTCCATCTCCTTGAAAGGGGCGGGTGCTCTCTTGGAGAAGGGATTGGCTGAGGACCTGAGAGGCCATGCCCTGATGAAGGAGCATAACGCCCTGAGCGAGTGGACAACCGAACTGCAAACCTACCCCTGTTATCTCGAGCAGAGGAGATTGTTGCTCTTGAACAACGAACAGATAAGGACAACTCCTCTTCTCCATCGAGAGCTTAATTCGCCCTTTCTCTTGCCCGAAGATGGTGATGGCATTGAACTTGGTTGTGAAGGTTCAGGTCTCGTTTGCCCCTTCTCCAGAAAGGCAATCCTCCGCTCCAATTCATCCACCTTGTGAGAAATGACAGCACAATGTCAATGGAAGATTTGTCGTATAACACATAAGATTCCTTGGGAATCTCCTTTAATACAAATTATTCATCAATTTGCCCAGACACTTGGGGCCTCCTTTCAATCCAAAATTTCTTCAAGTTTTCGGGAGTCTTCAAATGTTCCCATCGGAAGAGATGAAAATACATGAATTGGAAGGATGCAAAGATAGGACTAATCCTAATAAGCCTTGTGAGAAGTGCGAGCTAGACTTGCGATAAGTCAAGGGCCCTCTGGTGTCTCCTGCACATTCTATGTCAAATAGGGCCCTAACAAAAGCTTCATCAGGACCACATGGTCGAAGATTTGATTCAAATCTTCTAACGAAATTTCCTTCAAACTATTTGCAAGGGTACTCTTGCTATATGTCGCTAATAGAAGGCTGAAAAAAATTCCTCACAGGATAAGAAAAGTAATGCATCCTGGTGATGGGATAAAATTGGGTTTTATAGTGGAAGTAGCACAGATTGATTGAATTGAAAGAAATCATTTTCACCTGATGAGGGAAGATCCTGCTCAGTTCACACGAGGAGAATTTAGAGGTTGAAGTGAATCTGAAATAAGCATGGTTGATGAATTAACTGGATTTGACAAGAACCACATGGGATAGTTGAACCAAGCAGATGTGAGAAGGAATGCACAAGTACCCAAGGTGTATTTTCGGATAGTAGATGAAAAAAGCGTCTGTCACCTCAGTCACCTCAAAGTGCTCAAAGGATATCAAAAGCAACTATCCAATCACTAGATGGAGGGAATCATGAAAACATTAATCACAAGCAATGACATGGTATTCTAGTCATATATGATAAGAGTAAAATGAAGGAGGCCCATACTCTTCACACTGGCAGAGCCAGATAAAGTATTTTCATAAAAAGTGTCATTGATACACCTGGCATTTTGGGAAAGCAGAATATACTTGTGAAATATCCACGTTTTTGGGGGAAAATAAAAGGAAAATGGGAATGGAATTGTATAAAGGCGATGAGAACACTCTCGCAAAGGGGGTTAAGATTTCTATGAAATTAAAAGAGAAAAGAGAGAAGAGATTGAAACAAGCCATTTTTCCAAAATAATTGTTTGAGAAACCTATTAATTTCGGAGCTTTCAAAATAAATCATGTCAAGATGGTTGCAAGTGTATAGCCATTGACAAGCATTGAGACTGTAAATGAAACTTTCCTTGTTAATGAATTTGATGGGCCCTGAGTTAATTGTGTTAATCGTGAGTATTGTTGTGTCTATTTTCAATTTGAAGATATTTCAAATAGTTAGTCATGTTCTGTCACAATCTTATGTTAGAAATTCCTCTGAATCACACAAGATCTTGTCCTTATGGTAGTATTGTGGCATTTGCTGTGTTATGAGAAGAGCTTTCATTTCATTGCGTAATAAACAATTTAAATTCACCTTACTTCCATTTTGTTGATATAAATTATTTGTTAGCTTATGAGTGTATCTTAGGCGTGATGAACCAGGGATCTTTGATGTTTAGTTGAGTCTTTAACATGAGCTTTCATGTTAAATCCTCAAAGAATGTGTGAAACCGTGCATCTTTGGGCTTCCATGGGTGCACACCTTCTAGTTGAAGGTTCATTGCTAATTGTTTGAAGTGTTGTTATCGTCTTGCTTGGCAGAATTTTCCAACATTTGTTAAAAGTTCCCAAGAATTTGGTATAATCAACTTTATCCTACTTAATTCCCCAACAAAATCCATCTATAAATGATAAATCCTACAAGACTTACCCTTACTTGCATTGTTTGTCCATAAATGCTAGGGAGATTTGTTGAATTTACCCATCCCTTACTCAAAACATGCAGGAGCAATCAGGTCTTATTGTTGTCTTTAGTAACCGAACCTTGTTTAGGAGATATCTTCATTCTCTAGTGTGACAACTCGTGAGAGTTAGATTATGTTGCATTGACCATGTCTTCTCAAGGTTTTCTTTCAAAATCATAGAAGGAGAGTCAAATATTGTTGATCCATTACAAATGCAGGTTACAAAACGGGTCCTCTCACCCTGGTTGAAGGCACAACCTAAAGTAGGAGGGTAGGTCATACCCTCAGCATGGTGCTATCCAATTTCTCCAAGCTCGAGTGACAAAGAGTCAGTTAAATCTATCCTCGGCTACAAAACGACTCAAATCTTGATCTATCTGTCTCTAAGCATTCTTGATCTATCTGTTGATGTTGCTCGTCTTTTCAAAGGGGGAACCAATTAGGGTACCAACATGCCCCTGTGTAACAAGATTGTGATGCCACCAATCATGAGCATCTCCCTCAAGATGTAGGATTGCAAATTTAATTGCATCCTCTTCGCACATGGGATTCAAGTCAAAGTATGTCTTCAACTTTTGTATCCATGATTGCGTTGTACACTTCTTAGAACCATCGAAGTGTGGAATGGAAATTTATCCCAATCTCCTCTCTGTAACTCAGGAACCTGAATAGAGTGATCCTTTTTGGGCCTACTACCGATCTTCATCTCGCAATACTCGGTAAAAGGCATGTTAGCTTTAAACCCTTCACTCAATGATTCATACTTCAGCCAACAAGTCTCCTCATCATAAATTTTTGAGTGTTGTCCCACTTGTGTAATTTCTGGATCCTTCAAAAATGTTGGCTCATGCATGCTTAAAGGTGTATTATGAGGGGGCGAAGTGTGCTGCCTTGAGTTGCTACCTTCACCCTTTTGAGTTTGTTGCCCCATATTACTATGATCCCCAAATCTGCCCCATGATAATCTTCTTGTGAGTTGGCTCAAATAAAGATTTGTGCTTTCCTGTTGTTTCACCATGTTGATAAACATTTTCTTCATAAAATCCACATTGATCTCCTCCTCGTCACACCATATCCCGCCTTTCTT
The DNA here is from genome assembly GCA_018340775.1 of Taxus wallichiana var. yunnanensis. Taxonomy (NCBI): domain Eukaryota; kingdom Viridiplantae; phylum Streptophyta; class Pinopsida; order Cupressales; family Taxaceae; genus Taxus; species Taxus wallichiana. The sequence continues at coordinate 90,943,658 of CM031241.1, read as the reverse complement.
TACGGGATGTATTCCTCCTGGAATAAACCTTCATACACAACCCAACAAGCTGGAGGAAAGTCGGCTCTAATACCATTGAAATATCCCTTGTAGGATATCACTCAAAATTCCCAAATTTATAATATTTTAACAAACTAAAGTTTTGATTTTCAAAGAGGCAAGGTACAGAAATAAAGAAACATTCATTTCTTCCAAAATATCCACTTACAGAAATACCCAGAAGCTTCAAACAACTTGGAAAAATATGGAGAATAATAAAGTCTTGAGAAATAAAAATTTTGGCACACAGATCTGATTTTATTTATTTATTTTAAATACATAAACTACATCAAAACCCCAATATTCACACATGTCTGAAATTGATCAAATCGGAATCTGATTTTTGGACAACAATAAATATAAATTTTATTAAATAGATCCAACTTGGAAAAACTCGAAAACTCCCCACAAAACCCTAGAAAAACGTTGTTGCAAATCAGGGAGGGTGATGTCAGCCTTGGAGAACAGCCCAAAACAAAGCAAAATGCTCACTGGGAATTCGCCAAGCTTGTCCCAAGCACTAGAAATTATTTGATCTGACGGTGGTTGACATGCGGATCAAATAACCTACATGTGGATCAAATAACCTACATGCAAATCAAATAACCTACATGCAAATCAAATAACCGACATGTGAATCATATAACCTCTCTCTGGCACTGAACAAACCCTTGAAATTCTCTGAAAACTCTGTCTGAAAATCTGAGCTGAGTAATGCTCCCAAATAGCAAACTAGGGATGGATCTTTCACCATCGAAGAGTGCTCTGCTAGCTAGGAGTGGATCTCTCACCACCAAAGTTAGGGTTCATGTAGAACCTTACTTCCACAAGCAAAGAGTGCAACCGGCAAAAGTTCCAAATATCTGTATGAGTGAATGCATGCTTTCCTCTCCCCAAGCGCTTCCTTTTATAATTTCACATTGCAACAAAGGGCCCCAAAACCCTAATTGCCCACTTGGGAAAAATCCACATGATAAAAGAAATAACTTAAGTGACTTTATCACCCATATGCCAAAAAGTGCACTTAAGTCACGTCAACGAAGAATTAGAATAAATGTTACCACCTAGTCGCCCAACACTAAAGTCAACGACAAAATACAATATAAAGTACCTTAGGGGAGCATCTCACCACCTTATTTCACTTAAGTCACCTCAAAGTACGTGTCCAACTCCAAAACATAACATACAAGTGAAATGAAGGTACAAACCACGCCCAACAACCATTAACATCACTAGCCCCTTGGGCATAACGAAGGCCAAGACAGATGAAAAGCCTCTAGGCCATCTGCACGGAAAAGGCTACATTACATTTTTGTGTTTTGTGCAGCTTGACCATTTGTCTGAACCTTCTGTCATACAATATTGTTATTAAAGAGGCAAATTCTGATCCTATCACTCTATTCATGGCAGGATCTACACCTGAATAGGATATTCTCATATTCAATTGGCTGTTCCCCTTCAAGCCTGGCTCACTCCAACAATTCTTTTTCTTGGAAAGGCTATTCCACGCCTATATTGATACAAATCCTTCGATAGCTGAGGATTCCACAGCGCTTTGTGAACTCAGATGCTGTTATGTACTCTCCAATGGATCCTTAAATTTTTCGTAGTTCTGAATCCTGCCAATATTCACTGGGTGGTAATGGGATCTATGCTCACACCAAGACCGTACTAGGTACGCCTTCTACGGGATTGAAAGAAAGGGATAGATGTTTCATAAATGGACCAGCTATCTTCCTGAACCATGGACCTCCCTAGAAATCCCGATTCCTTTCTTGCTTGCCGGAAAACGCAATCAAGATATACCCTTTTGATATCACGAAGACATCAACCGATCCATATGGTTGCCAGTTTTCATGGATCCAGATCTGCAGTGTTTTTGCCACTGAATAGGCTCTCAAGAAGCTACAGATTGTTGCCTTTTCTTTTAGATACCACAATCTGTTCTCCATTTCCTCCATTGAGGATGATACTTTGGGTGGATTTGCCATTCTCAGAGACCAACCATTTTCGTTTTTGTTGTAAAGGATTGCCTTCTAATGACCCTTTGGGCATACCATTGTGTGAAATTGTTGATCTCTTCTTTACTTAGGTTAATCTGTAGTTGAGTTGAAAATCTGCAATTTGAGTTGTGTCCATTGTTCTGATCATTTTTGGAAGATGCCATAACTTCCTATGGGTGCAGAGAGAGGGGTGACTCTAGATCTTCACAGCCTTTAGCTGAAGGGAGTCGTTCTTTGCTGGTTGGATAGAGTTCTTTTGTTGCAGGTTGGGAAGGGGTAGCATGGGACATGGTTAAGAGGGTGATCTATATGTATCCTTGAAGTTTACATTGCTTGAAACCAACTAATAGCAACGCAATTTTAGAGCAGGTCTTCAGAATACAATAGAGCAAAAGAATTTTTACAAATTAAACCAGCTTCATCTACTCTGTTAAGATAACCACACTCAACTAGCATATTCGTGAAGAAATTGCTATTATGCTACAGAGCCCTACTGTATGGAAAACAAGTTTCAAAGTTTTAACTTCCAGAAAAATTCAAAGACCATCAACATAGATTGTTATAAGTCTATAGATCACTTCTTTATTTTTAATTACCATGTTATAAGGGCTAATGCATCACACTTGATAGTTTATTAATTATAACATCCTCATGTTATTTCTATTCATGTAGTGGACAGTCTGAATTCATCTTTCTCATATTCAAAGAAAATATATTTGAAGTTATCCATCTGGATTATCCTAATGGTGTCATATGCATGCATCAAAGATGGGAAAGACAAAACCAATGCACCAAAAAGATTGGATCCTTGCTAATATTTTTCACCATAATTTTTCTAGATTCAAATTGAATTTCAAAATTACAAGCTCCTAGAATCGTGTGCCTCCCAAAATTGTACTCCTTCCACTTGAATTTGCATTCTTCCCCTTGTAATCATTTTCTGCCTATTAAATTTGTGCCTTCTTCACCATTTTCCTCCAATAAGAGAACATTCCGGTCTCTTATTATTTCTGTTGCTCAAATTCAAAGCAGGCTCCAAGGGTGTGTTCACTCTCAAAGCAATTTGAATTTCAAAATGACAGGCTATCGAGCTCTAGTGGAAAATCGGAAACTACTGCAAGGAATTTCTGTATTCAAGTTGTGAATCCAAGTGCATCTTAGCAATGTCATGGAGATTGTTTGTCCATCCTAGATTGCTCTTCGGTGTACATTCATGTATACACTCTGCATCTTCCTTTCTATCATGAGAAAAGTCTGTAGACCGCTAACTTGTCGTTTATGAATAACTGTAACCAATATATTTTGTTAGTATCTCTTGTTGGCATTTTGTTAGTTATTCAGAAAGCCTTGTTTTATGTCAGTTGGATGGTTGGAGTAGCTAACAACAATTGAATTTTGTCCTTTAAGTAGCATCGTGACCGTCCAGGTAGGGGCACTTGTATCAGGTCCTCCCTGAACTAATCAGATTACAATAGAACTTATCCTTGAGGAATACAAAGCTGCTGTTATTCGATACTCTTTTGGTACGTGCTTCAATTACTGTTCTATGCATATTTATTGCTTTTGATATTCTAGCATCTCGATAGACTTCATCTATACTACAATTTGGGGCCATACCTTGAAAAGAACTTGGATCATATTGAGCACGAATGTAATTCAGTTGACAATCTCTTGAAAGCCATTCCTATTGACAATAACATGGAGAACTAATAGACCAACCAGTCGAAGAAAAGGTAGAAACACATCAACAAGAGGAAAAAGAGCTTACAAAAGATTTTCATTACATATGGGATCTCTGCCTACGACAGCACCTCCGGGAAGAAGCTGCAAGAACCCAAGCACTGCCAAATTCTATCTGGGGCAACTTGACAGTTACTAAAGACAAAACGGCTCCTTGACCATCTTCCATGACTTATTGTCAGGTATCATATAATATTGCAAAAGCTTCAGGACAATCGTGACCAAGACATTCAAAGAGAACATATACTACAAAGGTACAAGGAAAGGAAATGCTCGGAAGTGAAGCAGAGATCAACAAACCGACATCAATAACATTAGAATCAAATAAAGGAGGTCAAAGAAGACTGAGCAGTGGAGCAGATGAAATAGAAACTCGGAGACCACTCGGACTCTTCAAACAACATGAGAGACAATGAAGGTTGCAAGAAGCAACCACTTCAAGAAATAAAAGATGAGAAATTAGAATTCCAAGCCCAAGCCCAAACCCAAACCAAAATCAAAGTGTAAGCAAGGGCTGAAGCTGGAACCAAGGAAGGGTTCAGTTGGAACCAACACAAGTGACTGAGCACCCTACACCACTCTCTCTGACATAGTGGAAGGAGATTGTAAGGAACCTCCTTCTAGGGATACCGTTACGAAGTCCCTTATTAGGTCCAATGGAAACCATTGTCGAGGACCAGACTCAAACCTTGCCTTTTGAGAGAGATAATCATTCTAATAAAGAGATTGAAAGCAATTTCCTTACGGAGCAAACACCGGTTGTATATGAGTCAAACATCCAAGGGATTGAAGAAATTTTGATTGAAGGTCCAGTGCAAAGGAATGTCCAATACAAACTTCCCCAAGAGGAAGATTGTAGTCAACAAGCCACTTCAAAAAATCCCGCAACCATGGGCATCCCATCACTTGAAAAACAGAAGTTGTCCAAATTCAATGGGGATGGTTCTGAAGACCTGGTGCAGCTCTATCTGGAGTGCCAATGGACAAACATGCAAATGTACATGGTTACAAAGCTTTCCATCCACCCTATAGGGGTAGCTATTGAGTGGTACACAAAGGCGCCAATCACTGACAAAGAAACATGGAAAACCCTTAAGCTAGCTTTTGAGAAAGAATTAAAACTCTTGAGGGATGACAATGAGATTGTTGCTGAAATCTACAACACTCCACAAGGTTAGCGAAAAGACGACACGGGCTTACAATAGAAGGCTTCAGGAATTGCTTGCGAAAGTCAAGAGGGAACCAATAGACGGGCTGAAAAGAGATGGTTTATGTAAGGGTCAGTTTTCTCACTGGGAAAAAAAGGAAGGTGGTCTCGGTCCCACCCTTGTCTTACGAGGATGCTTATAACAGAGCAATGAACATCAAGAGCAAAAATAAACATCCACAAACACAAGAAGACAAAGTGAAGAGGATTCTAATTTCGATAACACTATACTAGGATCTCTACAAGTTCTTCAAAACGACATGCTTTGGATGTTGAAAGAGTAAAAAGAATATGACAAGGAAGAACGAAAGGACCTTTGATACACTGATTGCGAAATAGAAAGGCACATAAAGACTATTTGTATAAGAAGACTGTTTTGTGAAATTTGTCAAGTCAATGGCCATGACATAAAAAACTGCATGTTCAATTTAAACAACCGGAGTACCAAAGTCCTCCTTACCCAAGTGGAGCCATCGACACCACCTACAACCATGATAAGATTCCAAGGCAATACGGGAGCATTGTCGGGTGCATCACTCGTGGATATAGAAACCACACGAACAATACAAGACCCCAAAACAATATGGGGTGAGGTGGCAGCCACATCCAATTTGATGACCAAGCTCACCAATGATTCAATGTCGAAGTGCAACCAATGGGGCCACTTTGCAAGAGATTGACGCACCAATCAAGTCAACATTGGACTCCTTTGTAAATGGCGTGGACCCAAAGATCATAAGGATGCCAATTTCTTGATGCAAGAAAAAATCAACATGATTCATTGAAGAAACGAAGAGGTAATGGCAACCACCAAAGGCCAAGAAAAGTAGATACATTAGCCAAACACATGTACGAAGAAGGCATACATGGTTGATGAAAGGGTAGAAGTGGAATGAGCAATGACAAAAGGACAATGACATACTTGTGAACACAAAAATTTACTAACTAGTAGACTCGAGTAGGTCAAAGAGAGTGCAAGGCAAGTTCTACATACCACTATACCTATCAAAGCAACGGACTTACTATAGAGCATTCCGGAACTCAGGATCGTAATAACCATGATCCTACAAGACATCGATCACAACACCGAGGAAGCGACACACCTTATGTTCTACGCCGCATGGATACTCCAACCCCCCGAATCCCTTGGAAACGTATCGGATACGGATACATGGGGATACGTGCTAGATATGTACTGCTACGCACGGGGTATGTCGGGATACGTCACGGATACGCATGACGTATCCGGCGTACCTGCGTACGCAGCAGTGTATATCCGTAGTATATACGTGTTTTTTAAGTTCTATTTCATTTTTTATTTTTTTACGTATCCAGCAGTATCCACGCTTGCCCAACTTTCATTATTTGATGGCGAAGATGACGCTCAAGGAGTTCGCAAGGAGCGGAGAGTGGAGTTAATGAGAGTGGAGCTAGCGCAAGTGGCACACATGAACTTGATTTTGAGGAAAATCTAGATGATATATTCTAGATTTGTTTGTATTCCTATATCATATGTATGGCAGCCACATGAACAATGAAATGTAAAATCTTAAGTATATTGTTTGTTTTGAAAATTTGAACATGGATCTAGTATATTTTTCAAATTTCAAGTTTTGTTCGTATTCATGTTAACATGATATTCGTATATCATATGTATGGCAGCCACATGATCAATAAAAATGCAAAGTCTTAAGTATATTGAATGTTTTGAATATTGATTCAAGTTTTGTATTACTATTTCAGTTTTTTCTGGACTAAAAATGAGTAGATGTACATAATATATATATATATATATATATATAATTTTTTTAATTTTTAATATATGTGTACGGATGTATCCAAGACATATCGTATCCAAGGGTTTTTTAAAATTTGACGTAACCGCATATCGTATTTGTATCCAAACCGATACTATCCGTATCCGGCAACGTAGCTTATGTTAGAAGGAAGAACATCAAGGAAAGGATGAACGATGAAAAACAGACTACACCCATTGTCGAACCCAAACCGATACTATCCGTATCCTGGCAATGTAGCTTATGTTAGAAGGAAGAACATCAAGGAAAGGATGAAGGATGAAAAACAGACTACACCCTTTGTCGAACCCCCATGGTCAAGAGATCAAATAGTTGATCCAATGTTGCTAATAATAAACTTAGCCCGACAACCATTGGTTGTCCATATGGAGATTCTTGGCTTGAATCTCACTAATACTATTATCAACGGTGGCTCTGCAGTGCGAGCGTTATGCCAGAAGAAAGTGGAAGAGCCTCGAGAGAACCCACTATCTGGCCACCAACTTTTCAATTTGTTGAATTTGGTCAAAACAGAATACGGGTGTTGAGAGTCTTGATATCTCCAAAGGTAATTATCGGCACCTAACCCTTCATATTGAATTTTGTAGTCATCTCCTTAAAGAAAAAAACGTATGATGCATTATTGGGTCAAAGTTGGTTAATCGGGACCAAGGCAGATCGCAATTAGAAATGAAACATCCTCTCAATCGAGAATAAGGGCAGGAAATACATCATAGGTCCAAAGAGTCAAATAGTCAATGAAGAGGTAGTCTCATCGAATGACTCGTTAGATTATGATACTAAAGATGTGGAAGAAGAATGCCATATGAACCAAGGGACAGTGAAACAGAATGAGGAGCTATTGGAGTTACAATCATTCCCAGAGGATTAAAATAAGTCCCTCAATGGTCTCTTCCACTACAAAATGGAAGATTACAACATGTTCCCATCCGGGTGTAACTTCGTGTAGATCATGAAGATAAAAAACACGAAGGTTTGAACAAAACAATCCCTACAAATACTCCAACATACCCTCCAGAGCTCGTTGAATACCAAGTAGGTGATGTAAGAATGGATGAAAGACTTGCTCACCAGTTTAGGGGTGTAGAAGACATGAGGTACAAAGAACCAACTACCACAAAGTAAACCGAGTATCCAAGAAAAAACCTCAAACAATCATGATGGAAGATAACTGGGACAGATGCTAAAGGTTGTGGTATTTTGGATATTTAAGGAATACAAGGATGTATTTGCCTAGAGCTACAAAGTCTTGAAAGGAGTACTACCAAAGATGTGCTTACACAAAATCCCTTTAGTTCTAGGAGCTCAACCAGTGACTAAGAAAGCATGTATAATGAATCGTAATTACGCCACCAAAGTTCAAGAAGATATTGGAAAAATGCTCGAGAAAAGTATAATCTTCAAAGTAGACAAGTGAAAGGGTGTCCCAACTAGTAATCAGTCTAAAGAAGAGAAAAGATGAGGATATGGGTTGACTTCAGGACTCTAGATAAGATTACGAGCAAAGACCCATTCCCAATCACATTTATAGATTCCATACTGGAATAAGTGGCAGGCCACAAGATCTACTCCTTCATGGATGGATACTCGAGGTAAAACCAAATCAATATTACTGATAAAGATAAAATAAAGAGAACTTTTAAAGTCAAAGATGGGGTCTATACATATTTTGCAATGCTCCAAACACCTTTCAACGAATCATCATGCACATTGTTGACTTGAGATAACTACAAACAACTTTAAAGCCCTCCTGAATGACTATTCAATCTACAACACACGAGAGTCATCAACACACCCTGACAGTATGAGAAGATGTAAAGCAGAAAAGTTGGCCATGATTCCAAAGAAGTTTTGTTTCATGGTTCCACAAGGCAAGCTTCTTGGTCACATATTGTGCAAGGTGGGATTAAAGATGAATCTAGACAGAGTGCGAGTATCGATGGAAATGGAGGCACCCAAAAATATTGCAGGGGTAAAATTATTTTTGGGGCATCTTGGGTACTACTGCAGTACATTAAAACATTGCACAAGTCTCTAACCCTCTAAACATCCTAACAAGAAAAGGAAATTTGTTCGTATGATCCAATGAACAAAAGCGGGCAATCAAAGAAGTGAAGGTACAATTGATCGGTTCCTCTATTCTCATTTTCCCAGACAGTGACAAGGAGTTGTATGACCACATAGATGCATACAGTCTATGCCACAAGGTTCTTTGAATTTTATTCAAAAAGTTTGAATTTTGCCTAACTTTATTATCGTTGAACATGAAATTGAACTTTATCCAGTATTTTTGCATGGGAAGTTTTTGACACGACTTTGAATTATTTTTCAAATGTGTGTATATATACATATACCGACTGAAAGTAGTGGACAACAAGCTTTCTCCTCTCTGGCCCTTTGATAATGAAAATGATAGAAATTTTTTTGTTCAAACTTAAAGACGTTTTTTCTCGAACTTTATCCCTTGGCGAACTTGAACAGAACTTTATCCTCGTCGAACATAAACACGAACTCGAACCTTGTGACTTAGCATACAGTTATGTGATTGGAGCGATATTAGCCTAAGTAGGAACTCAAAGGTTGGACCACTTGTTGTTCTTTGCAAAAAGACTCATGTCAAGTGCTGAGAAGAATTATATTACCACGAAATGTGAAGCTCTCCATATGGTGTATGTTGTACACAATTTTCAATATTACTTGCTAGTTACCCCTTTTACTTTTTACGTGGACCATCAGTCATTATTATATTTAGTCATTAAGCACATTATCCAAGGAAGGATAAGCAAATGGTTGTGTTGCTACAAGAGTTCACATTCAAGATTATTGTCAAACCTGACAAGAGACAAGTAACTGCAAACCAACTAACTCGTATAAAAACAAGAGAGCCAACAAAGGGTTTTAAAGAAGATTTCGCAAATGCTCATTTGTTTTAAATTGAAAACATACCATCTTGGTATGAGAATATTGGAGACAATTTGTCTACGGCATCCTTTCCAAAGAATATGCAGCCGGTAGAAAGGAGAAAAATGGCCCTGAAGATCCAAACATTCCAATTGATAAATGGGTTGTCATATAAGGTGGGTTTGGCCCACATCATGCAACGACCTGTTAAAAGAAGAAAGAAAGAAAGATCCATGTTTGGAAGCCCGCGAAGGACCACCTAGAGACCATATGGAACCCACCAACACAACAAGAAAAGTGCTCCTAGCAGGACCATGGTGGTTGAATCTACACCATGACACAAAACAATGGATTCTTGATTGTGATACATGCCAAAGAATAGGAAAACCTTTAAAAGGGGACTTTATGCCCCTATGTCATCCCAACCCCAAGATCTATTAGAACATGGGGCTTAGATTTCCAAGAAAGTAAGCAAGACATGCCGATGTAAGTACATTGCAGTAGCTATAGAGTACTTGATGAAATGGACTAAACACAGAGAGTTTCCACATAGCAGTGTTCAAGATTCATCTTTGCGCAAATAGTGACAAGATTTGGAATTCCTATTTAAGTCACAAGTGATTGTGGTGGACATTTTGTCAATCATGTAATTTGATTAAGTACTTCTGAGTTTGAATCTTCCACTAACATTCAAACCCATACTATCCACATGCAAATGGTCAAGCAAAGGTCACCAACAAAGTGTTAATTGTCATAATCCAAAAGTCGTGTGGAGTAAGAGGAGATTGGGAAGAGTGCTTACCAACAGTATTGTGGGCTTATTGGACAGCCAATTGGGTAACCACAAGCCATACACACTGTCAACTATTGTACAAGCAACAGGTAGTTGTTCTAATGGAGCACATCGTACATGCTTAAGGGTGGCAATGGAAAACAAACTTGGCGACAAGGAGAGTCTCAAGGAACAGCTCACCCAACTAAATGGAGTAGATGAGCGACAGCTGATGACCCAGTGGGTAATGGAGACCATAAGAGGAAGCGATGGCAGAATAAAAAGCTTTGCCAAATGAGCTTAAAAGTGGGAGCCTTAGTCCTTAACTATAACATAAGGCATGAAATATAGCCTAGAAAAATTGAAGTAATGTGGCTTGGACCATTCAAAATTTAAAAACCTAGAAAATGGGGCATTTACATTGGAAAACATGAAAGGGAGTGCAATAAAGGATACAATGAACAGTTTGAAATTAAAATTGTATCAATCCAAGATGTAGAACTTTAGCATCATTGCCATTGAACTGCCATGTATTGGAAACAAAAACCGGGACTAATAAAGGTACGGGAAAAGTCTATGAAATAAAAAATTAAAAATAAGTATCTATGGGCTACTAAGTCCCACTTCGAGCTCAAATAATTTGAGTCATGCACCCATCGAATGTTCATCTTTAAGTTAAAAAACCAAACATACCCCTTTAATTATAAAACCTCAATCGCCACATTTGTCCCGAGCATCTTCACCTACCGTATGTGTCTCCAAACCTCTGTCTACGGCAGCCCCAAGGACAATTCAAACCTCTTTGACAGGAGGTTTGAACTCAAAACTAGTAGCCAAGAGCAATAAAAATTAGGTGGTGGGGATCCACCACCAAAATCATGAACAACTCCAAGAAACAATTACTTGGGAAAGTCTTGCCGCCACAAAGTATCGAATATGGTGGGCCAACAAATCCGATGACCACGAATTGAAGATAGTTATGTGTAGAGTTGGAGTGGATAGGATTTCACAAATATCGTACTTCAATAGCCATGAGTTCGAACCATACTTCTTGCAGATGGTTTTCAGCTATGACAGGGGCAACAGATGCTCATTTGTCTGTTACATAGACAAGGAATTATAAATTACATGCACAGATCACAACTTTACACCATTATTTGTGGTTCCATCCCATGGACTCTCAGTTAGCCAACCAAACAGCCCACAAATTACTCAGGCGTAGAAGGATTTTGCAATACAAGAAGTTTTTCAACCAAACTTGACTCCAAAGAAGTTGACTTGTAGTTGGATTGAAGGCCACTGTGGACTAGAAAAAGAATATTTGGCTTTTTAAGAATGTCGGTGTCTGGTGGATGTCATCCGGTGTCCGTTACTAGGTGTCACACAAGCATCCGATATTGCAGCACGGATGACCAACCACCTAAAAGGCATAAGGATTAACGATATTTACAATTGGGGGAGCAGTTGTCTGCACAGATTCACGAGTTACTCTTCTTTCCTTATAGGGTACTTTACATGACAGAATGCAATAGGCTAATTTGTTAATACAGTATATATACAGTTGACCGTGGATGGAAACTTCATGGTAGATACTTCCTTTCATCCCACTTGGCCCTCAATATTTTGTTGGAAACAACTTGGTATTCCCCTAGATGAGCACTCAACTGCTGAATTTCAGCAAAGCAAAAAGTGGCAGTACTGTACCCCACTTCAAATGAAGGAGAGGGCTCTGAGACAAACAATGATGACAAGGAAGAGCACATAGAAAGGCTTTGCATGCCCATTTATCCGGAGCTTCTGGCTGCACTTACCAACCTAACATTAGAACCCAAGGCAACCACTCAATTGCATACAAGAGATGGGGTGCAACAGACAGAGGAGAAGCAGATAGAAAGTTGGATGCATGAGCGATGGGAATAGGTGAATGTGGACATAGAGGCACTTCTGCACATAGGTTCGAAATCCGATTAAATTCGGAAGGGCAAAAAAATCCGAAAATTTGGAGTTCTCGAAAAAATCCGAAAAAATACGGAAAAATCCGGTTCGGAATATATATACTTATATTATTATAAATTTATATTATTGTATACTTATATCATTATATATAGACAAATCATACAAAAAAGCATCCATCTACCATAATCATCATCATCATAATGATTCTTTCAAAAGATTGCAAGAAGTTGCTTGGTCCAAAAAGGTACAAAAATGGATTTTATGAAAATAAGAAAAATATTGCCATCAATGCGTAGAGCTCGAGAAAATATATACTTTTAGAGAAGACGACACCTAAAATGGAGCCACAGAATGAAAGTTATGGCACATGCAAGTTTTTGCTGCTACATCTTCCCGGACCCTTTCCAAAAATGGCAAATTTTTTTCCATACTTGCGATTTTTTTCACCAAAAAAAAAAAAAAAAGGAATTTTTTTTTCCTGCAAAAACAAGGCCGAACCGAACCGGTTTATTCGGTTGCTTCAAAAATACGGTTTGAACCGGATTTCATACAAATCCGGCTGAACCTGGTAACTATGCAAGTTCTGCACCAAATACAGCCCAAAGAGTTCATAGGGGCAGCATTGGAAAGGGACCAACACGGAAGGGCAGAGCCATGGGCTGTTGATTCCCAGGAAGGAGAGGAGATTATCCCAGTATATTTTCCTAGTTCCAACAGTAGCAATCAATACAACAAATTGTCTCAATTTTCAAATACATTGAGACCTATGGTGAAGGCACTCCTGGATAATTCCAGGGAAGAGGGACATCTAGAAGTTGCCAGTGGATCATCGCAGGAGCAGATTATATTGGATGAGGGCGAGGCAGCCCCTATTCACAAGTTCATACAGGTAGGTTGTAGAGCAGAATTTACAAAGGTATACTTCATCCAAAGATGGGCAGAGCAGAATCTTCAGGAGATGCATGAGCACTAGATGCGGTACCTTACTCCTCATATCATGTATATTGTCCAGAATGTGCTCACATCATTATTGAGCATTGAGCCTGTCTACAGGTAACAATACATGTTGGTCCAGTCTTCCATGTGCATGCAACGTCAGTTTGAAGACAACAAGGATCATATGGAGCATGATGGGGGCACTATGGCAGCAGATAAGGGATCAACAACACTGCTTTCCGGAGCAACTCTCCCAGCATAAACAGCACACTGATGCACAAAATCTTGAACACGAGCTCAGTCAGATACAGGGCAAGATGCAGCTGACTAAGCAGGAGGTTCTCATTGGTAAAGCCAAGATTCAAGAAACGGCACATATAATAAACATGAACTTATAGCTGCCAAACATCTTCAGCAATGGACCTTTATAACCTGCAAGCTGAACTGCATCAGTCAAAGGCTGCTCCCCCGAACTCTCCCATGGGAGAAACAGCACATCCGTATCTAGGTATAAGGCTTCTAGTTAATTAGAAAGTCCTGATGTTATGTCAGTTGGATGGTTGGGGTAACCGACAACCATTGGATTTTGTCCTTTAAGTAGCATAGTCACTATTGAGGTTGGGGTGCTAGTATCAGGTCTTCCCTGAACTAATTAGATTGTAATAGAACTTATCCTTGAGAAAAACAAAGCTGCTGTAATTCAATACTCTTTTATAGTAAGTGCGATCAATTACTGTTCTGTGCATGTTTACTGTTGTTGGTAGTCTAACATCTCAACAGACTCCATCCATACTAAAAATTTCACACTGAATCAAGGGAACCCATATCCAACTTCATGATTTGCAGGAATCTGGAATTTGTGGAAGTCTGACTACCTTATTTTAAATATTTTAATTTTTAATTCTCAGATTTTGTGAAGTACTTGATATTCATATTCCTGAAATCCCTTAAATTTCCATAATCCACGCACTATTTTCAAACTTCTATTAATGCTGATAAGTTCCGGAAGCCTTGGATAACGATCTGTTCCTGAACATTGAAACCCCTGAACCTCGGAAGGTCAAATTGCCTAAAATTCAATGTAGGAAGCTCTCTAGCCAGATTCCATATCTTAGGAAGGCAGGTGACGATCTTCAAGACCTCTTGTTGCTGTTCCTGAACTATTTACAATAAAAGGAGGTATTATGCAGTATTCTGCCGGGTGACGTTCCCCACCCCCTAAAATATGATTTTTGGGGAGGGGAATGCCCCGAGACATGGGGATGGCTAGGAAACATTCCCCTGCCATACCACCACCCTTACCACAAGACAGAGGATGTGCCTGGAACGTTTTACTGAAGAGGGGACTTCAAGACGTCCCCAAAACTTGAAGAAACTCAACCAAGTTCCTCAACTTCCCGGAAACTTGCAGCTGTCCCCTATGCCAAAAATGCCAAAAAGAGTCTATTTTTGGATGTGTGTGCCCCCAACCCTAATCCCGATGATTTATAGGCCCCACCCACACTTTAACCATTCAACAAAACTATAGATGAACCTCACACTCTCACTCCAAATCACTATCAAAGCTTGAAAACTTTGAGCAAGGCTGCAAGTGCAAGAGTGAGAGCAAACAAGGCTGGAAGAGTGAAAGTGTTAACACATTAGCAAGAGGGTAGAGAAACAGCAAGAGAAAGAGCAAGTGCCAAGTTTTCATTGATCGACCCTTCAAGTTTCAACACATTCATCAAGCTAGAAGCGTCAAGCATAGAGGCATCGGGCCATTGGCCAATTGTATTTGAATTTTGAATGTAATCATCATTTTGAATATAAACTATGACATAAATATTAATATATTGATATTCAGTATTTTCATTGTTCAATGCAATCTGCTTAGTATTTCAAAGTTTCAGTTATTATTCCTTATACAGTTTTTATAACTAATTTTTCAAGTTATATATATATATATATGCACTGCCATCCCAAAACCTAGGCCCTTGGCCCCCTATCCACGAGACCCCATGGAACTATGGTATTATTGTCCAATTTAAATACCAAAATTCAGTCATTGGATGTGAGCAGTTCCATACACAAGCAGCCCTAAGCCTTATCATTAAAAAAATTAAATTTCTGATGAACTTGTAAATCTCATGCCCTTGTATCACCTAGTGTTTTAAAACCGGTCGAACTGGAACCGGAACAGAACGGTTCGACCGGTTCAATGATTTTTTTCCCAAACCGGTATACAACCTGGACTGGTGGACCAGTTTGATACCAGATCGGTCTAACCGGTCCAATTCCACTCTGAACCGGCTGAGCCGGAAAAAGCACCGTAATACGGCACTAATTTTGCAAAAATAGTTTTTAATTAAAAGTTCAGCTTTTTAGCTGACCTAAACCCTAATTTTGCTATAAACACCTTTCTTACATGTTATATAGTATATACATGAGCAAACTTTGCATATTTTGTGTGTAATTGTTGGAATCATGGTTTCTAATCTTTCAAATATATTGTTTTCATTAAAAACGTAATTTTTATATGTTTTTAGTAAACCAGTTCATAAAGTTTGAACAGGTCCGGCCCGGTTCTAGTCCTGTCCAACCCTTGACCGGTTCCGATTTTTAAAACATTGGTATCACTGCTACTTCCTTCCACCATATTTCTATTTTCTGTTTTAGTGCGGGGTGAATTAACCACATTCACTACAACCAGAAATAAGTATTTTTGGTGTGGTTGATCTGATTGTTTAAATCAGTGAGACCAGCCAATGATCTCATAGAGTTGTCCCTTATGCTTGTTGAAATAATAATAATAATGGTGATCCAACTATCAAATAGTAAGATCTTATCAAGTTTTTCATCAATATGTTTCATTCTTTTTTATCTGCTACTCCGGGTGTATATTCCTTGTGCATATTACAGATTCACCATGTGGATATCTGTTTCAATCTTGGTGAGGATATAAGCTACCCTCTGACCAAATCCTACACCTTTTTCCTTTTCTCTGGGGACCTAATGGTGTTATATCACAACTACTTCCTTCCACCAGAGTTCTATTTTCTGTTTTAGTGGGGACTGAATTAACCACATTCACTGGAACCAGAAATAGGAATTTTTGGTGTGCTGGATCTGGTTGTTAACGTCAGTGAGACCAACCAATGATAGAGTTGTGTCACTTATGCTTATTGAAAAAAAAAAATCATGGTAATCCAGCTATCAGATAGCAAAATCTTGTCTAGTTTCTCATCATTATATTTCAATTTTTTCATCTACTACACCACATGTATATTCCTTGTGCATATACTTTGCTTGAATCTTGACGAGGATATGAGCTACCCTCTGATTAAATCCTACACATCCCTCCCTCTTACCTCTAGGTACCTAATGGTGTTGAAATCTCCCAGAAGAAAAAGATTACCAGGTTCAGAGCTTTGTATCCAATCAATGAGTTACTCTATTTGGAGGATATGCTTATTCTCATCAAAAGGAATTTAGATATTGACTATAAGATTGTTTGGAATATAAATGAATACAGATTTGCAAGAAGCCCCAAGAGAGAGATTGATTTGAATTGGCAACTTATGTGGATATATCCCCTTGAATCATGGCTCTTGTAGTAGAACAATACCATTCGCTTGCTACCCCAAAAGCCCATGTGCTTCAGCTTTTTCACTGGTATGGCTTTTCTAGTCTCCTGTAGTAAAACTATCTCAATTCCTTTTGTTTTCACTTTACCTTTAAGGTGTCACAGGTTGATGGGGGCGCCCACTCCCCTTATCTTTTGAGAAAGTGTTCACATTAAGTGGATTGAATGGAATCAGAGGTGCCCACTTGTAGTAATCACTTTGATGTGTTGTTTTGTAGTGCCAAATCTGCAAGTTCCCTTTGCCGTGGAGGGGTGTTGTTCGCATTCTCTTGAACAACCATTTCCCTTGGAAAAGTTTTTGTTTTTTGACAGTGTTTACCAGCCTATGTTCCCAGATCCAAAGATTAGTGGGTATCATATATTTTTGTGAGGCTGTAACTTTCTCTTTTCTAGAGCAGAAGATTTGGAGTACCCCCATCACAGTAAACTGAATTTTTCCGGAAGTATTACCTTTATGGCCTTTGTGTTGTTTTCTTTATTCCAAGGAGTCTATTTTGATGTGCTGCTCATTTATTGTGTTTCATGGACCTCTTCCATTGCTTGATTCTCCTGCACTTCCAGTATTACAAAGGAATTCACAAGATTGATTGACAGTGCTATCTCTTTCTCCGATCCTTTCCTTGTGTAGGCCCACTTGAATTTTTCATCCCCTTGTTGGGCCTCGGAGCTATTGTCTTTCTGTTTCAACATTATTGAAGTGCTTAGACATGGGTCTTGCAGGTTGTGATTTCTCCTCTTTTGCTTCCTCTTGAGAATTTTCGGTTTGAATCTCCATTTGTTGTATAATTTATACTCTCTTATTGTGTACCCTATCTGCTATAGGGAAGCTTTCTACCAGTATTCACTTTGGAGTAGTGGGAACCTGACCCAAATCAAGACAGTGCTTGGGAGCTTTTTTGTTGGGTTGAAAGCAGGAACCAGCAATTCATCAACCATGGCTCTCCTTGGAATGCTTGATATTTTCCTTTTTTGGATAACAAGAAAGCCATGAAATACCCCTTAGGCATTATCAAATCGTTAATAGACCTCAAGGGTTTTGAGTTCTCTGAAATCCAGATCCGAAGGAATTCAAAGCCCCAGAATGCCTTCATGAATCTGCAAATAAGTGCCTTATCCGTGAAATGCCATAGCTGTTGTCCATTTCTTCCATAGAGAAAGGTATCTTGGTATCATTCAAAGATAGAAGTTATTTTTTGTTGTGGGGTGCCTTTGTCTACAAGCAGCCTTCTAGGCATGATATTGAAATATTTTCAGCAATTCTTCCTTACAGATCTCAGTCGAGACAGAAGTCCTGAAAACAGGATTTTGGTGTTGATGCAGCTGGCTCCGAGAGGAGACCATGCCCCCCCCATGGGAGGGTTCTTGTGCTCTAATTAGACCAGAGGAGCTTGATGAGCAGAGTTATAGGTTTGGAAAGACAATGGAAGGCAGTAATGAGGAGAGATTAGCAAAGGAGTAGGGTGCAGAAGAAACAAAAGCATTTTACCACAGGTCCCAATGTCACACAATGATACAAGTATGTATTTTTCTATATTCATTTTAGAATGATATAACTCTTATCATGTGAAAATTGATTTGAAATGCAAGAAATCAGACATCAAATTAAATGATTTCCCAGCTTTCAAAAGTCAAATTTACCAGAATTTTTAAAATAATGCATAGCCCATGACCTTTCTATGCAACTTTGCAAGAAGGTAAATTACAATGGAAGCAGCAATAAGTGTGACTTCAAATGAGGGTACAAGAAACTAAGTGAGAATGTGAATGATCTTGAAAGCATCACAAAACAGTACTGAAAAAGCTTTGACAAGGCAAAGCAAGACAGTAGCTAACACCCAAAACTGTATAGAACTAAATGGAAAAAGACTAATGTGGGATCCCTTAAGTATATATTGCAGTGTTTGAGTGTACTAACCATTGGCTACAATCACAGCCTGAAGAGCTTACAATGTACGATGAAGTACATAAATGAAAACCCTACCTCAGCGGAATTTCTTTATTCTCATGTTGAAGAACTATTACAACATCATTGCTTGTCCAGACTTGGGTTTCTCCTTCCATTAATAGTTCATGATCCACACCAGCTAGTGATAAGACAAACCTGTGATGACAAACAGAGAGCTCAACTGAGATCTTCGTAAGAAATACCTACATTTTAATGGCATACATGAATATCCATTAGTTCCACTTCCAATTTAATCAATCAAAAATTTACATATCAGTTTGAATCCTACAAGTTTCTTAGAAGCCATTAGCAACCTTCTCTTATCAGACATCACATAAATAGTGGTATCTTACTTTTGTAAAACCTAAGTTCATAAATTTGAAGGCAAGTGTAACCAGCCACTTAATCATTTTTAGTAACCATAAAATAAGAAAAACTGAAAAATGTACGGCAATAACTTCAGGTATCAGTTTGATATTTCAGCAAAAGCAACCCAGCCGACGAACATGTCAGGATGTAATAAAGGCACAATCTATTCAAGAAGTTTATACATGAGAAGTAGTGCTTGTGCATATAACAATCTTCAAATATGGCTTTAGAGAACTACTCTTATGTCCTAAATTGAACTCAACTGATGGCTTCCTCCTACTGAATGCATCTTCCTGTTGTTGCTCATGATTTGTGGACTCCAAATTGTCAAGATTGGCATTGAAATGTATCAAAGAACTCTAAAACCTTATAGGGCATCCCCTTTTTACACCAAAACTTATGCAATTTTCCCGAGGACTGGGTTTTCCTATTGTATTCACAATTTGCATGTATATGCTCATCTTCTTCTGCATAATTTGTTTCCAGTTGCTGTGAAATATCCCTTGTCGGATATCACTTGAAATTCACAAAAATAACAACAGACTGAAATTCTGTTTTTCCTGATTTTTATAGGACAGCAACATGCAGAAACAAAGAAAAAAATGTATTTTCTAGAATAATGACTTCTAACACTACCCAAAAGCTTCAAATGATTGTAAAAATTATGTAGAACAACAAGCAATAGAAAAATAATTTTTATCTCTCAGATCTGATTTTATTTGTTTATTTGAACTGCTGAAACTGTATCAAAATCCCAAAAATTCACAAATAGCTGAAATGATCTTCTAAAATTCTGAAATTTGGACAACAATAAGTACAAGTTATAATGAATCAAATCCAACATGAAAATCTGGAAAACACCAACCAGAAACCCTAGAAAACAATGCTGCAGATTCCCTAAGGGTGACGTCACCCTAGAAAAAGGGACTAGAAACCCCACAAATTCCCTCTAGAGAAATCGCCAATCCTGCCTCAGATGATCCGAATCGCTGATGGTTGAAACCCGAGCAAATAATCCTCTCTCGACACTAAATCAACCCCTGAAAAACTCTGTCTGAAAATCTGATCTGAATGATGCTCCACAATAGCAAACCAGGGATGGATCTTTCACCATTGAAGAGTGCTCTGCTAGCTAGGAGTGAATCTCTCACCACCGAAGCTCGGGTTCATGTGGGATCTTACTCCACAAACAAAAAGTATGCAACCAGCAATAGCTTCAATATCATAAAAGAGTGAGTGTATAAATGAATACAAACTCTCCCCAAGCACTTTCCTTTTATAACTCTTCATTGCAACAAATGGCGCAAAAGAACCCTAAGCAAGGTGGTAATCAGACATCCATACCCAATAGCTTCCAACGTCATTAGCCCCTCGGGTATGACCAAGGCAAAGAGTGAAAATGGCAGTTAGGTCTCTGGTGTAGAAATGGGGACATTACATGCTGATCTTTTGTAACGGTATTAGGATCAACCAAGTAATCATCATAATATAGGAGTAAACGGTTGATGGGAAAACCTTCCTCATTACAATGGCCTTTGCCACACGCAACTATATATACAACCTTAGTCACCGCATTCGGCGGATTTTATTGAATAAAATAAAAAATCGCCGAATTTCAACTGTTCGAATGAAATACGTTTAAATTCACGAATTAAATCCTATAGATTCAATGATTGGCCACCATTTTTTATTGGTTCCAATTCGTTAAGGGTTTTGGATAATCGTCACTATTTCCTTGACTGCAAAAGATTGGCCGTCGTGCCCTAAACCTGCGACTCTTCACTTTGTGCCCTCACCGTGTATCGCATGCGACACCGGAGGAGACAACGTGCCCTTACTTCGTGCCCTCCATTGCTGCATAGGTGTGGCGCTGGAGGAGACAACGAGTTGAATTAGCTAGAGGCCTGCAAAGCTGCGTCAAATTTTCACGCAAAGTTTTAACCTTCCGCTGTTTTTTTGTTAGTTTATTCTAAACAAAGAATAAATCCTATCATTTTACAAAGAAATATATCTTTATTATTACGACAATATCAAATGACACACTTAAGATTATTTCTATATTAAAACTAAAAGTTTAACAATACCTTTGATAATACATTTTTATTTCTTTAAACTTTATATTATACTATATTAATATGTTATAATTAAAATAGTAAATTAATTTGATCTTATTATGTTAATAGGTGTAGCATTGGAGGAGACAACGTGTTGGATTAGCTGGAGGCCTGCAAAGCTGCGTCAAATTTTCATGCAAAGTTTTAACCTTCCGCTGTTTTTTTGTTAGTTTATTCTAAACAAAGAATAAATCCTATCATTTTACAAAGAAATATATCTTTATTATTACGACAATATCAAATGACACACTTAAGATTATTTCTATATTAGAAGTTTAAAACTAAAAGTTTAACAATACCTTTGATAATACATTTTTTATTTCTTTAAACTTTATATTATACTATATTAATATGTTATAATTAAAATAGTAAATTAATTTGATCTTATTGTGTTAATAGTTTTTATTTTACATATATAAGTGTTTTCTAAATACAAGTTTATGATTTACTATTTTAGATTATAGAAAATAATGTATTTTTTTGTATAAATTTTATTTTATTATTTAATTTAAAAATAAGTATATATTTTAGTCGAATTTAATCACAAATTTTATAGTTAATTTTTTAGCGCCTAATTTTTCACGAATTTTGTCCTCGTTGAATTCGAACGCGAATTCGAATGTGGTGACTAAGTATACAACAATGCATATTGTTCATGTTTTATATACACTTTGCACACACATGGTAGTTATTATTGCATATTGCAGTACTCATGTGTTGCTACACAATCATATGATCTGATCTCGTATCATATCTTACACTCTTTACCCTATCTAGGAATTATTAAAACATATTAGTTAACACTTAATGAACTATTAATTATCTATTAATGTTTGGTTATGAACTTCCCCAACTACAATGTAACTTCTTCCAACATAATAAAATGATAAACACACACATATTTCAATGTCCCATGTGCCTCGGGTTTCTCTTCATTCTTTCAGTGTTTACATCTTCTAGCATTGGTGTCAGAGCCACTGTTTGCAAAAGCCCTGGGAGAAAGGTACAAAAAGAAAGCTCAAGTTTAAGGAAGCTGTGGAAAAGGGTACGAACTGCAAAAAGGAGAAGAGGTTTAAGAGTTCAGGAAAGCCCCGACAAAGTACGAACTTTAAAGAGCAAGCATTCACATTCATTCTAAAGCCTGTTACAATCATGATTAGAGCATGTTCTAGGAGAATTTTGTGGCAGACGTGGCGTGAATGGAGACCAGGTAAAATCATGCTAGGGCATGCGTGAATCAGGAGAAAAAGAGGTTTTCAAACCAGAAGTGAAGATACAGTCATGTGGCATGTCTTTCCTGAAGGAAAATAGACGAGAAAATCATGTTTTATTGTCTCGTGGAGCAAAGAGAAAGACATGATTTGAAGGAAGGAAAGACATGTAGGACCTTCAGCACAATTTGCAGTGTCTTGTGCACATGGCCGACTATGATGCAGTCCAGAAAAGGTTTTCAGGCCAGCCAACAGGGGTGATTGCATGGATGTGATTTAAGTTTTGTTGTCTGACAGACGTCTAAGGAACAGCAGGAAGAAAAGGTGAAGAAAATTAGAAGTGCTCCGGAAAGGGTCACGATTTTGAGGGTGTAAGCCTAG
Organism: Taxus wallichiana var. yunnanensis; assembly: GCA_018340775.1. NCBI lineage: Eukaryota > Viridiplantae > Streptophyta > Pinopsida > Cupressales > Taxaceae > Taxus > Taxus wallichiana. The sequence goes on along the minus strand of CM031241.1, from coordinate 90,920,645 downwards.
CAAGACCAGCAGAATTTCGTATTGGACTGTGTTGCGATCTGGAGGGCACAGAATCTGATCTACAAAATTGTAACTAACTGAGATTTTGTATTCAAACTCAGAATTTACTGTAGCAATTCCAAAGTTACTGTGACAGATTCATATTCAATTTTGCATTGATTTGTGGGCCACAGATCAAATTTCGTGTGAATAATGGCCAATATTCAAAAACTACTTCTGTTGGAAGCACAAAAACTGACTGCTCATAATTATATTGTGTGTAGGGACTGTGATAGAATCATTCTTGGCACTAAAGTAAGACCTATGGCCGATTTTGCTAATTATAGGAAAACTCCATACGGAGGCCTTGTTGTTGAAGTTGTCAGTGTCAGATGACTTGATTTCCGAGGTTCAGAATTATATTGTCTGGAGGGACTGTGATAAAATCAATCTTGGCACTAGAGTAAGACCTATGGCAGATTTTGCTAGTTAGAGGAAAACTCCACACGGAGGCCTTGTTGTTGAAGATGTCAGCATCAGATGACATGATTTCCAAGGTTCAGAATGGCACCGAGGCAAGTGTTGTTGAACAAGCTCGGTGGCGTCACTAAAAAGGTGGATAACGATTTGGTTGCACTTGTTCTGAATAGTTTACCACCCTCCAATGAAACATTTGTGGAGGCTTTACATTTGATGGCGGAAATCCAAACTCTGACGTTTAATGAAGTCATCTCCTATCTGCTGTAGAGGAACACAAGCAGACGCTAGCAATAGAGTCTAGTTCTGGGCAAACAGAGAGTACATTGACTACTCAGTCCAGGGGAAATTGGAAACATCGCCTAGTAAATCTTCTAAAAGTGGAAACATTATTGTCAAAAGGTTGGGCACGTCAAAAAGGATTGTTAGAAGCAACAATATGATCTTTCCCAACACAAAAAAAAGCCACAGGATGAGGAAAATGTGGCAGCAGTTGTAGATGAATAGGATTCTAAGGAAGACTGCATCATGCTCAACTGATAGTGCTGCCAGTAGGTTCATCGATTGTAGTGCATCCAGACATTTTGCATGTCACAGGGACTCGAATTTAATCTTTATTGGAATTCCTAATTAAGTTTTATCACCAGATGGAGTCAATTGTATTAGAGGGGATAAGGAATATTCGTATAGTGATGAATAATGAAAACTTCATTGTAAAGGAAGTTAGGTATGTTACTAGCATGCATAATACTTCCCTATCTATTAGTCAGTTAACAAAAAATCTCAGCATTACTATAAACTTCTCTGAGAAGCAGTGTATTGTGTCCAATGTGAAATAGGAATAAGTAATTGGCCTAGGCATTGGACAAGGTGACCGGTATATGTTTTTTGACTCTGCTACAATCAACTTAAATGTACGTGTGAAGGGAGACAACCATACAAGATGTATTTAAGGATGAAATTATTCATAGGCTTGTTGACCCTACCCTATAATAAGGTTGAGGGAATATACATTATAAAGAATGTGTGGGATACTGAAATGCTTCATGTGCGTGTGGATGAAACGCCCCAATTATAAGATGCACGAGAGGCATAAGGTGAGCAGGCGCGAAAAGCTGCTCAAAGAAATGTGGAAGGTGACTGCACTATTCAGGATGTACGAGAGGCGCATGGTGAGATGGCAAGAAAAGCCACTCATGGTGAGATGGCAGGTAAAGCCATTCATGGTGAAATGGGGCACTAGATCCAATGACCGGAAATGAGGTGGTTATTTCAGTCTAAGTCACCGCATTCAAATTTGTGTTCGAATCGCCGATTACTAAATTCGAGAAAAATCCGTTGCTTTAAAAATCAACAATAAAATTCATGATTAAATTCGACTAAAAAAATCTGAATAATTTCACATTTTATATAAATAAACATTGTCAAAATAACTTTACAACAATAAACAATGTAAAATTAAATAAACACACACACATAATAAATCGTTAACTAGTAATAATTTAAAATATTTTATTTTATATATAGATTTATTTATTGAACTATGTACTTTATAACCATATTAAAAAACCTAGATAATAATATCCTAAAAAATATTTAGAATTATAAAAAATTTAATAGAAAAATAACTTTATATATAAACTAAATAATAATATAAAAATAAAATAAATCAAAATAAACTAAACTAAATAATAATAAACTACAAATATAATATAATAACCTAAATCTAAAACTATAAACCTAAATAAAAAATTAGTCAAACTTATCACGAAACTCAGGTAAAAGTAAATATAAATAATAATAGACTAAAAATATAATAAAATAACCTCAATCTAAAACTATAAACCTAAACAATATATTAGTCGAGCTTATTGGAAGCTTCTACCAAGCTTTTCTAACCCTCACGGCGCTGCTTCTTCAGTTCACAGAGCTGCTTCTATATTCACGATCACTGTCCCAATTGATGGCTGCAAGATCTCCTCAAGACCTCACTGTTCACGACATCAACAGGGAATTGACAGCAATAGACTAATCTAATGCTGAATGTTGAACATTATAGGTAGGCTGTGAATGCCGAACATTGACAGGGAAGTTGCGAACACCAATGCCAAAAATAACAACAGAAAAAATAAAACAAATGAATTAGCGAATTTAAATGAATTTTTAGGGCTGTTTTGACATTCGACAAATTTTGGATTTTTTCTATAGAATTTGCCGAATGCGGCAACTAAGATTTCAGTAGAGCATGGTCATTTTGCTCTCACTTTTGACCTTTTGTGTACCTGAATCGCCAGTTATATAACCGATTGGATACATATGGATGGAAAAGGTCACAAGCAAAGCCGATTGTACTTTGGATGAGTACGAGTCTCATATTGTCGCAAATGGAATTTCACATAAAGAGGGAATAAATGAGATGGTTGTTTCTCCTACTGCGGAGATAGTTGTTTCTCTTATTGCGGAGTTGGTTTTTAGTCCTACAAATATTGCAATACTGGTCAAATTTTGGTTGCTTCTCTCTAGAAGCTCGGTTTGGTTTCTGAATAAAGATTTGGATGAGGTTTATATGGTACTGCCAGAAGATTTTTAAGTACCTAAACATGATCATTATTGGGGTTGCAGATTGATTAAGTCCTTGTATAGAGTTAAGCAATCTCCACGATCCCAATACAATCTATTTGATTAACATCTCCATGATTTTGGTTTCAGAACTACGGAGGTTGGGCTAAAGTTATCACCGCTTAATGAATCACTCTACGAATAATTTGTGGACAACCTGTTATATCTTATGTCCACACAATGGATCTTTGATTTGTTGTTAGCTATCTTTTTAGTTTTTGTCTACACTAAAGCTCCTACATTGGACATGAGCAAAGTGTTGTAGGACAAGATTTCAAAGTAAAATCTAAGGAGCAGCCTGCAGATTTAATGACCAAAGTTCTTCGTTTTATTGAATTTGTAAAAGTTCAAGACGAACATGTTGTCTTGATTTAGATTTAGTCAACAGGTGGTATTAAAATATATTAGCTAACACTTAATGAACTATTAGTTATCTATTAACTAATGTTCAGTTATGAACTTCCCCAACTACAATGTAACTTCTTCCAACATAATAAAATGATGAACACACACATATCTCAATGCATCATGTACCTTCCACTTTCTCTTCATGTTTTCATTGTTTACATCTTATAATAGGGATTCGCCCCTAAGTAGGGATGGTTGGGTTATAACCATCCATACTAGGTTAGAGTTGGTCACAAGCTCTCACTTATACCTATTGTCATAGTTATATATAAACTTTATAAAAACCCAATTGTTTTTTCAAATCGCTAAAAGTGCGGTAAGATGGGGTGTTGGTCGCATCACTCGAGAACTAGGGAATTGGACTCACCCTACAACTACACACCTTCGGGTTGCACCATGTCGTTGGGTTCTTCCAAGACGAAATGTTAAGGATGATGGGATAAAATGTGATACCTCTTATCAAAAAAAAAAACAATACTAATTTGATTGTTTTATTAATAAATATAAAGTTTATTTTATAATATAGCCCTTTAGATTAATATAGCTTGCACACATGATCATTATTATTACATATGTAACACTCATTTGCTATGTGATACACATGTCTATGTCATATATTTTCCACAAGCATGGCCGTTATTATTCCATGTTACAATCCTCATATATTGTTATATTATATTATTTAGTGTAAGACAACACCTTATAATATGAGCCTTATAAATATTTAGGGGCTACTATTATAAAGTGTGGGTCCCTATAAATATTATTCTCTAATACCCCCTTGATATTTACTAGGATACATGCCATCACTTTTTGTTGTAGAAAAACAATTCAAGATCCACAACTATGGACTTTTCGACTAGCATGCTCATGCGGGATCATCTATCCAATGACAATATCCCAAGTTTCCTTTGGGTATGCGAAAAAGAAGAGTAACATGTGTTTTTGGAGCCTTTACTCGCACAACAAATCTCCACAAAACACAATGCTCCCAACCACAAAATGTGCTACGCCCTTAACCTATTGCTTGTATTAGGATATGAGTAACCGACTTGTGGCTTACCATATCATTTTATTATATCATTTATACTTTCTCATGCTTAATAGGTCGGCCTTGGTGATGGCCATAGCATATGAATAGTATATATAGGGGATTGTAGGTAGTATTTCATTATCATTTGAGCATTTGAGTCTTATTATATGGTTTGGAGGTTGCCCCCTCGAAGTGGCGAAGCTATTCTAATTGCATATTGAGATCATTATTCTGAAATATTGTGTTATTTGGTGTTCTATTGTTGCTCATAATTTGAATTATACAAGTAATTTCATTACAAGTGGTATCAGAGCTGCGATTTGGGCCAAAATTAGGGCAAAAACCCTAATTTTTTGTTTCCGCCATATATTGCGAACCAAAGCGAATTGGTGGGAGATATTTTTACTAGAGTTGAGAAACATTTCAAGTAAGGTTCCCTGAAAATTTCAGACTTTTTTGATTTATTTTGCAAAAGTTATTAAAAATTTAAGATTTTTCATAAAATCGCTCCCTAGGATGCAAATTGTAAAATATTTTCAAGTTCTTTACAGTTTTGGAAAGCTCTCAAAAAATAGTATTAGTATATTCTCTGTGTTTTTCCTATTCGGCCGAATTTGTATCGAAACCCTAAACCCTAAGGTTTGACATCATGGCGGGGCCTTCCACAAGAGCAAAAAAGAATCCGGTTACTCTGGGTAAAACCCCAGATAAAGATGGGTAGTGATTGAAGAGATGGAGTCGAAGGGCTAAATCTGATTCCTCAACACTAGGGTTTACCTCAGTTGATCATAAGGTGAGCCAACTTGAGTATGAGCTGCGAAATGTACAATCTGAGATGGCCTCTAAAGGAGACATAGACCAAATCAATCATCGGTTGGATGATATCATGCAACATGTAAAGGGTAAATAGTATGGCCCAAATTTGGCCTATATCAACCAAGGAGGATCTTCACCTCAAATTCATGGACAAAATAACCATGTTGGATCACTTTTCCAGCCCAATCGAGAATCCGACTTTTTCCAAACCATGGAACATGATGTCGAAAGTGGATATGCGCAAATTTGATGGTAAGGATCCCCGAATTCGATAAATCGGATGGAGAACTTCTTTGAGTTACATCAAACACCATCAAGACAAAAGGTAACATTGGCATCCCTGTATCTTGAACCAGACCAATTCATTTGGTATCGATGGTTATGTGCTCAAAGGCAGAAGAATGGTCTTGGTGTCACTTGGACAGTTTTTACCGAGGAGTTACAATTGCATTATAGCTCCAGTGTTTCAGAGAACTACTTTAGTTAATTAGCAAAGTTACGGAAAACAGGATCAGTCAAAGATTATGTGCATCAATTCCAGAACCTATCCTTAAGGGTGGAGAATATTCCAAAAGAGAATCTGAATGACCTGTTTCTTGGGGATCTTAAGGACCACATCGAGCATGAGGTACGTATGTTTAATCCACTCAAGCTTTCTGATTCTATTTTCATGGCACGTCAAGCAGAGGAAAAAGTTCTTTGTAGTAGGAGGGGGCCTTTCATTAACACCAAAGACTGTAGTATCTCTTCCCCTTCATTTGCTAGGCCAATTAGACTGACTCCTCAACAAATGAAAGAAAAGAGAGAAAAAGGATTATGTTTTAATTGTGATAGAAAATATGGACCGGGACACAAATGTGCTGCGAAGAAGTTGTTCTATATTGACAGAGGTAATGAGGATGAGGAAGCTGAAATTATAGGAGAGGCTGAGGAACCAGTAGAAGATGAAGTAAAGGATCACCAACCTACAATTTCTTGTCCCTGCATTATCGTGCATTAGTACTCCTCAAACACTCAAGGTTATTGGCTATCTCAAAAAATAGAAGGTGACGATGTTGATTGACTTGGGAGTACTCATAACTTCATAAATAGTAAGTTAGCTACCCGCCTCAATTGTTTTATTTACCTAGCTCCAGAAATGCAAGTTATGATTACGGATGGTGGGACAATCAAGTGCATAGGAAAGTGCCATAGTATCAAGCTTTCCATGGGAGACTACATGTTAGACTCACCTATGTTTGCTATTTCTATGGGAGGGGCAGATATTGTTTTGGGTGTCCAATGGCTCACAACCTTAGGTACTATAGAGATGAATTTCCAAGAATTGTTCATGCGATTTCATTCAGATGGAAGGAAAATACAATTGAATGGGATGGTAGCTAAGTCTCCACAGATTATTAGCTCTCATCAGATGCAGAAGGTTCTCAGAAAAGGAGTAGATGGATTTATAGCAAAGTTATTTTCCATAGAAGTACAAAATACAGAGTCTTCAATGCCACCCGATCTTCAGAAGATTGTTGATGCTCACTCATCTATTTTTGATGCAATTCCAAAGGGACTACCACCAGTTAGGGATCATGATCATGCCATTCAGCTGATTCCTGGGAGCCAAACAACTAACATTAGACCATACAGATACCCATATTCCCAAAAAGTGAGATTGAGAAAATGGTTCAGGAAATGTTGAAGGTAGGTATCATCAGGCATAGCCAGAGTGCATATTCTTCACCAGTGGTCATGGTACGTAAGAAGGATGAAACATGGAGGATGTGTCCAAATTACCGAGAACTCAACAAGTACACCATCAAAGATAAGTTTCCTATTCCAGTAATTGATGATTTACTTGATGAATTGCATGGTGCTATTTATTTCACAAAATTAGATCTTCGTTCGGGGTACCATCAAATTAGAATAAAAGAGGAAGATGTTCATAAAACGGCTTTCAGGACTCATGAGGGCCATTATGAGTTTTTGGTAATGCCTTTTGGTCTTACAAATGCGCCCTCAACCTTTCAAAGCTTGATGAACACTGTTTTTAGGCCATTTTTAAGGAAATTTGTATTAGTTTTCTTTGATGACATATTGATTTACAGTAAGACATGGGAAGAACACTTACAACATGTAAATAAAGTGTTGGAAGTTTTGGAGAAACATACTCTCTATGCAAAGCCATCCAAATGTTCTTTTGGTGTACAAGAGGTAGAGTACTTGGGTCACATTGTATCCCATGAAGGTGTCAAAGTTGATCCTCAGAAGATCAAAGCTATGGTGGAATGGCTAAGGCCCAAACCTGTCAAAAAATTTTGTGGGTTCCTAAGACTAACAGGTACTACTGAGAAGATTTGTGCGGGGATACGGTAGAATAGCAGCCCCACTCACTACATTGCTAAAGAAGGATGCGTTCCACTGGACAAACGTAGCCACTAAATCCTTTGAGCAGTTGAAGGAAGCCATGTGCAGCACCCCAGATTTTGGCTACTCCCAACTTCTCAAAAACCTTCATTGTTGAATGTGATGCTTCAGGATCAGGATTGGGAGCAGTTCTAATGCAAGAAGGAAGACCAATTGCATTTGAGAGTCGCCAATTCAAAGGAAAATATTTGCTCAAACTTGTCTATGAGAAACAAATGATGGCTATTCTTCATGCGGTCAAGCAATGGAGGCCCTATCTCATGGGGAGACACTTCAAGGTAAAAACTGATCATGATAGTCTTAAATACTTTTTGGAGCAAAGGTTATCATCCGAGTAACAACAAAAGTGAGTAACAAAAATGTTGGGTTATGATTTTGAAATAATATACAAAAAGGGCAAACAAAATGTAGTAGATGATGTGTTGTCCGAAGGAATACATCTGTCGATGCCTTACTATGTGGAATGTCCATGTTGATGGCCGATTGGGTGAATGAAGCAAGATTGGAATGGGATCAAGACAAGGATACACAATCTTTAATACGAGAATATCAAGCAAGGATCTATGACATCTAACAAATTTGAGTGGAAAGGTAATGCCCTATGGTAAAACAAAGTTATACTTGAGTAAAGATTCGAGTTGAAGCATAAGATTCTTGCAGAGCTACATGCCTCACCTGTTGGAGGACACTGGGTTTTCAAGACATCATAGAATAAAAAGAGAATTCTTTTGGGAAGGACTCAAAGGGGATGTACAAAAGTTTGTATCGGGAGTGTGTTTAGTGTGCCAACAGTAACAAAGGGGAAACAACTAAGATACTAGGTGCATTGCAACCCTTACCAATTCCTAGCTAGAGATGGGAAGAGGACTCCATGGATTTCATCACCGGATTGCCTTGTTCGGAGGGTAAGAATGTTATTTTTGTGATTGTGGATAGGGTCAAAAATATGCCCATTTTTGTGCCCTATCACATCCATTCGCTTGATCTGATACCACAACTTTTTTTTTTGGAGATAGTTCAAAGGCTACATGGAACCCCAAAGATAATTGTAAGTGATCGTGATCCTATTTTCACAAGTTATTTTTGGACAGAATTATTTTCATGTTTGGGTACTCAGTTAGCTCACAGTTCATCTTATCATCCTCAAACTGATGGACAAACAGAAGTGGTCAACAAATGCTTAGAGGGGTATCTACGTTGTTTTGTATCGATAAAGCGGGAAAGGTGGATTAAATGGCTACCACTTGCAGAATGGTGGTATAACACATCTTTTCATACCTCTTCTCAAATGACCCCATTTTTAGCATTATATGGTTACCATCCACCTTCTATCACTTCCTCCCGAGGGTGCAACTAAGGTCGAGATGTTGAGGAACACATTCAACATCAATGAGTTTTGGCTAGTTTGAAAGAGAATTTAGCATTAGCACAAAACATAATGAAACAACAAGCAGAGATCAACACCGTAGTGAAAGACATTTTGAAATTGGTGACTGGGTTTTGTACGTCTCAACCTTACAAACCGATGTCCCTAAAGTACTGAGAAAAAGGACAACAAACTTGCTCCTAAATATTATGGCCCTTATTAAGTTCTACGAAAATTGGCGGTGTTGCTTATAAACTAAAGATGCCTCCATCTTCACAAATACACCAAAAGATTCCATGTTTCATGCCCGAAGAAGGTTATTGGATAGAAATTTGAAGCCCAGAAGAGTTACGAGTAACTTGATGAGGAAGGAAGAATCATTTTGGAGCCGAGAGAAGATTCGCAAACACGTACTTAAGAGGTCGAGAACCAGAGACATTAAAAATATCGATCAAGTGGAAGAATCGAGCATAGAAGATGAAACCGGGAGGATGAAGGTTTTCTCTGAAACATCCAGATTATTTAACGTTGAGGACAACGTTGGTTTGAAGGGGAAGGGCATGCTACGCCCTTAACCTATGGCTTGTATTAGGATATGAGTAGCCGACTTGTGGCTTACCATATCATTTTATTAAATCATTTATACTTTCTCATGCTTAATAGGTCAACCTTGGTGATGGCCATAGCATATGAATAGTATATATAGGGGATTGTAGGTAGTATTTCATTATCATTTTAGCATTTGAGTCTTATGATATTGTTTGGAGGTTGCCCCCTCGAAGTGGCGAAGCTATTCTAATTGCATATTGAGATCATTATTCTAAAATATTGTGTTATTTGGTGTTCTATTGTTGCTCATAATTTGAATTATACAAGTAATTTCATTACAAAATGCATCATCCATTAATAAAGAAACTCACAAATATCATCTAACCATTACGAATGCAAGAACTTGTCTTTAGTTGTGGGTGAGTAACCACAACTTCTCAATGATTTTTACACATATAGGTCTAACACATGTATAGTCCATAATCTAGTTTATATCTATCTAGAATCCATGCTCTATTTTAGAATTATAGAGAATCATACACGCACACATACCTTAATCCCATATAAAAAAGAATTTTTAATGACCATTAATCCCCCTTGATGCTAATGGTGATATGTTAAATGTTAGACCTAATCCAAGATCTAGGCTTCTAAGAAGCCATGTCTTTGATCCAGCCTCATTTCAAATTTCTGGCCAAAAATTCATACAAGAATGCACAAATTGTATGGGTAATACAAGAGGCACCATCCTAAGAATGATTACTTGACGCCATCTTTAGGTTGTAAACTGTAATGTCCCCAATGGGCATATTTTTGCCCCCAATGGGATTTTAGGCAAACCCCAACTAAAAATGCAACTATAGACAAATTGTCATTAAAATATTATGCAGATCTGAATTAAATCTGGAAAAAGCGACTATGGTTTTGGCACAAACTCATACCAACAAGTATCAGTTGATAATCTTCACTTTCCAAAAACAATATGCAGATTTTTGTGAACCAATTCAGACCCAAAAATGATAAAATAGACCATGCAAACTCAACTTTGACTGCTGCAATATATTCCTAGAATGGCGACTAGGGTTTGAGTAGAAAACCCACACAAATAGCAATCAAATAATTTTATTCCGATCATAAACTGATCACTATAATTTTAGCAGCCCAAATATGCATTAAATCTGATTTTTAGAGGCAAATAATGACTGCGAAATAGTTCAAAAATATGCATACAAATTTGACTGAAAATACCTCTTAAAACCCTCCAAAAATTCTGAAAACAATTTATCTTGAGTCACAAAAATCAGATCAACAGATGGCATTACAAATCAGACCTGGAATGTCATGCATTCAACACAAATCAGCTACAAAATGGGTCGCTCCACTAGAGACAAATAACATAAACACTGCTGCAATATTTCTTTAAATCCTTGCTACAGAATTTAAATTAAAGAAATCTATATATACAATAAAATTACAGGGTGTTGAAGTTTTCGCTTCCACTTTAGACAGCGAGATGGAAATTTTGAATTGTTCTTTTATTTTGAATAGATGTTTCATATATTAACAGAAAACAATATTTATAACAAGAGCTGTACAAAAGAATAATGAATTGTACAACAATATTTACAAGGAAGATTACAACTTAGTTCTTAAAGCAACCAAAACAACAATAAAATCATAAAACCCCTAGGCTTTAACTTTTTAGCTTCCATGAGCAAAAGAAAACCTTTTGCAAGTAATTGTATTTGAACTCCACTTTTCCAAGAGTGAAGAAAATTATCCAAATCGTATACCTCATCCCTAAAGACATAATTACATCTAAGCTTCCAGATGATGATCAAGGCACAAAGCCGCACACAATGCCAAAGGCAAATACCCCTAAAAGGGTGATAAATAAGAGTATTGGGATCACACAGCAAAGCTTCCCTCCAATGTAAATGTCCCTAGAAAAGAACTTGCACTCTGGACTGAACTAACTTCCAACAACATTTTGCAAAAGAACAATCCCATAAAAGATGTTTGACATCTTCCAGTTTAAAACAATAAAGACATAAGCCATCAGTAAGGCTACTCTTGGATAGTCGAACATTTGTAGGAAGCCCCTGATATATCACAAGCCAGCCAAAAACTCTAAGTTTGTATGAGACCCTTATTGTCCACACACTATGGAGTCTACATACCCATAAAGCTTCTGCATCCTATGTAATCCATCTCGCACTGAGAAGAATTGCAAGGGTACATTTTGCAAGTAACAGATGATATAGGATATCCATAGATCCATCACTAATCTTGCCAAATAGGTCCTTTTATTTCCAGATTCATCTTAAACAGATCTTCCTGAGGTATAAGATTCTAAATTTCATTTATGGAAGACCAGTCTGCAGAGAATAATACAACCTCATGAGCTAAAGATATCCAACCTTTCCAGCGGTGTGCATTGCTGTCCTGCAAATTTCTCCATAATAATATTCAACTTTTTTAGTCTACTGAGCCTAAAAATGTGGGGTCGTGGCTATACCCATATCCCATAATTTCCACATCCAAATTGATATGTTGGCTAAATCACACCCAGTTCAACTATTGGAAACTCCCCAAGTAACCTAACCTGCAATTTTTTGCCAGGCAGCCCAAATATTCTTGAGAACAAAAGATCTGGCAATCTGAAAATTAGTTGGATCAGCAATGATATCACAAAGGCCAAAAGAGCCTCTGATCTTGCTCAAAGGACAAGCTGTGAATAACCTATGCCTCATGAGAATCTGCCATAAAGAAGAACCCTTCAAGCAGTGGATCACCCATTTGACTGTCAGAATACATCCTTGCATAGCAATATCCCTCAATCCTAGCCCACCTTCCTTCGGCATAATACAAAGTACAAACAACCCATGGTACCAAAGGAAGACCTGAATGCCATCATATTTGGACCAGAGGTAAGTTCTCAAAATTCCTTCAAGGCGAAGAGATTAAGTTTTTGAAAGAAACCAACATGAGACATAATAAACATGAGATGCCTTAAGGATTCTACTTACCACTGTCAATTTCCCTACAAAGGAGAGATTCTTGTTATGTCAGTAAAGAAGTTTAGTTTTTAGTCATAGAAGAACCCACTCCCACATGCTCATTGAAGAAAGATTCAATCCAAAAGGAATGCCTAAATATCTGACAATAGTTCCAGGTGGAACAAATGACCACTCATGTGGAATCCAAGAAGGTACATTATCCCAACCAACAAGCCAATACTCAGATTTGCCATGACTCACTACAGCTCTAGAGACTAGATGCAATGCAAAAGTATGCAAACACTCTTTGATACTCTCAACTGAGTTTGGAGTAGCTTGAATAGAAAGAAGAGAGTCATCAACAAAGTGATTGTTAAGCATTTGTGAGCCATCGGGAAATGAATACAGCTAATTATTTCCGAGTACAAGCAGCTTCCAGAAGATAGCCCAGAGCATCAGCGGAAAATACATAAAGATATGGTGCAAGTGGGCAACCCTGTCTTATGGAACGATGAAGCACAATACATGGGGAAAGAACATTGTTAACAGACAAAAGAGGAAGCACAAGAAAATAAAGTGCTCACCATCATCACAAATTTCGATCCAAAGCCAAGAACTAGTAGCATTTCTGAAATGAATGCCCAATCAATTTTGTCATACCCTTTATCAATGTCGATTTTGAGGAAAAGTATCTGCTCTCTAGTCTCCTTAGTTCAATCCATAACTTCCCACACGGACAAGAATGAGAAAAAGAAAGACTTATTCAAACTCAAGTTGAAAATTAGGGCAAATAGGTAACCCCAAGATCCTATGGTGGAGGATCACTTGATATAGTGGCTGAAATTAAATCCTAGGACTTGACTTTTCTAAAAGCAACTGAATAAGCTAATTAGATTGAATGATGTGTGGCATGCACATTATTTTAGTGGGGTGCTTTTAAATTTTTTCTAAAGAGGTATTATTTAAGTGGTAATTTAGTTCTTAGATAAACTAAATGATCACTTTTGTTTCATAGAGTCGACTTTTCTAAAAGCAACTCATTAAGCTAATTAGATTGAATGACGTGTGGCATGCACATTATTTTAGTGGGGTGCTTTTAAGTTTATTCAAAAGAGGTATTATTTAATTATATTATTGCACTTGGGTGGTAATTTAATGCTTACATAAACTAAATGACAACTATAGGAAATCGGGGAAAAACTCTACAGGAATCTACGTTGCACGGATACTCCAAAACCCCCGAATCCCCTTGGAAACGTATCGGATACGGATACGTGGGGGATGTGTTGATACGCACTGCGTACGCACGAGTGCGCCAGACACGCCACGAATACGCATGCGAGACGTATCCGTGACGTATCCTGACGTACCCCGTACGTATCAGGTACGTATCCAGCAGTATATACGTGTTTTTAATAGCCACGCTTGCCCAACTTTCATTATTTGATGGCGAAGATGATGCTCAAGGGAGTTCGCAAGGAGCGGAGAGTGGAGTTAATGAGAGTGGAGCTAGCGCAAGTGGCACACATGAACTTGATTTTGAGGAAAATCTAGATGATATATTCTAGATTTGTTTGTATTCCTATATCATATGTATGGCAGCCACATGAACAATGAAATGTAAAATCTTAAGTACATTGTTTGTTTTGAAAATTTGAACATAGATTCTAGTATTATTTTCAAATTTCAAGTTTTGTTTGTATTCATGTTAACTTGATATTCGTATATCATATATATGGCAGCCACATGATCAATAAAACTGCAAAGTCTTAAGTACATTGAATGTTTTTGAACATTGATTCAAGTTTTGTATTACTATTTCAGTTTTTATGGACTAAAAAATGAGTAAAATGAGTAGATGTACATAAAAAAAATTTATTATATATATATATATATATATATATTATTTTTAATATATATGTACGGACGTATCCAAGACGTATCGTATCCTTATCCTGGCAACATAGACAGGAATACATTGATTATTGATTAACTTAATTAATTATTGCCTAGCCAAAACGAGTACTTGAACTATCTAACCTTACACCTATCGCAAGCTTTAGTCCTAAGCGACCACTAGAGGGCAAATCAGAGCCCACGCCATTATCATGCACCAACATCAAATATTATACAAAACTAAACTCAGATTGTGTTTGAAAGAATTAATGGGAAGACAACTTTGAGATAAACACTTAACAACGAGATTGAAGTCTTCTGCTAAATGTTCTTAGTTGCACAGCTTCTTGTATGTCTTTATTAAACCAAAAATATATACAAGTGATAATTTAAAGTTTAAACTGGCGTAATTTAGGTGTTAAATTTTTGGCATGATAGGAAGAATCTGGCTACTGAAAGATTGCGCAAGTCTTACTTTTAATTTTCTACATAAGATGTGTCGGTTTCATATGAATATAGTTTCACCAGTAAAATTAAATTTCAAAACATGTTAACCAAAGATAGATACTAAGGCTTATACATTTCACTTGAGGATTTAAAATAAGCTCTGCTGCAAATAGTACATGTAAATTAACTGTAGACTTGAGATGCATTCAAAGGTTGTGCTTTATTGAAAATGACCTCACTAAATGGCAAGTTTAAGATAGAAGTATGTATAATGGAAAGCTAATTATAAGGAATATAAAAATATATTTCTTTTGACATTCTAAAGAAGAAAAGGCCACAGCAAATGATCCATTGAACCGCCAACAAGGTGGTCTTCAAAAATGTAATTAAAAACTACAGAGAATGTATGTAAGACATGAATATAACATTAACTATTGCAAACAAATTTTAAAATTTGCAATCTTCAAATGGTTTATAATACTGGTCCATAAACAAAAATATTATCTCCAAGGGCCAAAACCACTTTAAAGGTCAATGACAAAATAGTATACGGTATGACTAACACAGAAGAAACATTATGGAAAACCCTTAGGAAGGACAACAAAAAGATTATGCAGTGACCCCTATATCCATGATTTAAAATTGAAACCAATGTGAAAGCGAAAGCAAGTACTCACACAGGAATTACACGGGTGCCATATGTTCTATAAAGATCTCCTTGCTGCTTCTTTCTGCCAACCTTGTCTTTTTTGTCCTTAACATACTTGGCTCTATAAGCTACCCAATTAGGTCGAGATTTGATAACAGAATCTTGAGAATCCATCGAGTCTTGCATCCAGTGCTAGACAATACAAAAGCACAATATAATTTGAAATGGCAGATTTGTTTTGAAACGATAATTTTGATAACTATTGATTTAATTAAACTCGTATCAAATATAATAATATTATAACCACGAGCAGGAAAGTTGGTGGGGAAAGGGCAGTGTGCAAGGGAGGAAAAAACAAAATGATAGCAATCATGATGCAAATGTGGCAGACTACAAAAAAACAGAAAACAAACTTTGGGAGTAATCTTCAGATATATCTACCAAGGTCGTGTTACCTGACGGAGGAAGTACTTGCTTACAAGATCGGGATCTGCAACTTCAAGCAAGCCAGCTGCAAGGACATCTGCAGAGCGTTCCATTTCCTGCATTTACAACATTTTGATTGCTGAAAAATATGCAGCTGATTTTTCTTAATCTCATGTCACCAAATGTCTGAAAACATTTTACAAACATGGCTATAAAGTTACTCATAAGATATTACGTACTTTCGTTATAATGCAAAGAAGGCAGAGAACAAGACCAAAAGAATTATATTCCACTCTAAGATATTCAGAATACAGAGATGCACCATTTATAACCTCAAGCTGTGAGTTAGATTTGATACTAATTTAGCCCCTTCCTCTAAATGCAAATGCATTACATGTATAGCTTAATGGAACTAATCCATAACATGCGTTTACTAAATGTATTAATTAAAATCAAATCAAATCTGCTATAATCTACAAGTGCACTTTTCCTTCTAGTATAGCTTATTGACTACATGCAACAACCCTGCCACGTGTTAGTGTGTGTAGACATGGACTTGTGGCCCTCCATGAATTTACAACATTTGGCATCCCTCAGCAACGTGTAATATCCCCTTCCCAATCAAAGACCCTTAGCCTATTATGTCTTCCCGATGGCTAAGGAGAATTAAAAAGGGAGACTTAAGTTTTATTACTTTATTATAAAGTGCTAAAAAAATAAAATAGACATTATAAAAAGCACTTATAATAAAATAATAGACTTAATAATAAAATAAACATAGAAAGAGCCAACAAGAGAAAAGCATTTATTAAATTGTTTATCCCTATGGAAAAATGCGACCAACTTGAGGAGCAATTAGAAAATAGAAAAAGGCAAAGTCATGGGTCAAAAGTTATCCTCCCAAGGAAAATGTGACTTGGCCTAGAAAGGATGGAGGGTGGAAAATGCATAGAAAAAATCATTGTATGTTGATTGGATATTTTGGAGGTTGTCTTGGGTCTCTTCTTTCTTTATAAGGAGAGGTCGACTTGTAGGAAGGCATTCTATGCATAATTACGCGGGGGACGCGCCCCCATTTTGACAAGTCCGGGACATCCTGAAGACGTGGGGGAAACGTTTCCCCCATGTTTCCTACGGTGAACAAAAGCCGAGAAACGTCTTGGCGGCGTCTGCAGAGGTGGGGGACGCCTCAAAAGCATTGGAAACTTTTAGGGACGTCTAGACGTCCCCAGGAATTTCTCAAAGACGTCTAGATGTCCCCTACGTCGAAAGCCGCCTTTTAAAAAAAAACACACACTTTAAACAATTAAAACTAATTTTTTTAATTGTAAATCACTTATAACATAAAAACAACATTCCTAATCTAACCCTAACCCTAAAAGTGCAATTTTATGTTATAAAATTACATTATGGGCTCATTTCATATTCACACCAAGCAAGAGCAAGAGCAAGAGTGAGAGCAAGAGCAAGCAAGAGGTATTTATAATTTTATTTGCTTACAATACTTGTTAAAGTTTTTTTTTTTTTAAATTTAGATTCTATTTGCATTTTTTAGGGGTTGTTTTTTAGCATTTGCATCTACATTCACAATGTAATCATGTTTATAGTTTGTAGGATTTTAAAAATGCATATTGCATAGGGTTTGGTTGTAACTGGTTACTTTTTTTTTTAATTACATTTTTATTTCTAGTTTAAAATTTATATTATATTTGCATTTTTTAGGGGTTGTTTTTAAGTTTTTGTATCTACATTCACAATGTAATCATGTTTATAGTTTGTAGGCTTTTACGAAATGCATATTGGTTACGTTTTTTTTAATTACATTTTAAAAGTTAAAAAACAAAAACATATTGCATATTGGTAACTGCATAGGGTTTGGTTGTAACTTGTGGTTGTTTTCATTGTTTATAAATTAAAATTAAAATTATGATCATTGCTTATACTTTTTTAAAATTAATTCATTACATAATCAATCAATCATATAGTTATGGTTGTTTTTTTATTCATTGCAAAGCAATCATCACCATGAGTTCTTCTTCTAAGTATGAGTATGAATCAAAGCATGAATCCAAGCAGGAGAAGGTTGAACGGGAACTTGAGATAGGTGGTCGTGGAAGTGTTGGTGATGCCACAATGGGGGAAAGTGGAGAAGGGACACAAAATGTTACGTGCCTCTGGAGACACAAAACTAAGGATAACAATCTTGGATAGAAACTATTCCAAGGTTAATCATTGATGGAGGAGATGAAGGTGACATGGGTGTCATATGGATGTAGTATTATAGTGGATGGGTGGACGGATATTAGGCACCGTCCTCTCATCAATATCATTCTCTTGCAAAGATGGACAAGTAATTCTTGAGAGCAATTGATTGTTCTGGGAAGCGAAAAAATGTTGAGGTCTAGTATCAGATTTTGAAGGATGTCATTGAGGAGGTTAGACCTTCAAACGTTGTACGAGTTGTCATGCATGCGGCTTATATGTGCAGAAAGAACGAGGCAAGTTAGTGGAGCTGAAATATAGGCATATTTATTGGACTCCATGTTGTGTGCATGCCATGAACAATGCACTGAAAGAAATAGGGAAGATTCGGTGGGTTAGCCAGATATAGATCGAGGTCAGAGACATGCAGAAGTTCATATGCAATCACACACATCATTGACACTTTTCGAAAATTTTCGAAGAAGGAATTTATGAAACCAATTGACACCCGCTTTGCATCCTATTTTATTTTGTTGGAAAGGATGTCCGAGTTGTAGGAGCCGCTGCAAATTATGATTATGACACAGATTGGACTAGGTGACGTGAGTCTAAGATGAGATCAAGGGAAAAGAGTGAAGGAAATGGTGTTGTGGGAAACATTTTGGGTTGATATGAAATACATCATATCAATCATAGCTCCATTTTTGTGTCATCAAATATGGGGATTCTAACAACCCCAATCTTGGTGAGATCTATGAGTGCATTGATAGCATGCTTGGGAAAATGAAGGCAAATTTATTTGGGTGAGGGACCCCACTTTGGAGTTCTATAATGAACATATACAACCCATTATTCTGCGGAGATGGGAGAAGTTGAACACCCCTCTTCATATGGTTGCGTATGCACTGAATCCCAAATGGTATGTGGAGAGGCCAGGTAGAGTTATCCCATTGGATGATGATGAGGTGAAGAAGGGCCTTATGAAGGCCTTTAAAAAAATGTACAATCCACAGGAGGCTTCACAAATCAGGTTGGAGTGGCTCGACTTCACTGAACTTGATGGGTACAAAACATCAGCAAAGGCGGACAGGATAACAATAGCACAAGAGAAGCCAGTGAGCTGGTGGTGACTATATGGGCTTAGGGACAGCTGCGACAACTTGCCATTCGCCGCCTTTCCAAGGTTTCTAGCTCTTCCGCCTCCGAGAGGAACCGGTCTACATATGGTTGGATCCACTCTGTTAAGAGGAATAGGCTTACCTCTGCGAGAGTGGAGAAGATTGTAGCTGTACACAGTGTTTTGCATCTTATGGATCACAAGACACCTGAGTACAAACAGACCCCAGTATTACGGTGGAATGTAGATCCCAAGGAGCAGAGGCAAGTTAAAGAGGACAATACTGTGTAGCGGGGATTGATTGGGCTTACCTTTGAGGACGAGGATGCTAGTTCCAACGAGGAGTTCATGGATATTGCTTCAGATGTTGATTCTAATTTTTAGGTTGATACTTGTAGTTGTCCTCTTTTTTTGTAATATTGACAATAGACAATTGTTGGTGTATTTGGATATGAGATTAATGATATGAATATCAACTATTGTCACTTGATCAATCATAATTTAGAATGGTTTTATAATTTATTTCAGCTTGTCTCAAATTCAAAATTCAAATATGTATTGTGAATTTATGACATTAACATATTGATATTATGGTATTAAGGAATGTATTTGATGTTTATGAGTTCAAGTTTCACCTTATTTAAATCTCAAATGGTTTTATTTCAGCTTATTTATATAGTTTAGTCACTATATCTTTATATTTTAAATATTTATATATTTTTTAATTAGTCGTCCCCTCACCGCCCCGCCGTCCCCAAAATTTAGAAATTTTTTGGCGTCCCGCCGTCCCAAAGTCTTAGGTAACTATGATTCTATGACCATTTGATATTTTCTTAATTTGCAGTTGAAGCTTGAGCTTTTGCTTAAAATTTCTAAGGACGAAAACCCTTAGGATTCATCCCTCTTGTGGACGAAAACCCCAAGAGAATGTGAGGAATTTTTATTCAGGAAATTCTATTGAGCTTACACAGATTTTAGTCATTTCCAACAGTTGTACGAAGGAGTTTTTGCAGATTTCTAATCAAGGGTTTGAAGAAATATTGCAGCAGTGTTTATTCTATTTACCTCTAGTGGAGCGACCCATATTTTGGATGTATTGATGACATTCTAAGGTGTTTGTGGACTATTCTGAGCTGTTATAAAATCAGGTTTTTATGAATCATCTCCAATCATTTTCTGAATTTTTGGATAAATAAAAGTGTCATTTTTATTCACTTTCAGGGGCAGCAAGTCTGCAGACTTTATAAATTTTTGCAGCCTATTTTACCTTCAGAAAATTGTATTTTTATGCATGCATGAGCTATTAAAAATATAGAAATCAGTTTGGAGTGAATGGGTATGAATGTACTTGCTGATTTGTGTGGATTCCTCTTAAAACCCTAGTCGCATTTTTTTGGGTTCATTCAGATCTGCATTAAATAAATTTCCATGTTTTCTCTAATCTGCAATTTTGAGTTTGGGATTTGCCTAAAATCCAACTGGGGGCAAAAATAGTCCCATTGGGGACATTACAAACGTGTCGAGTTGTTTATGATCCCCATGATTGGTCATTATGTGGCATCCTTGGGAAATATCACGTGCATGCTTTTCCATAAGTCGGCTTTTTATTATAGAAACTAGGTTTTAGTAATTACATGTGGATTTAAAGGGATGAAATATCCCAAAATATAAATCAATGAATCAACAAGATTTAATCTTAATTTGTGAAGTGTGATAATATGATAATTACTACCCTATCTGAAAAACTCCAAGATGTATCAATCTCAAGGCACATATCTTGAATTTATCACAGTTTCTCCAATTGAAGGGTTCCCACACTGATTAACAACTGCATCACCTTTTCTGCAAATTTCCCACCAACTATCCAAAACGGTGATTTTTCAATCACCTTCTCCAAGCAAAAATAAAAGATCTTCCCTATGACAGTCAAATGGACATCAAATTTTAGGTCGGCCATTTTTATGAACACACGCATGGACATTACACTCCACCACCAACTCTGGCTGCCATTATAAACTTGACACTCATTTGACCATCATAGGGCAGTTTTTCTTTTTGCTTGGAGAAGGCAATCAAAAACTTGCAATATCTTGGACATACAGTTTAATATGGATCCATATTTATTTTCCCCAAAATGATTTTTCAAACCTGACACAGTGATGTAGCTAGATTGAGGCCATATGCCACCATACACTGAGAAATCTGCAGAAAAGGTGATGGAGTGGTCAATTAGTGTGGAACCCTTCGATGGGCGAAACTATGTGACGAATCCAAGATAGCCACATTGAGATCGATATATCTCTGCATTTTTACAATAGATATATTTATAATGGACTGTGTGAGTTTACTTATCTTTATAATGGAATCTTCATAAGCTCTTTCAATTTGTCTGATCAGGTCCAGCTCTACCCAGCGCATTGAAAATGTTGAAAAGTGTAAAGATGATTGTGATGTGAAGGCATGAGAAGTCTAGGCATAGCCATAACAAAGTGGAGACATGTCGTTTGTTGAGAACAAGTCAAATCAATTTCAAACCAAAAGCTTCTTTAGATTGCAACAAGAAAATAAAGTTCTTGTGGGTTATCCTACTCCAAAAGACAATTTGAACAAACACTTGTTTGTCGGATTTTGTTGATAGATCACAAATATGTCGTCTTCTTCTTCTTCTTCTTTTTAAAGCTGTAAATTATATTACAGGGGAAAAAAATTGCTAAAGGCAAAGCCTCGGTTTGAACCAGAACCAAGGGTTATGGCAAAACAGCTGTGAAAAATACATTACATCGAAAGGAACAGCGGCTTCAAAAGACTACAAACTACATTTTGGACTAGAAACATAGACTGCACTATACTGCATTATGATAATTTCGAATCAATATCTGTTTGGTGAATAAAATACGAACTCGTATTTCACACCAAGACAACCAAAAAAACAAGTAAAGAGCATAAATTCATTTCTTAGCAAAATAGGCAACAATCGACATTATTCTTAACTAAATAGGTCATTAACTATTCTTGGACTCTCCAGGCCTAAGCAATGTGGAAATATTTTGAAAGTACTTCAGATGCCTGATCATTCATGAGCGCAGGAGCATTTTCCTCAGGGGTCTATGTTGGGACCGGAATCGTAGGAACGGACCTATAAAGGGAATAAATCCATTCTCTCGCACAAAATAAGTCCTCCACTGAACCCTCAGGTTCAGCAGCTTGTCTTTACTGCTACACTGACGGGAATTGTGCTTAATGACTTCAGCAAGTCTTTTTTCACCATCTCAGTGGTTACAATCTGCTTTATCGCCTCAGTCCTACTTTCAGGCATTTTGGAAGTTGTCAATTGTAGAACAAACTCCTGCTGTCACATACCTTCTTGCAGAACTTGAATGCACTCTTTTTACAGCTTGATACAGTTAACAATGAGTGCTATGCATTTTTAAGAAAGGAACTATACCCTTTATTCCTCAATCTCTTTGCCACATTTTCGATCCTTTCAATGGTTGTGTTAAGGGATTTTGATTAAAGCAATCTCCTCTCTAGGTTGATCCATGGCCCTTTTAGAAGGTGTCGATCCTTAAAGCTGGTTTTGTGGGTTTCTGCACAAAAATGAAGGGACCTCAATGGAAGCGGCTGCAGACCATGTGTAGGGGATGGAATCTTTAGAAGGCTGGCAACCTCCTTTTATGCTGGAGCTCTAGTTACCAGCATTATTTGGAAATTGTAGAGGAAGAACTTGGGAAGGAATAACCAGGTTGGGGTGCCTTACATTGGCCATTTTACAGAGCTCCAAGACATTTAAAACCTGGCTAGGCTGAAGAATTTAGGGTGGCAGAGGTGGGAGGTGTTCCTAGGAATATAAGAAGCAGACAGTGAGCAATAGTTAATTCTTGAGCCATAACCCTAACCTGGCGAGCAACTTGCTGTTGAATTTGGAGATACTGCATGGCTCCAATCACCACAGGGGTTATGGTAGGCTCTTTGTCATCAAGCCCAATTGTCTGAGTCTCCATTGTAGGGGAGTTTCCTCGAAGCCCCTTGTTGATTGTTGAAAGACTGCATTATCAAATTCTTATACCCTGCTCTCTTTATTTGCTTGCTTTCGTAATAAACTCTTAAGTGGTCTATTGTCAGCGCTCAAATACTTGCAATAGCTATAGCTTATGCTCCCTTTATTATATTTTTCCATCAGTCTAGAGCTTCTTCAATTATGCATAGCTAGGACAATAGCAGTTCCCAATTGAAGAAGATTTGGTTGAAAATTCATCAATAAATGATTGCAAAGCTTGCAAATATTTTGGCAGGATTTTAAACCTGGGCACTCCATCAAAACATCATGAAAGTGAATAACATTCTGGTCTGAATATGTTGGGAGTTGAGGAGATTTAGTCTCGAGTAGCTTCGGACATGTCTTTCCAACATGTCACATCTGCATTTCATGGCATTACTGTTCACAATGAAAATACAATTAAGATTTAAAAATCTCTTTATAAATCTACACCCTGTAGCAGAGAACCTACTAATATAATCTCTAATGTGATCCATGGTAGTTCCCAAAGGCGTTTGCACAGTTCACATGAAGTGCCTTCAATGCCATATCTCTAAAGAACCCTATATCCAGCATAGTCAAGGGCACAACAAAGGGAAATATCTAAAGAACCATCATCTCCACCATCTCCAATGGTACATCATGTTGAAGAATATTAGGGGATGGCCCTAATGAAAGGGATTCATTGGATGAAATCTATAAAATCTTTAGTACCTAAATTTGATGAGATGGATGATGAAGCTTTGAATGAGGAATTGAAAAGGATAGAGGAGTTGTTGAATCCTTCTAAGGGGCTGTGTTTGAGCTCAGACTGAGAATAGCATTGATCAGCTTGAGAAAGAGGAAAATAGAATGAAAAAGACCAATTTGAAAAGGGTCAATGAAAAAACAAAAAAAAAATCAAGAAGATCAGCACCCTGAAGTCACTCAAGAATCTGAATGGCCCAACATTTTTGCATTTAACATTTCTTTTGCTGTTGTGGGTACAGGTTTGGAGGACATTGAAACAAGTCAAGCACCTAATCCACTAAGAAAGTTCATAAATGAAGAAGAACAAGAAGACATGGAGGACATATATGAAGCTGAGGCATGGACTTGTGAAGATGAGAAAGAGGTTAGGAGA
Organism: Taxus wallichiana var. yunnanensis; assembly: GCA_018340775.1. NCBI lineage: Eukaryota > Viridiplantae > Streptophyta > Pinopsida > Cupressales > Taxaceae > Taxus > Taxus wallichiana. The sequence goes on along the minus strand of CM031241.1, from coordinate 90,896,091 downwards.
AGAACATACAAGAAGAGGAAGAACAGAAAAAAATGAGAAACAAAGACATGGAGGACATATATGAAGCTGCGGCATGGAGTTGTGAAGATGAGAAAGAGCTGACGAGAAGAACAAACAAGAAGAAGAAAAGAAAAAAATGAGAAACAAAGACCATTTCAAGCAAATACAAGCACTGGCATTGGAAACAAGGACTTGGGATCCAGGCATACAGCGAGAATCAAAGGTTGGAGAAGGCATTTGAATAGAGTTCAAATCTTTTCTACTGAGGGAATATGATGCAGGAGCATCTTCATAAGGCATATTGGTCATGAATAAGTCATCATCATTCTTGTAATAAGTATGCAAACATGAACTATTTGTTAGTCTAGTTTTCCCTCCAAGTGTCAAATTTGAAATTTCATGTTGTAATGGGTTTTTACTATGATGTAAGAGTAAAAAGTGAATGTATAAGTGAGTTGTTAGTTGTTAGGTGAGTGTGAGTTGTTACTCCTACGTTGAGTATGAGTGAGTTGTCTTCCTAATCAGGTTGTATAGTTGTCATAAGGTCAAACTTGAGATATTGTTCCTATTCTCAAGCATATTACACTAAAAATGGGAGTTAGACCAAGAAACAAAAGATATAATAACAAATTGAGGGATTTTCAAGAGGCAGGGGGATGTATGAGGTCGAAAAACAACCAAGAGAAAAACAAGAAAGACAGATCCTTGCATGGAGGACTAGTATAATGTGTAAGTATGAAGGGTTTGGGTGAGAAAACAATTATGTAGGACTGGTTTTGAAGCATGAAATGAAATGACTTGAGTTCTATGAATATCAAATGCTCTGAATATTTCTTTCTCACATGTATTTATGAAGCTAGTGCATAAATGGTCAGTTCTATCAGCTAAGGAAGTTTGTTTTGTATGTTTTGAAGGACTGTGTGTATGTGACTGCGGTAAGACAGTGAGCATGAAAATCTTCATATACCAAATCTGCACCAAATCGATTGACTACCAATTGGAGGAGGAGGAGAAATCGATTATAAACTAAGTGTAATTTATTTGAGAGCTTGAGATAAAGTTTTGAATGAGTTATCTTTAATTTTAGGGTCTCGGGCTCGATTTAGGGCAGCGAATAACTTTTAAATTAACCAATGAAATCAACTAAAATTTTGAATGAATCTCTGCCTTATCATTACAAAGAAGTCCCCAAAATCCTATGACGAATAGGCATGTGTGCAGCGAGCAGCAAATGACAGAAATTTTCTGATACGTGGGAGCAAAAACAGCGAGCCCGGTAAGTGGAATTTAATGCAAATTTTGGTAATCTATTATGCCCAAGGTTTAAGCACAAAAATGAGGATGTATTGGAATCATTTTAACGTCTTCATGATGTTCATTATGGTATACGAAGTTCTTTCCATTCAGTTGTTACAGTACAGTCCCAACTCAAGCATGAAGCAAAGATTGCATAATCGGAATTTCTTCAATTTATGACTAATTTGATCTCCATTTGATGTTCCAAAGTTGAAGAAGGATCTGAAGGGAATATGGGAGTGTTCTCAAGGTATTCATAATGTGCTTCTTTTAATTGGCTCATAGCTTCGAGAAACAATCCTGATTTAGATTGCATGATACTATTTAATCTGAGTTTAACCGTGTTTTGGTGAAAGGGCTACAAGGAGCCTAGGGTAGAGTACTATGAAGAAGAAAGGAAAACAAATACTTGATCACTCATAGGTGAATCTAAGCCTTTAAGATGATGCCTATAACATAACAAAAGATGCGTGAATGATCCTATAACCCCTATGTTCAATACACATTCACTTGTGGATAATGCACGAAAAAAGTCTAAAATTGCATGTCTTGGTTTAACACTAGATTGCCATGAATGTTGTAGAGGTATCTCAGAGCACTTTCAGGTGATTGAAATAAGTGATCTTATGGTGTGTAATTCCATCTCATGTTGGTATGGTTGGACTCCTAATGTCTTCTTATACTTAATGGTTAAAAGCTATGTTCTTAAGAATGTGAAATCTGAGTTCAAGGACAGTTTATCTATGGTATTGTATGATAATGTTGTCATGCAAATGTGCAATAAGAAAATTGACAATTTTCTAGCATGACAACGATACCCCTGTGTCGAAACTTTCAAGTTTTACCCTTCCAAGGCACCCCAGTCTACCCAGTCAATCCAATGACCTCCCAGTGGATGTTAAATTAGTCCCCTAGGTGAATTAGGAAAGTCAAGTCAATCCCCTAGGTGATTTTAGGAGTTCTTGAAGATTGCTATTTTTGGACAGTTGTGGGAAGGGCTACCACTGGCCTTCCCAAGACCGATGCAACCCCTAAAGCGAACGGAGGAGCCAGATCCAACATGGAGATGAATTGAAGGTCTAATAACATCATGGAATTAATTTTGAAAGATTCATGAAAGATTTGGAGTTGGGACAATTTCATCAAAAACAGGTTCACGAGTGTCTAAGCAGTGCACAGGGTCAAAAGAGTTGTTGAGCTTCGTGAAGTGATTGGGAGCTTTGGATGGAGTTAGGAGCCAAACGAGACATCGTCGGAAAGGGAATTCCACGCCCACAAGATAGTGAAATCAGATCTTTCACGACACTTTGGCGCAATAGGTTTATAACTGGTTTTTGCCATGCACAACTAAGGAGCCAGATAAAAAATCCGCTTTTTCAAGGATTAAATGGAGGAATCAAGATTTGAGACCCCCACCATTAGATTCAGAAGGCCATTTGCAGTCAAATTCATATAAAATTTCACCAAAAACTCCATCGAGAACTCCAGATACAACCTTCACAAGTTCACTCTCAAGGTTCAACACTTAGCCAATTTTTAAGAGGACACGTGTCAGCACCAAGAGCTGGCGGGATTTCATGTCCCTTTCGTCCCTTTAGCAAAGGGGCATAGGGGACACAAAAATGCGCCCAACCCTTTTTAGCCTCCTGGACCCTAATATGACCTCCTGCATTGCCAGTTAAGCCCCGGGAGCTAGTTGGAGCCTTACCTCTCACTACACGGATGATCGCCAAGTGTCGCATGGAGGCGTGATGTGCAACCGATGTCCCCTTTGTCTCTTTGTGGAAAGGGACATGAGGGACATGAAAATGCGCCCAGCCCCTTTAAGCCCTCAGGTCATCCATATGACCCTCTCCAGTGCAAATTTCCAGCCCATAGGAGCTAGTGGAGCCAAATGCTCACCATTGGATCTCTGCCAAGTGTTGCGATGAGGCGCGACATGCAAATTGATGTCCCTTTTGTCTCTCAATGCTTAAGGGACATCAGGGACACAAAAATGTGCCCCCCCCGCTTGTGCATTTTTTGAATGATTTAAATCTTGCACTTAGCCATTATTTCCCCCCATTTCTCCTTCGACTTCACACCTGCCATAGCTCGTTCATGCTTATCCGGACACCCGAGTCCACCATTGTTGCTCCTAACCAGCTCTACAAAGACCGTAAAATCCTTCACGCCATGAAAACACAACAATCTCGGAGGAAGAACAATTTGCAAGATCGAAGAGCGAAGAGCGAAGAGAAAACGAAGATTTCTTGCCAGATAACCACAAAGTCTTCTAATCAAAAAATCTTCATATCTTGCAAAATACAAGATGAAAGGAGATGTCGTCTTTTTGCGAGACTTCCTCATTTTTCAAGACAATCAAGATGCAATAAATGGGAGGTCAAATGGTGCCTTGAATCATTTGTTCCAACAAAAACACTATTTTGTGCGTTGGCCCACATTCGTCAAATTTTCCATCAATCTGGCAATAGAAACAAGCTAAAAACTTGCACACGAACTCCAAACGAAAACCTATCGCAATGGAGTTAATTTTATCACGATCGAGACAAAAACAGACCTGCAAATTTCGAGCTCCATTAATGGCCGCCATGGCAGCTCAGTAATCGAAGCCATTGCTAGCTGAAAATTTTAATTTTTATTTCTAAGCATTTTAATGGGCGAAATCAAGTGAAATTCGGAGGACTTGACCGCAAAGGCGAGCCGAGCCCGAAAAAATATGTTCCGTCGCATAAACCGAGCGGTGGGACGTCCACTTTCTAAAAATAGTAAGTTTTCCTATATTGACTTGCTATGTTGTGGGAAGTCAACATGAAAACCGGATATGGCAAAGGCGGTGTGCGTCTCTCTCTCTCTCTCCCTCTCCCTCTCCCTCTCTCTGTTCTAATTTTGCGTTGGGGTTGCACTTTTTTGTATGTCTTAATTTTTCTAATGTAATAAGTCACCTTTATGTTATAAAAAGGGACTTAATGTTTTCCTAGGAAGGCGAAGAGTCTTAAGTCATGTCGAGACATACGAAGAGTCATTGGGTAGTATGTGAAGAGTCATTTCTCTTCCTACAAATCGCAAAGCCATTCACATTTTAAAGGGTGTTGGTGATCGATTTTGTAGACTCAAGAGTGCATTGTGTTTAGAAAGAACAAAGGAGATAGCCATTTTCTTCCATTTTCCCCCACTCTCAAATTTCTTTCATTTCTATGCTATGTACAATTTCTACTCAAGCATCAATACAAGGAGTTTCATGCCTTTTTTGATGAGGAGATTTTAGAAACTTTGAGTTCTCAATCTTAACTCGTCTTGTTGCCATTTGTAGGGTTGTTTCTTCTTAACTTTAATGCGTGTGTGAACTTTTTGGTTAATGGGTGTGGGACTCTGATTTTCTACCCACGACATTAATCCTCTCTTCTCTTTTCTCACTTCCCTTTCCCGCTTTAGACAAAGTCCTCTCTAGCAAGAAATTGCTAGCTTTGCCGCAAGGTCAGTGGAGTGCCCCTGTTGGATCCCCGACCACAAGGCCACTAGGAAAATCCACCTTTTCACACGCATGCAAATACGGAAGTTGCATCGTCTAAGTAGAGGGACTTAGATTCCCAGAGCGTTGGCAAGAAATCCACAAATTTGTCCACCCAACAAATTTTCTCGCCAACAGATAAGGAAGGTGACAATTAAAGTTGTGTCGATGGGGAGCCAGGGGAAGGAAGAGTGTATGATTTCCTTGTCGCTGAATTAGTTATGATACAAAGGAGGCACCTTAGAATTCTCTTTTCTTGTTATCTTTAACATGTGCTTCACACTATGTTGAACAGAGATAACGAGTACATATTTGGCTAAGAAGAATAAACTGTGAATGGATCAATAATTGTATCAGATGAGATGAGAAGACTTTCAAGATTCTTGTTCCAATGATGAGACTATTCCTTTATGAGACAAGAGTAAGATGTCATGACAATTGGGGTCTTGAGAACTAAACTAGTTAGGTGATAGTTATGAATGTTATGAATATATGAAGGATACAGGACAAGAATAATGTTTATACCAGTTTATAATGGCCTAAACAACAACACCCAAAGGTAAGTACAGTTTGTATAACAAGATCTATCCATTACCTTTCTCAAGGACAATATATCACCAAGTATAAGGATATAATCAATTAAAGCTAGGTGGAGTCTTGATGATGACATGAAAGAGGCTTAAGGATTTAGAGTGGAAGCAATATGATGATATAATATATAGAGACCTAGAAGGTTTGAGCTAAGATGTGCATGTAATGTCCCCATTTCTGAAGACCCTTAGCCTATACGTCCCCGTAGGCTTCGGGATGTGCAAAGGAAAATTTTTATTAAATAATTAAATATTATTGCCTGGAGCAATAATTATTTAATTATTTAATTATGAAGATTATTTAATTTAATTCCCAAAATATAAAAATTAAATGGGGAATTAATTAAATAAATATTTTAGGTGGCTTTTATTGATAAAATCACCCTTTGAAAAGGGGACGCCACACCTAGGGAAAACAAACTGCTTTTATTTAATATTTTTCCTCTCCTAGGGTTTTGAATTTTGTGCCTCCTTGCTTATAAAAGGAGTGTTAGGGTCATTATTATTATTATGCTATGATGAACTTATTTTGATACTCCATGCTTGGAGTTGGGATGCATGCCCATTGATATTCTCTCTCTCTCTCTCTCTCTCTCTCTCTCTCTCTCTCTCTCTCTCTTGTGTGGGAGGTTGTATGGAGCTGGTTTTGTGATTCAACTGAAGTATTTATTTGTGAGATCCATGTCTTTGATTTTAGCAAATTGTTAGATGAAGTTTACTATTGAAATCTGCCCTTTTACTGTAGCGACGTCACTGTAGCAGCTGGTTTGTGGATACTTTTGCAAGACAATTTGTTGGTGTTCTCCTTCTCTAAGCTTTGGCGATTTGTCATTAATGTTGTGAGCTGTTTGCATACCATTTATTGTATGAAGTCGACTGGCTGAGTGTGTGATTCTATCTTCTAATTACAGCGAATTGATTGGGCTGATTTGGTATTAGTTTCATGTGCTTAGAAGTCCGGATCTGATCTAATCTGACTGCTGTTCTTTCCTTGCCCAGCAATCTCCTTTAGAAGCCTATATTTATTAAATAAATGGTCTGTTCTTCCTTCTCTAACAGCGATTCAGTTTGGGAATAAAATATTGAATGTTTAATGCATTATTATGGTGATATGACTTGGGCGTGTGCATGGTTTTGTGAGGATATAGCTTCTATATTGCAGCGACCTATGCGTGAGCAGTTGTGGACTGTTTGTGAATGATAAATAACCAGATCTCTGTATGCCCATGTGCAGCGACAATCTGGGCATTATTGGGTAACTCTCTTGGGCCATTTTTAGAAGCCAATTGATTGGTATTCTCTGCTTTGATTGCAGCGATTTGTTTGAGGCAAGTTGGGTAGTAAAATACTGTGGATAATGATCTAATTATTGCCTTAATGATCTGCTGTTGCAATTCCAGTTTTGATGTCTGATTTTGGGAGTGAACAAAGACTGATTTCTGAGTATAATTGGAGTATTTAATAATCTTCAGGGGCAGCGGTCAGTATAGTAGCAGTGTTGATAACATGGAAGCTTAGATCTGATTTGAATGAGAATTAATTGCTAACTAATTAGTAAAGGCCATTAAACCCTTGTCTTCGGGTTTATTGAGTCATCTATTTGATTGGTTCAAGTAGTTTTTGACCGAGTCTTGCTAATTGCATTTCATTGGAATAGTGAAGGGTTGTTGGTTTGCATATCTTCTATTGATCCCAGAAGTGGGATATTACAGTGCACCATCTGAGAATCATCCTATCCAATTTGCTCATTTGGCATCTATATCTGAGGAAGAAGAGTACTGCAGAATGCAGATATGGAACCCTTAGCACCTGTTTCAGATTCTCTATCAGAAAAGACAGTACACTTGAAAGCATTAGCAACACCACTGTTAGAACCCCACATTGAGGTAGAATCAACAGCAACTCCATTCAAGGAAATTACTCAGGAAAATATACGGGAGATAATAGCACAATATCAACATTTTTGCAGCTCACCCTACAGCCATCAGCTATAAGAGACAAGTGGTGCAAGAAAATGCTGGGGGCATCGTGGAAGATATACCAAATCTTCCTAATATAAGTTATTAACTTATTGTTCTGTCATTCAGGAGAGTGGCATTTTCTTTTTGGGAGCACGGGGTTGTATAGGAAGTAATAGTGTTCATTATTTTACAAAAGACTTAATTATTATTTACGTATAGTTTGTGTTGAATATTTCTAAAAGTAATTTACTTATTATTTTATATTCTGATATTTTGTTGAATAGTTTTATTAAGTAATTAGAATTTAGTATAATCATGAAGATTCAGAAGTGAATGAATGCTATTTAAGAGATGTGATAGATAACTCTTCTTTTGTATAGGTATTCAGACATTTTATAATACATAATCGTTATCATATCAGCAAATTTTTTTATCTATTGTTTATATTTGTATCTTCATGAGTGATCTGGTTGGAATTTTGGAAGCTTCATATGTAGATAGCATTTACCATGCGATCATACTAAGTATTTTGGTTAAGTAGACATTTTTGTCCGGTTTGGCTATCATTTTTACTGTTGGGTGGAAGAGCTTCCACAGATATAGCTGGAAATATTGTAAATCTCTGATGTATTAATATTCCAAGCTTATAAGTTTGGTCCTGTCTGTTTTTGTAATTCCCTCTTTCTTTCTTAACAAAATATACTTACACTTTGTCACGATGCTGTACTCCACATTAAAGCTTTGGCCATGAAAATTAGCTGGAAGCCCCTTGAAGTCACATTAATCTTAAAAAGTACCTCTCTTGGCAGCAAGGGGACAGAGTGGCAACTGGAAGCCATAAAAATCAACAATAGTAAAGCACCTCAAAACAGGCTCACTACTCCTGCATCAAAACATGACACGGCAGGTTAGTAATGGACAAAAAGATCGGCTTTGTGAAGACAACTGGAGGAAGGAGGCCCCACTCACATCATTGAAAATCGAAGCATTACAACATGTGGTGCAAGCTCAGGGGCTCGTCTATGTAGCTGATAGTGTCACACGGTCAACTACAGAAAACCAAAGCACATGCAATAGAGCTCAAATCAACAGATTACGAAAAAGATCTAAACATTAAGTGTCTTCCTTTAAGAGGAGTTAAACAACAGGCACATGACAGCAAACAACAAAACATAGATAAGGGTTTGACCAGGAACGCCTACTCAGAAATACAGTGGCATGATGATACGCAACACTTGTAAAATCAAACTCCCAACCCACCAAAAAATGGAGAGATATGCGGTGCGTGAAGGCATGGCAAAAAAATAAAAGCCATTGTGGCTAATAATCCATAGAAATATATTGGCAGAATATAATTTACATAATGGATGGATTGCGACCACTAGATGTCCTAACAGCCCACGAAGGTAATGAAATAATTGAACACCTGTTCCTTGATTGTCCATAAACACAAGCACTATGGAAGAAAATCGCACTCTATTTCGGAACTAAGTACATCTGATGAGGTTCTATTGCAGAGTTAATATATCGATGGTCTAAACCTATCACTTCAATGCAAATAACAAATATCCTACACCAACTCTGGTGTGTTGGAACATGTTGCTGGAAAGGACTCGCCAAATTTTCAAAGACATCAGAAGTGTGGTGCAGAAACATCGACAGAGGTTTGTAGGATTTTATTAATGATAAAATTTTGATTACAATGAATGAGAGGGCTGCAATATTTATACATATTGTACAGCCAAAACTACTTAAACAAATTGGTTATACAGGTTTAACAACCCAACAAACTAAATACAAACAAAAACAATACACGAGAATACTATTCCCAATTGATAATACGGACAAATATTTGTTCCTCAACTATATAACATACTTTTACCTATGCAATATTAACTAATGTATAATTACTACAGTAATTTTACCCAACAAGAAGTGCTACCAATGCTCTAAGAAGAATAATTACAGCCAATATCTACACCACAGCATTCAGATATGCCTGGAAATCAATCACAAGATTTCACTCCGCAAGAATGAGTGGCCAGCATATACCTTAGCAATGGAACCTTTCATATCATTACACAAATTGTCACATCAGAATAGAACACTGAGGCAAATGAACTGCGCCCCCACCCAAATGTTTTTAAAAAACAATTGATGGGTATCAACAGATAATCCAAGAATGGCTTTGGAAACATCATTAGGCACTTGGGAGGCAAGGATTTGATAAGCTACACCCAGAATATTGGCTCTCAAGCCAATACTTATGCAGTGTTCCAAGCTATGAACTACGGGATACAAATGATACAACTGGCCAATTACAGCAGGCTCATCATTGAAGGTGATTCACAAATCATAAATAATATGATCAAAAAGACAGTCCCTCAGACCACTGAATATAGATTATATAATACACGTGTGTATCACTGTATCACATGTGTTGAAATGGGTCTATGGTTGAATCCAATTAATAGGGTCCTTACTAAAATCTAGTGAAGATTGTATCATATATGATAAATAAGATTGCCACTAAGGGTTATGTGTACTCCTCGGTAAGGAACTGAGCATATGTACTAAACAGTATCCATACCAGAATCTAGTGAGGAAGATGATATCATAAATATTTATACCAAAAGGGGTCCATGTTAACGTAAATTTTATCCCTTATAATGAATTGAGTCCATAACAACGTGAATCCTATCCTGTGTAGAAGAAATGTATCTTACATTATGAATAGAATCTAATAAAGAGGGTTGTATCATAAATGCACAAAATAGGTCCATACTAGTAGGAGTTTTATCCCCCAAAATGGGTTTTTTGCTATGTAGCCGTACGTGGGTACGGTTCGGGTACGGGTACGGGGATCCGGTACGTCGGTACGGCAATTTTTTTGGAGGCCCGGGTACGGCACTTGGGTACGGCAGTACAATATACATATAAAATATTAAAAATATTTTGAAAAGTAACAAGATAAGCAAAATTCCAGCCTTACACATGCATAGATTAAACAAATCTGAAATATACATAGGTGAAATAGCGACAAAAGTTAAAACATATTGATAATTCATTGTTCGAACTTATAACCAGTACATTGTTCAAATCAAAATGTTACAATGTATTATCATTATCTGACATTGTAAACACAAAAATGAAGAATCAAGATACATCAACATTCTAATTAGTAATAGACTAATAGTCTAATGGCTCTGCATCTTCTCCAATGTCTTCAACGAGAGCATCACTACCATCATGTGGTTCATTGGAACCACAAGCCCCAGGAGTACAACCAGAACTATCAGCAATGCCGCTCCCGCTAGCCCCACTTTGCAGCTCACGCAAAGTACTATCTAGGTCCGGGTCTAGCAATGAAAGTTGGGCAATGGGAACATCCAAGTTTGGAGTCTCTGGGTCTATATCCCAACACTTTGTTGGCCCTTTCCTGTACTCATCCTTCTTATGTGATATAAGGCGCAGGTTAGAATGCACAAAGACCAAATCCTCCGCCTTTTTTGCTCCCAACTTGTTGCGGTTAACTGAGTGGATAAATGAATATGTACCCCAATTCCTCTCAGCTGAAGAAGAACTCGCAACCTATTGAGGCAAGCCGCAAAGTCAATGCAAAATTAAAATTTTAAACTTATAAATATAAAGTAAAAAAGAAAGAGTTAAGAAATTAAAAAAATTAAAACCTTACTTGTGATAAAACTTTTATCAGCAAGTGGCATGAGGTAGGGTATGCTTGTCCATGGAGGTACCACCACGAATAAGCATCCATTCTTGTATTTGTCACGAAGAGTGCCAATGGAGTGATCCTGGAGGATATGAAATTCACAAACTCGCCTCTAACCATGTCTTATACTTCTGGATCTGGGAAGATTCTAGAAAATGTTGCCTTATACCCCTCGCTAACTTCAACATCCCTATATGGTGGGACCCTCCTAGGCAAAGAAAGGATCTCTGCGCTATAGTATTTTGGAGTCAAGGCAAAAGCAAGAAGATGCAATGGAGTAGTCATTTTGTTCCACCTTTCAATGAGATGTGAGTGGACTTCCTTGAAGAAGGTCTCTGTAGGATCTTGCTCTTTGGCATTTATGATGGTCTTAATTGACTCAATCATTGAGTCAATTCCATCATAAATCTCACCCATGCATGGATGATCCATATCAACAAATCTCAACATACTCACGATGGGCTCAGTAAAACTAAGCAAGTAATCCACACGATCCCACCATGTTTCATCCAGGATCAACAATTTCACATTTCTAGCCCTCTCACTGTTTGCTTGCCTCCATATACTCCAAAGGTCACTGATAACCATGCCACTCAATGCCTCTCGCACCTTCACAAGCCGTCTCAAGACGAGCGTGTGCGAGGCAAATCGAGTCTCAGCAACCTAATAAGAAATCAAAAGAAATAAAATTAAGACAAGTAAACTTAAAACATTCAAAATTCTACAAATTACAAACTTATAAAATTAATTTAATGAATTTTAAAAACTAATAATTATTTTTAAAAATAAAAAAGAATGTTACGGGTTACCTTCAATAGCTGCAATGTTGAGAATTTACGAAAGATCGCTTGGGACATGTGGTGGTTGCTGACAAACATTTGAATTTCATTTGCCTCCTCATATACTTGTTTGATCCAAGCAATTTTTGTGCCCAATTTTTGTAACATTAAGTTGAGGGAATGAACCGCACAAGGTGTCCAGAATATGTGTCCATACCGTGCCTCAACCAACAACCCTGCAGCTCTACAATTTTTTGCATTGTCCGTTCTGACAACTGGACAACATTTTGAGGCCCCACCGCCTCAATAGATTCTATGAGGATGTTGGCAATGAATTGGGCATCCTTCACTTGCCCCTCACAATCAATAGCCCTGAGAAACATTGCCCCTTTAGGACACACGGCAACCACATTGATCAATGGCCTATTTGTTGTATCTTTCCATCCGTCAAAAACGATGGACACTCCTGTTTTGAGCCATTGACTCTTGATGGGTAACAATGAGTCTTCAACTTTTTTTCTTTCTTTTGACAATAAGGTGGTGCGCACATTTTCATACCCTGAGCTAATGTACCCTTGAGGGGCTTCATTAATACATCTCACCATATCTTGCTAGTATGGTGATCTAACAACATTAAATGGGACACCACATGCATAAATAAAGCGCCCAACACTTTGGTTAGCTATGTCCTTGCTTTCATTCTGGAATGCCCTTTCCAATGGGCCTCGCATCTTTTGTTCTTTTCATGAGAAAGAGGTGAATCCTCTTCCTCCAAATTTGCAATAGGTGTAGACAAAAATGGGTGATCTGGGGCCACAACATCAACAGAAGGAGAAACAGGTGGCTTGCTAATGGTATGTGATCTTCCTTTTCTTGCCATAGGATGATTGGATTTTAATGCCATTGTTGCATCTGCTTCCTCTTGCTCTTTGATGTATGCAAGGGTCTTTGCACGTGGCAACCCCTTTCCATCCAACCCTCCACATGTTCTGATTCCGTGGCCAATAGCCCCACACAAATGGGCTTTCACCCGACTGTAGGAGCTCTTAAATTGCATATTACATTGTGAGCAAACCCAAACAAAACCCCCTCCACCTGGTAATTGTTCTAGTTGTTTGACATGCCTCCAAAGGGGGGAGGATGGATCATTTTTGTGAAGGAGACCTTTACTACTTTGACCCACAGAACTAGAACTCGCAGCCATTTTAAGTTTTTAACTGCACAATGCATTTAAAAAAATGAAAACAAATTTAGTCTTGAGAAAATGTTGGAAGTTTAAAATTTAAATTTAAATGAAATCAAATGTAGAAAAATGAAGCTTAAAAGTTAAAACAATAACAAAAAACAAACCAAAAAAACAACTAAAAAATAATAAAATATTAAATACAACTAACAAACTAAAACACTCTAAAAAAATCACAAAATACTTACCTCAATACACCCAACACCAATAATACAAGCTCCTTGAACTCCTTGTCACTTGTTGCAAGCTCCTTCAACTATATGGCACTTGAAATCAACCCTAAGCAATTGAAAATAGTGGAAAAATTGAAGGTGAGAGTCAAATATGCAAATAAGAGGCAAGAATGAAAATGTGAGGTAAATGACTTGTTATTGTTGTTGTTATAGAGTTTGGGCGCACAAATTAGGGTTGAAAAGAATATTTTAATGTTTAGAAAGTCGGTTTGACCTTTGTTTTGACCAAAAAACAAAAAAAAAATTAAAAAACGCGTCAAAAAAGGGTCCGGTTCGGGCGCGGGCCTGCCAGGGGTTCCTGCGAGGCCCTGCACGGCCGGCACGTCAGGACGCACCCGGCCGCATTCGGGCCTACAGGAGAACCCTGGCCGAACCCGCGCCGAACCGGACCCGAACCTGCCGCCCTTAGGGGCCGTACCGGCTACCTAGGTTTTTTGTGCTTGAGTGAAGGACCGCGAAACATGATGTGTGTGCCTCTAAAGCACTAAGACAATAAAATTAAATTAACATCATTGAGAAAATCGTCAGATATGGCAGCGTTATTTGGAGTCAAGAATTAGTAAGTATAAATTGCAATGAATCAATAAGTGGAAGTTTGAAGAAAACCAGGATCATAAACCAGTATTCACCAAAAAAGAAACATGTATTTCAAGGTGGGTAGTACATACCTTTATTTATAAACAATCTATTAGCAGTAGAATGACTGGATTAAAACACAATAAGAACATAAACTCGCCCAACCAGTAGGACAATCACAATATACCACATACTACCCAATGTACCCAATATATAGAGCTTCAGGTAGTATTACACGGAGATGCAACTCCTAGACTGTGGTAATGTCCCGAACGTTTTGGGGACTCAAAAACTTGGAGGGAATGTCCCCAATTTTTAGTTTTAATATATTTAATTTTCTCGTGCTTTTACTTTTAAAAACAGTTATTTTTACAAAAAAATATTGGATTCTAAACTTGAAAGCACCCTAGAAAACATTAGATACAGTTTAAACTGCTAAACTTCATTGAATAAAGTTAAAACATTAGAATATTAAAAATCTATATTATTTTAATAGCTGTCCCTTGAACCTGAGAAATTCTTTGCCATGCTGGAAATTTCGTCCCTCCATCCCGCTGTCCCCCTGTCCCCAAGACTTAAGTAACTATGGCTCCAGAGCATTAAAGAAAGGCTGTCATGTAGATGAGCTAGTTGGGAGAGATTAGGATCTAGAAGCTGCTACAGATAAGGTTGGTTACAAATTACAATAGCCTTATTAATGTACATGAGAAAATTAGAATCGGCCATGTACATGTGACTGCATACATGAGACCAAGGTCATCTTAAATACCACTGATGCATATTAAATAAATTGTGTCACGCACATTGGTTATCTGCACATATCAACCACACATGACCTACAATGTCTAAACACATACCCTAACAATAAGAAGGATCAAACGACGCCTCTGTCAAATATATTTGATTATGATCATATTCCACATCGTATTTCTAAATTACTCCTACCACTAAATAATATTACTGAGATTAATCGATTTATCATTTTCAAGATGCCCTTTATGTGCTTCATTTTGCCAAGTGGTGAAAGGAAAGAAAGACACTCCACAACAATTTTCTTGCAACAAAAGTAAGATTAATTGGCTACCAATCCGCATCCAAAATCTAGGGCTTAATGGCTTCACATACATAATATAATTTACAATGGAAAATTAGAAACAAAGCAATTTAACAAAGAGATTAAGCAATAACATAATGCATGCCATACCAACAGATTCACGTGTATTTTACATCTACAAATCACCACTTCTTGATATGAAGCATAATTGAAGATATCGTTCACAATCATTAAGTTAAACTGGCAAGATCCTTTTGTAATAAAATTCATTTTGAAAATAGATTTCCACCACTGATGGTTCCTAGTGGCTTTGGAAAACTTGTGAGGCATATGCCTTAAAGAACATTCTAGAAACGTTTTACTTTTGTTGCATTTACAAACTAAACTTTCTCATATGCACAGTAGATACAAATATGAAGATCAATCCAACATCTGAAAAGCCCAACAAAAGCACCAAAGCTATACCTGCTAAGTTTTAGACAAAGGCATAATTTGATCATTTAGAAAGGGGCAATGATCTATCCAAGTGTTTCATGACTACATGCCATGCCAATGTATATATCTATACCAAACATAAATAAGGCTTAGATAAAGTGTCTACAACATACAATAAAAAACCATGCAAGTTAAGACGAACATTAATATACTACAAACCAAATCTATGGTTCAAAAAGGTGGCATACAAACAATTGTTAGAATTTGCGGAGAGAGAGAATAAACCGAATAAATGTGTAAAGAATGATTGAAGAGAAAACCGGAATACACACTGTACAAATGGGTTGTGTGTCCGGGTATTTATTATGCAAAGACGGTTACAAAATTAGTTAGCGGTTACAACTGCATAACCATACAAAACAATTATAAAAGGGGAAGTCTTATTCATTTATTCCTACACCCCCTCTTAAGACTTACCCTACATAACTCAAAAACAAACAATCTAACAAAACAGAACTACGCTATCTTCAAACACTTTCACTTTGAAAGCAATGCTATGATAGGATAGGGCTCCATCAAGTTGCTTCATGACCTTCGTAAAGGTGTAGCTCCCGAGCTGAATTCCCGAGTTCCCGGATTCCACCTCCCGAACTCCGAATTATTGGACAACCATCCATACTGAGCCATCCACAAGCTCCATCAAGTTGTCTCATGACCCTCGTGAGGGTATAATTCCCAAGATCCACAGTCTCCCGAACTATCTGAGCAACCATCCATACCGAGCTTCATCTACCCTGTATCCTTTCTTGCCTTCAAAGTTTAGAGCATCTTTATAGTACGTATTCGTCACTGTCCTCACTACCATCTGCATCTAGTGGGTTTTTAACCATGGCTATATTGGCTGTATTTGATATGACGTTACCCCGAGCACATCATTGGCTCGAACACGACAATCCCATGTTGTGTGACCTCTTTTCTCACAATAATGACATTCACTCTCCGACTTATCCGATCTTCTATGATATTTTACGGTTCTAGAATAGAATGCACTTTCTTCTTTGGGAATGACCTTCTCGCATCCTTTGTAGTTCGCTTTTCCTCGGCCTAGAAAAAGTTATCATATCATCCAGAGATTAAGATTGAATTTGACCGAGGGTAAAAACTACATTGCTATATTTTGAAGACAGACTATTTAATAGGATAGCTTTGGCATCTTCGTCCTCAATTGCAACTTTCACTTCTGCTAGTTGTCTGATCAAGGACCTTAGATTATTGATGTGGCTTGACATAGAGACTCCATCATCCATTTTGAACCTATATAACTGAAGTTTCAGGGAAAATTTGGCATTGACTGCTTTCACTCCAAATAATTTATTTAGAGTATCCCAAATTTCCTTCGATGATTTGTCTAGGTCTACATGATGAAGTTCAGAGTCAGAGAGAGCAAGGCCAATAATAGCTTTCGCTCTATCATCTCTGCTTTGCCATTCTAACAATTTCGATGCATCGGTAGGTGTTGTCTCTTTCCCGTTTACAATGCCCCACAAATTTTTATTCATAAGTTGCATTTGTATTTTCACTCTCCATGTATGAAAATTTAGACCAAAATATTTTTCTATGGGCATTTCCATTTTAATAAAATAGAATAAATACAACTGCGTATTTTGGCAATGAATAAATAAAATAAAATAAAATACCAGTTGCACAGTTCCGTGCCCTAGCACAGGTAGTCTTTTTGCTTCTGTGTCTTTCCCGCCTTATGTCCGTGAAAATATTTGTGCCCTAGCAATTCATGACTGTAATAATGCACCATATTAACACAAATCGCGACTATAAAATGTCTAAAATCACGATTTTTCATGGCTATTAAAATCTGACTATTTGTGCTCGAAAATGTTGTTATTTTCCTTAAAAACGTGCCATTCGCGACTATATTTTCGTGCTCGAAAATACTATTAATTTCCTGAAAAACGTGCCATTCGCAATTGTATTTTCGTGACTTTTTATTTTATTTTTTATTTTTTAGAAAAACGTGTGTATTCTTCTGATTCGCGACTGTACAGCGTGATTTTTCGTGTCCTAATGGCGTGCCCTTGATTTCCGACTGCAGCGTGCCCTAATGGGACTCACGAAAATATCTTTCTTCCTCCCTCTCTTTGCTTGCCCCACGCTCTGATACCACTGTTAGAATTTGCGGAGAGAGAGAATAAACCGAATAAATGTGTAAAGAATGATTGAAGAGAAAACCGGAATACACACTGTACAAATGGGTTGTGTGTCCGGGTATTTATTATGCAAAGACGGTTACAAAATTAGTTAGCGGTTACAACCGCATAACCATACAAAACAATTATAAAAGGGGAAGTCTTATTCATTTATTCCTACAATCATTTGCTTCCACAGCCCACCGTGCTTTCTATCAATTTTCATAAAACAAATCTTTTATCATTTTCCCAATTACAAGGCATTAACAAGTCTCCACATGACTTTGCATGAAAAGAGAGTGCAACCATACAAAATGCTCAACAAACAATGCCCATTGCTTTTTTCCTTTGTTTACTTTCCTAATAATAAAATGGTTCTAATATAAAACATTAGATAAGGTTTTAAGTATACTTACTTCTCTTAGAATAGAACCATCTAGATACGTTCTGGTCCGAACATGAAAACGACCATCTGCCTTAGTCTCATGAAAAGAGTGACCGCGAAGAGCTTTCGAGACAGCGATTGCTAATTTCTCATGTTGATGTAGACTGTGGGAACCTCCAACAACAACCACCTCTTGTCCAGTATGAACCATTTTTTTAACCTGTGAATGCAAAACCAAAATATGAACATTAAGTCCATTACAACCAAGAAAAGTTGATTTCACTTATGACTATGCCTTCCATCAGAATGACTAGAGTCTTCATACCCACACACACTTATGAATGCCTTAGCATAGACAGAGAATTATGAAAATGTGTGAGGACAAGATAAGCGACGAAAGAATTTCTGTTGCAACAAATGAAATAAACCTTCCTATTTCCTACGAATTTGGGATTTTATATGTAAAAAAGAGGAACAATTTGAGAGCATATTCCGGGAACAAACAAAAAAATTGTTGTGAATGCTGCAATAAATGTAATGAAAAAAACCTTATTATTAGCATAATTTTTCAGAGATCAACATGCGGGATTCTTGCACATCCAAGACGATGAATACAACTTACAGCACACAATAAAAATACCGTAAATGTCTTCATGAATAATTGAGAGAAATACAAAACATACATAATGAGACTACATTTTTTTTCATCAAAGCTAGAATCGTATACTAAAAAGAGGAAAATAATCATACTCTTCTCCTAAGACGGCCAAAAACAGGAGTAAGAGGTCTTGTCTTTGCAAAAATGGGTAACCAGCTTACAATATTTGGAATTTAAAGGCGAGTCCCTAAGCCTTTTCAGTTTTGCAGTAGAAGATACCATACTTACCTGTTCCGATACGTCAGACAGCTTGAATATCACTATAACCCTAAGCTTTCCTGATTATAACCCTAGACAACTTTATATAGACTGCTACACTATAGACAAACATTCTACAATACAAATCAACTAATACGCTTGTCAATGTACCAAAAAGATCCATAAAGGTGGACAGTAGAATTGTGGATAATTGTAAAGATAAAATTTACTGTCCTTCATTGTTTGAAGCCAGATGTGGAGTATCCGGTGGTGCTCCTGCTGTCATCTGATCTAGATTGTATATGGGCACTGCCGTCAGTGGCTTGTGCTTGCATGCCACTGCAACTTGCTCCATGATCTACTTTTTCTTCCTCCCCGTTGTTAGCTTTCTCATTCTTGAATGACCTCAACAGTTAGAGCCTTGACTGAGTCATCCAAAAGCAACTCCTCAATTGTATGCAGTCTGATTTATTGAAATTCATTGTTCTATTTAATTTGTCTGATACAAGCCTTTTTCTGAATCGACATGTTGGTGAGGTAAACAATACACTCTCCCAGAACAAAAAATATTTCCACGTGATCTTCCAATTTTGAGGCAATCACATCCATCTTTGCTGATAATTCATTTATGCCATTAACAAAAACCACATAATTTTGCCACTTAAAGGAGTGAAGGAAAGGTGTGAAGGTCCTGATCTTCTTGAGGATCTTGATAAGCGACCTGGGGGTGATCATTCTAGGAGCAAACTGGGGAGATTTGGATGAAGTGAATGTATTCCTTCTGCGGCTCGGATTTTTGGCAGTTGTTGAGGACAGAACAGGGAGCTGAGTAGTTGGATTGGTGAGACTCACAATGCAGACCAAGTTGATCCATTGTGCTGTACTCTGGAAGAGTGTTCTGAGGCAAATGAGGGTAATAGTTTTGCAAATTAACATTGAAAATCTCGATATCTGCAAGAGAGCATACTCTTGTTAGCTGGGTGGGAAATCTAGGTCGGTTGGCACTGCAAGTTGAAGGGGCCAACTGACTGGCCACATTCATAGTGACAACTGACTGGCCACATTCATAGTGAAATGGTGAAAGACTATATGATAGCCACCAGGAAACAAGGGTAAGGGCTGAGTAATGTTGCCAGAATTTGAGCAGCATGGTGTGTGCCAGTGTCCTGACTCCTGATCCTCATCACCAACATTTATCCTTTCATCTGTGAGGTGATTCTCATTGCTCATGACATGTTTAGCAGGGAGCCTTTTCTTATGGTGCAAATTCTGAGCTTGTTACAGTCTTCAAAAAGTGATTTAAACATGCTAGACCTCCGCTCTTAAAGATTTATTTTGCAACCTTGAGATTTTCATGATGCCCACTTTAAGATGATGATGGAGATGTACTTGGGTGGCTTTCCTTTGGAATGAATGCAGTTGAGATTTGACGTTGAAACAAATATTTTGAGCTGTGAACATTTTATGACTGGACTACATATCGCATTGAGATCTCCTGGTACTTGGTTGCATGATGGGCGACATCGTTTGATGAGCTATGTGGATTGATCTGAACAGGTGGCATGCCTTTTTAATCCCTGATATTTTTATACAGACTGAGAATGTAGATATCTTCCTCGAGCAATACCCACTCAACCCTTACGTGGCAGTGGGATCCTGTGCTTCCTTCCATATAATTGCTTTTCCATCCCATCTTGCTTATAGCTGCAGAGTACTGATATCTTTATTGTCCATGTTAAGCAACTGAAGGCTTCCATGAGCAATTTAATTAGATTAGTTGCATGTTTAAGTCATCTCAAGATGAGCCCTAGGAGTAGTCATTACACGAAGGGCATTTTTATATGTATTTTTGTAATAATTAAAAGGCAAAGGGGCCCACTTTGCAAACAAGCACCAGAAGCATTTGTTAGTAGGTGTAAAGAATAATGGATGTAATCCACAACTTTGGGCTTCTCACCAGAAGAGGTAGGTCAGCCGTCAGATAGTGCATTGTTACTATGACTACAAGATAAACCTATGTGCATCAAGGAGAAATAGATTTGATGGTGTGTCATTGTCATTGCTTTGTGTAGCACATGTATGTTTAATGGCGTTGAGTCCGGGCTCTATATTGAATGCAAAAGACTGTCCAACTCCCTTTTAACAAGTGGTTTCTCAAACGTAGATGTTGTTCATCATTTGGACAGGGCTATTAGGAGTAGCCATAGTTTTGAAGAGAAAGAAGGAACAGTGGACAAATGCCGTATCACAGTACAGATAAAATGAAACTACAGCCATCGATAAAGGAGGATGGCAGATCTGCATGAATATATGTGAAGTATCAGGCAGGAACACTAACATGGGTAGTATTAAGAATTTTCACAGTGAAAAAACGAGCTAGCTAAGTAGAAAGCATAGTTACCAAGTCCAGAGATCCAGATTGGTTCAGGAGGGAAAACAATCCAGAAATCTTGAAAAAGTTCAGAAAAATCAGGTCTGGATATATATATATATATATATAATATATATATATATATATATATATTTAAACTTAGTTTTTTAAATATGTGAAATGGACCACATGTCGCCCTTTACCGATTCTCAACTACACCAAACTTTTGACCTCGTTGACCTCTTTGCTCTATAAACCGAAAACCAATGATCTGTCATTGGTCCACATGGGGACCAATAACGGGTCTTCAATCTTGGCCGTGATTGGGCCACTTGTCTTCTTTTCTAATAGTCGGGTCCTTCTAACCCTTTGACTTTTAAACTCCCAGCACTCTGAACTCCCTGTAAACTGAAGGCTCGTGAGTGGTTGTTGTCTATGAATTCCACAACCGTGGCTGGTCCACGTGTACACCATACAAGCTTTCAACAGGTCGAAGCCTTTGACTTTATTGTCCCTTCTGGTCCAACTTTGGTAAACCCGAAGATCTGTAATTGGTGGACATGGGTCAATAATGGGTCTTCAATCCTAGGCAAAGGGTTACCAGGCTTTGGACATGTGTTGCCCTTTACGGGCCTCTAAATTTTAAAACTTTGTCCACTTTGTTTGACTTTTCAATTGTTTCAATAGCTCGATTTTTAGAATAACTGCCACATGTCCTTGCCAGTTGTACACCTCAAAACACAAATAAAACCATTAAAGCACGTTTAAATTAAATAAAGCCCTAAAATAAAATCAAGCAAAAGCCAAACTCTGCCAAGTGTCACCTGTTACGAGCTCTAAAGCCTACGGGTTTTCACAAAATTCAGAACACAAAGGTGCTTTACCCAAGAACCGGAAACATGTAATTGGTGTTGGTATGTGAAGTTAGCATTGAGCGAGGAGGTAGCGACCAAGTTGGTAGGTTGGTAGGTTGACCCGAGCGTATGAAGCCTCTTCGAATCGCATGTGCCAAGCGTGGCCAAAGGCCTAAATGCCAGGGGGTGCCAGGGGCTGTTCTGACGAGGCCGTTAGGCCTCGCCGAAGAAATTTTGGTGTCCGTCCAACACGTTTTCAGGGAGTCCGTACAATATAGTGTGTGGTTTGTACTACACACAGTATTGTACTATGAGTTCTTTCTATAAAAGGAAGCAGTGAATGGTAAAGTTGTACGATTGTACAGGATTATAATCATTAGAGCTAGTGTGTGGTGACTACCATTGATATAACAGTGGATTTATTCCTGATAATAAAATACTAAAAGTCAGCCGCCCACACCATCAAACCTGCAACTTCACCAAGGCGGCAAGAAATCAAAGTAAACGTTAAGATGTTAGTTTAAGACGACGGAGCAAAGTTGAGCCATGACATAGTTACGATATTTAGGCCTTGGGGAACCACACAACAAGTTCACAAATTGACGGGAAAATAATAGAAAGGTCTTATTACTCAATATATCCTGGGAAATTCATAAACATAGTGCCAAGACTTCAATCAGACCAAATCGGGCACCAACAGATAGGAACATATAAATATCCAATCTCACAAATTGTGAACAATGTCAAACAATTTTTCACATCTCAATTAGCAACAAGTGAATAGGAACAAAACACATTATTCACTGCAAGTGTGGTATAGGCCTCCATTTCTCTTTCGTTTCGTTACTGCAAGTGTGGCATGGAACTCCACTTCTCTTTTCAAATCTGCTCCTTTAGTTGATTAGGGCCCATCAAGCAAGTACACATCAAGATAGTCGGATTGGGTTCTCACTATATCTTCAATGGGTGTTGGCCACCCCATGAACTCACATTTGTAGTAGTTGTAGGTAATCACTACCACTTGATCACAAACAACAAAATGATCACCACTACACTGTCACCATCTTTTGTTTTATCCTATTCAGTGCTTTAGTTTTGCCATTCTAGACTGCTACGATCTCGAGTTAGAGAAGAACTTGAGGCTAGTAATGGGCCTCGTCCTCTATCTCATCCAACCACCTATGAATTTGCCTCACTTAGCCAAATTGAACTTGATGGTTCTCTCGACCACAGATCACTCCATGATGCACACAAGCGATTTTAGTGTTGCACTCGTTTTTCATAAATTAACCCCCAACACACATAATCAAAGACACTTGTATGGATGTCAGGTACAACCAACAATGCACCAATGTACAAAATAAATCATAAGGTTTTATGCAAAATCCTTTTGCCAAAATCACAAACAAGTTATTTTGCATGTGACAAAGTTAACCCTAAAACCAATTCCTAGTTTAGTATTCATACAACTAAATCAGTTTCCCGGGTGAATTTTAGAAAATATTTAATTTTCCTAATGTCTTTTTATTTTTATAAATTCATGATATCTCTAAAAACATTGAAACTATAAACTAGATGAACCCTAATTTTGAAATACATACGACTATATAGTAAATATTATACTGAGACATTTTTCTTAGAGTACGATCTTCAAGTTGGGCACTTGTAATTATTAGCTGATTACTTGCAGATGTCAAACTACTCTATGCTTATTCTTCTATTGTGCAATCATTTTGTAGTGCCCACTCTCCTTTGACATTGTTTAGATATTGATCTTGCTACCGTTGATCTCATTCTAGACATTATTATGTTTATTTTAGTATGATTGGTTAGATGTTAGATCATGGACTAGTATTGATCTGGATTCAGCTATTATGATTAATGATTGTTGGAGACATTATTATATATGGATGATGATATATTGCTTGATATGGACAAGTTATTGATGTTGATTTTAGACATGTGACATTTGATATTATGAGTAGCTCTAGTATAGAGATTCATTGGATGATGATATAGTGGCAAAATTGAATTTAAAATGAAAATGTTGAATTCTTGATATTGTTGTGATTTTGATTTGATATTTATATGTTGTTTATATCATTTCGGATGTTCTGATATGGCCACGAATCTGAATGAGGTATTGTTATTTTGCGAGTTAAAATATCACAACAATGTCGAGGATGGAGACTAACCATATTGAAATTCTAGATGAACTCAACAAGGTCACCATGGCAACTGTAATTGTTTGTGTTGTGTTATGTTAGGATTTCCCATGGGGGGGATTTCCATTATTGTGACCATGGGATATATGTGTTTTATTTATGTGTTCCTTTTTATTATTGTTGTATGTATTTTTATTTGTAATGTGTTCATTTTAATTTAAATGTGATAGTCATATAGTTAAACTTTATTTAAATTTAATTGGGATGTGGAATGTAAATAATAAAGTTGTTGTCTTAGTTATTAATTAAATTGGAATTATGTTAAGTATAACCATATGTTAAATAAATAAATCATTATGTCAAAAGTATGAAATAAATGAAGTCATAGATATTAATTCATGTTGTAAGAATGTGTAAGAGGATGTAAGAGATGTGTAAGTGATGTGTAGGTTGAGTAAGTCAGATTTTGGAGTGTAGAACACTCCATCCTCTTTGAAATTCGGATTTGATCTTGGAAGCCAAAATTGGAGGCTTGTGGGACAAGTTAAACTTGTCCCACACCTCTTAAAATCATCCACCAACCATGCCTATGGTTTTGGAGTCTAAATTAATCTTTTTATTGTATTTTGATTTGATTATGTGTAAGATTTAATTGCACTTCCCCTTACATATTTTTAATGCATTCCTTTTTGAAGTATGGATTAATTTTGAGTGTGTAAGTTGCTTGTCATCTCCATTTATTGTGATTTATTGTGAAGTTGACCTTCTCCTTTTGGGGTTGAGTAAGAATGATGTGGCATCCCACTTGGAATCCACATCATCCTCTCCCTCCCTCTCCTTTAAAATTCGAATTTCTTCTCTTGTTGGGGGTTGTTGAAACTTTGTTCTCTCATGCTTGGGATGATTTTTTTGTTGTTGGAGCTTGCTTTGAAGAAGGATTTGGAAACTCTCTTGCATGCATATACCTTGTTGATTTGGGACTGCATTTTGAGCATTGAAGGAACTGTTGTTTGGGAAAACAATCTCCACTATGGAGAGGTAGGATCTGCCCTTCTTATATGCTACTTTGTTTTCCTTTTTCTTGCATGCATTGTTGAACTGTGTTTGTGATTACTTTCTTGGCTGGTTGGGTAGAATGCTTAGGGCATGGTGTAGGAGAAGGCTGTGGGAATTTCATATGGGAATGCTGAAGTAGTAAAAGTTGCAATGTTGTTGATTGAAATCAATAGAAGAATTAATATCCTCTGTCTCCAAATTGTATTGCTGTCTTGAATTGGAGCGATTGTTTAAAATAAAATGACACGTGGCATCGGGATTTCCTTGGCGCGCGCGTCCAATTTTTCCTTTGGGATTTTGGCCTGAATTCTCAAAATCCTTAAATGTTCCCATTGCACCGCTCTTCCCGCGCCAATCGGATGGCACCACATGTCCCGTTAAATCGGCCGACCCCGTGGCGCGGAGGTTTTTGCGCATTGTGCCTAAGGGAAAATTTCTCCCGAAAACTCCGCCACCCCATAACTTGAGTTTTACAAGGAGTTAGAAGGACTTCTTTATATGGTTGGAAAGGTGAGAAAATTTCCTATCCAATGAGCATGATTTAGGAAAGTTTTGATGACTCTAGGTGTGTGAAAAATCAGGTTGAATCCTGTAAGCTGTTAGGGTAGAGAGGAGTGAGAATTTACTCTCCTAACCTAAGTGATGAATTTTATCCCTAGTTTTGACCTTGTGCTTGTTGTGAGATGTTGTAAAATCATTTTTGCAGGTCAATCTTATTTGATAACCTGAACTTGGTTTGTGGTAACTATGACCTTGTAACCTTCGTAGCAAACACCTTGAAGCAAAAAAAAAAATTATTCCATAATTTTTCCTAGCTAAACCTAGTTGTTTCTTGGTCTCAAGTGGTAGTTTGAAGCGGGCACCACACTTGGTATCAGAGCGGTGGTTCAAAGGCTTGGACCATTGGGCACACTAGAAAATTGAGACTTGAAACCTAAAAACTAGTAAACCTGTTAATCTAGAAAACAGAACTGATTGAAAATTAAACATGATGGTAAACTTAGAAACTGAAGAAGAGAGATTAAAGTAATGAACTAACTCTCGCTTTGGTGCATGCGGGAGGCTCGAGACGGACGAAAGGAACCTTCGCAGAGACCCGATTCACCACCACCATCACCACCGCCGCCACCACCGAATCGGGGTGTAGCAGCCATTCTACCTCGGATTCTACTGAGACCCTTGGGATGTTAATGCCGCTCACGCAGAGGATCGGTAGGAGGGCATTCAAAGCAGCATACATGACAGAGTTACTTCTATTGAGGGACATGCACCTCCTCCACTCGGCGAGGATCATAGAGGAGAGAACTCCCATGCGGAGTCGATCGGAGCAGATTCACCACCTAGGAGGCGGGGTGACGAGTTCGGAGCATGAGAGAGGTCTCGAGCCCTAGGCTTAGAGATGAGCTTTTGAGAGGCCTAGAGGCCGTCGGACCATGGGGGGATCACAAGCTTAGGCCCTCACATTACTCTCGGTGACACAAGTGGATTTCGTGTAGAGGCTGGCTAGTGAGCTTGAGCAGTTTGCTTCAAGCTTTGTCCTTGTTCTAAAGCAACACGAAAGCTCGTGTTGCGATCCATTTACTGAGGGATGGAGCAAGAGTATGGTGGAGGACAGAGGAGCAGAAGCACCATGTTGATTTAGAGACAGTGACTTGGGAGCTATTTGAGGAGAGATTCGGGAGCGGTCCTATCACGGAGGTTCATCCAGCGAGAGGATTGACGAGTTCCATGACCTCCGACAGGCGACCCTTTTAGTAGCAGAGTATGAGAGTAGATTTCTGGATCTACTTCAGTATGTAGAGTATATGCAGGATGAGTAAGTGCAGATTCACAGGTTCATCCGGGGCCTGAACTTGGACATTGGAGGGGCAAGACGATTCACCGCCTGAGACATTAGTAGAGGCCGTCGAGAAGGCCTATATTGCAGAGGAGACTCGAGGTAAAACCCAGCAGGCTAGAGACCAAGTCAGGAGCCGCATTCAGCAGATGCAGGACGGTAGATCGAGAGGTTCAGCACCTCTCCCTCGTGGTGGGCAGCATTCAGCACAGTCATCCTTTAGGCCGCAGCGGCCAGTCCCGCCAAGATATAGACCTCCTCAGAGAGCTGATGCACAGAGAGGTCGGAGTATGGGGCCTCCTCCTAGGGGTCCCACCAGGACACAAGGTGGACCTAGAGCTCGATCGGCCAGAGCTCACCAGCAGAGGCCAAAGCAGACTACAACCGGATCATCAAGTTCCACACCGCAGCTTTCAGGGCACCTACTAGGGTGTGCAACTCCTGGAGAGAATCGGGGGTTGTTTTGGATGTGGAGTATGGACATTTCTAGAGAGATTACCCTCGAGAACCCTAACAAGAGTAAGGCACCGGTTTACGAGAGCCGAGCGATTGGTGACATGGGACGCAGCCATAGGATCTATGCAGCGGTTGAGAACCGCCAGCAGAACACTGGAGAGCACAGTCATGCAGACCACGGGTAGCATTGGTGGTATTCCTATCTCTGTATTATTTGATTCTGGTTCTTCCGATTCTTTCATTGCCCCATCTTTAGTAGAGCGATGCAGGCTGGTGGCAGTTAGGCAGGGTCATAGTTGGGATGTCGAGATGGCTTCTGGAGCCAAGATCTCTGTGGACTCCTTAGTTAAGGAGTGTGTTGTAGATTTGGGACCTTTCACCACCACTTCAGATCTCCGTATTCTTCCTTTGGGCTCGTATGGAGTTATATTAGGCATGGATTGGTTATCTGCACATAGGGCCAGGATGGATTGCTATCACAAGACTATAACTTGTGCGAGATGATCTTGGAGTTGAGTCGGTGATTACAGGGGTCAGGAGACCCGTTTCTATTTGTACCATTTCCGCTATGCAGCTTAAGCGGTGTGTGCGACGGGGTTGTCAGATGTACGTTGTTACAGTTAGTGACAGGTCAGAGGATGGGTCTAGTGGACCGTCGCTAGATGATCATCCCATCCTGAGAGAGTTTTTCGATGTTTTTCCAGGGGAGCTACCAGGGATGCCACCTCCACGTGAGATTGATTTCCATATAGACCTAGTCCCAGGAGCAGAGCCTATCTCACGGGAACCTTATCGGATGACCACCCCGGAGCTCTGTGAGCTCAAGTTGCAGCTTGAAGGCCTTCTAGAGAAGGGCCTTATCCATCCTAGTGTATCCCCTTGGGGTGCACCAGTGATTTTCGTGAAGAAGGATGGATCATTGTGGTCGTGTATTGATTACCGCCAGTTGAACAAAGTAACGATCAAGAATCGTTACCCTCTTCCTCGCATTGATGACTTGTTTGATCAGATGAAGGGAGCCACGATGTTCTCTAAGATCGATCTCAAGTCGGGCTACCATCAGTTGAGGATTTCGGAGGCGAACATCCATAAGACCGCCTTCCGCACGAGGTATGGGCACTATGAGTTCACAGTGGTGCCTTTTGGTTTGGCGATGCCCCTGCAGTGTTCATAAGTTTGATGAATGGGGTATTCAGAACCTTTTTAGATCGCTTCGTGCTCATCTTCCTTGATGACATTTTGATATACTCACGTACACGTGAGGAGCATGAGGGGCACCTTCGACAGGTTCTTCAGTGTCTTTGTGAGCAGCAACTTTACGAGAACTTGGAGAAGTGTGCTTTCTTCCAGACAGAGGTGCAATATTTGGGTCATGTTATTTCTGGGGAAGGTATCACAATCGATCCTTCCAAGATTAGAGCCATTATGGATTGGCCAACACCCACTACAGTGACCGAGGTGCGCAGCTTCATGGGTTTAGCAGGATACTACTAGAGATTTGTTCAGGACTTCTCTCGGATTGCGCACCCTATCACTTCCCTTCAGAGGAAAGGGAAGAAGTTTGTTTGGACGGACAGATGCGCAGTGCCTTGAGACACGAAGGAGTGCCTCACTACAAGCACCCATTCTTGCAGGTGCGAGATCCACGGGGGTGAATTCTTTGTTTGCACAGATGCTTCTTTAGCAGGGCTCGGTGGTGTGTTGATGCAGGATGGCAGGGTTGTAGCTTTTGAGTCTCGCAAACTCAAGGATCATGAGCTTAATTATCCTACCCATGACCTTGAGCTTGTGGTAGTTGTGCATGCTTTGGTTAGATGGAGACATTTCCTTCTTGGACAGAGATTCACACTCAGGACAGATCATTTGAGTCTTCGCCACCTCTTCACGCAACCCAATCTAAACGCTCGTCAGAGGCGTTGGATGGAGTTGCTTTGCAAGTATGACATGAAGATAGAGCACGTGAAAGGGAAGGAGAATGTGGTAGCAAATGCTCTCAGCAGATGGAGACATGTGACTATGGCCACTACAGTGAGTACAGATTTGCGGAGCAGGATTCTTCAAAGATCTTACTCTTGGCGCCGGCTTCACATGAAAGACGAGCAGAGATAGAGTCACAGAGACCCCTTGAAGGGAAGTTTGATGGCTTCACCTTCGAGGCGAGACACCTTCTCGAGCAAAGGAGCGGGATATATGTTCCCAGAGATGGAGGCTTGAGGCAGGATATCTTGGTAGAGGCACATCGTGCACCCTATTCAGCCCATCCCGGGGTGGAGAAGATGCACGCCACCTTGCGACAGTTGTATCACTGGAGAGGACTTCATCGAGATGTAGCTAAGTTTGTATCACGGTGTTTAGAGTGCCTAAGGGTTAAGGCCGAGCACTAGCATCCAGCAGGCCTTCTTTATCCTCATGCCATACCAGAATGGAAGTGGGACACCATTTCCATGGATTTCATTGTTGGGCTACCTATGTCGAGATATCACCACGATGCCATTATGGTCACGGTTGATAAATTGACAAAAGTGGCTCACTTTTCGCCGGTGAAGACCACTTATACAGCTAGAGCAGTGGCACGAGTATATTTGGATGAGATCGTCAGGTTGCACGGGATTCCGCAGAAGATCATTTGTGATTGCGATCCCTTGTACACATCACACTTCTGGACTACCATGCAGTATGTCCTCGGGACAAGGATTAATTTCAGCACAGCATATCATCCTGAGACGGATGGACAGACCGAGCAAGTAAATCAGATTTTAGCGGATATGCTCAGGATGTACGTGATCGATCAGCAGTCTAAGTGGGAGGAGTACTGTATACATAGTGGAGTTTTCCTACAATAATAGTTTTCAGAGTTCTATAGGCATGACACCTTTTCAGGCATTGTATGGTAGGGAGTGCAGGACACCCCTTAGCTGGGACAGGTTGGAGGATAGAGTATCTCTTGGACCAGCTCTTTTGCAGGACATGGAGCAGCAAGTAGTGTTGATCGAGCAGAGGTGCGGGAGGCACGGGACGGGCGGAAGAAGCACGCGGATCAGCATAGGATTGATCGTAGCTTTGATGTGGGCATGAAGGTGTTCCTTCGTGTTAGGCCACACAAGAGCCCTATCCGCTATGGAAAAGGTTCTAAGTTATCTCCTCGATTCGTTGGTCCTTTTGAGATCTTGGAGCATATCACCATTTGGTCTCTTTTGTCTAGCATTGCCACCCAGCTTGTCTCGCATACATGATGTGTTTCATGTTTGTCCTTAGGAGGTACATTGTAGATCCTTCTCATGTGCTAGACTGGACATCATTGCAAGTGCGCAGGATCGGGTGACAATGGAGCCCATCCGTATCATAGATCGCAGGACCACGGGCCTTTGAGGCGAGAGAGATTGATCGAGTGCGGGTGCGTGGGACATATATGATGAGACCACCCACTTGGGAGGATGCTACTATGTTACGAGTGTAGTTTCCACATTTGTTCCAGTGACTTCCAGGAGGAAGTCGAGTCTAAGGGGAGGGGGATGTAGTGCCCACTCTCCTTTGACATTGTTTAGATATTGATCTTGCTACTGTTGATCTCATTCTGGACATTATTATGTTTATTTTAGTATGATTGGTTAGATGTTAGATCATGGACTAGTATTGATCTAGATTCAACTATTATGATTAATGATTGTTGGAGACATTATTATATATGGATGATGATATACTGCTTGATATGGACAAGTTATTGATGTTGATTTTAGACATGTGACATTTGATATTATGAGTAGCTCTAGTATAGAGATTCATTGGATGATGATATAGTGGAAAAATTGAATTTAAAATGATAATGTTGAATTCTTGATATTGTTGTGATTTGGATTTGATATTTATATGTTGCTTATATCATTTTGGATGTTCTGATATGGCCACGAGGCCGAAGGAGGTATTGTTATTTTGCAGGTTAAAATATCACAACAATGTCAAGGGACTGGAGACTAACCATATTGAAATTCTGGATGAACTCAACGGGGTCACCATGACAACTATAATTGTTTGTGTTGTGTTATGTTAGGATTTCCCATGGGGGATTTCCATTATTGTGACCATGGGATATATGTGTTTTATTTGTGTTCCTTTTTATTATTGTTGTATGTATTTTTATTTGTAATGTGTTCATTTTAATTTAAATGTGATAGTCATATAGTTAAACTTTATTTAAATTTAATTGGGATGTGGAATGTAAATAATAGAGTTGTTGTCTTAGTTATTAATTAAATTGGAATTATGTTAAGTATAACCATATGTTAAATAAATAAATTATTATGTCAAAAGTAAGAAATAAATGAAGTCATAGATATTAATTCATGTTGTAAGAATGTGTAAGAAGATGTAAGAGATGTGTAAGTGATGTGTAGGTTGAGTAAGTCAGATTTTGGAGTGTAGAACACTCCATCCTCTTTGAAATTCGGATTTGATCTTGGAAGCCAAAATTGGAGGCTTGTGGGACAAGTTAAACTTGTCCCACACCTCTTAAAATCTGCCACCAACCATACCTATGGTTTTGGAGTCTAAATTAATCTTTTTTATTGTATTTTGATTTGATTATGTGTAAGATTTAATTGCACTTCCCCTTACATACTTTTAATGCATTCCTTTTTGAAGTATGGATTAATTTTGAGTGTGTAAGTTGCTTGTCATCTCCTTTTATTGTAATTTATTGTGAAGTTGACCTTCTCCTTTTGGGGATGAGTAAGAATGATGTGGCATCCCACTTGGAATCCACATCATCCTCTCCCTCCCTCTCCTTTAAAATTCGAATTTCTTCTCTTATTGGGGGTTGTTGGAACTTTGTTCTCTCATGCTTGGGTTGATTATTTTTTGCTGTTGGAGCTTGCTTTGAAGAAGGATTTGGAAACTCTCTTGCATGCATACACATTGTTGTTTTGGGACTGCATTTTGAACATTGAAGGAACTGTTGTTTGGGAAAACAATCTCCAGTATGGAGAGGTAGGATCTGCCCTTCTTATATGCTGCTTTGTTTTCCTTTTTCTTGCATGCATTGTTGAACTGTGTTTGTGATTACTTTCTTAGCTGGTTGGGTAGAATGCTTAGGGCATGGTGTAGGAGAAGGTGTGGGAATTTCATATGGGAATGCTGAAGTAGTAAAAGTTGCAATGTTGTTGATTGAAATCAATAAAAGAATTTATATCCCTCTTTCTCCAAATTGTATTGCTGTCTTGAATTGGAATGATTGTTTAAAATGAAATCTCTGTTGAAAAAAAAAAATGCGTGTGGAAGAAAAAGACAACTTTCTTCCTTGTATTTAATTAGAATTTGAAATATCAAATGTTGCCTTATTGTTTTGAATGAGAAGATGGATAAATTAATTGTTTAGACAAAATTTGATAAGCTTTCCATGTTTTGGAAGTGGCAAATAAATTATTACAGTTGTTAATGAAATAACTCTATTCTTTTTATAAATCTGACATTTAAATAATCTAATAAATGTACAGTTCAGATTGGCAACTTAAATTAAGAAATGAAACAATGCAATTCGGATGTAATAAGCTCTAATGAATTCAATTTGACCTCAACATCAAAGAAAGACATTTTAGAACTTCATAAAATCAATTTTAGAACTTGTTGGACCACTTTCTGTCAAAAGTTGTAAAAATATGAAATGCACTTCAATTAACAAATTGAACCTTAAAAATACTCTGAAACTTACCCAAGATCAATCCTCCATGTTCAATTTACATGTTGAGAAGAAGAAAAAAATCAAAATTGGATAAAATCTTACAAGTTGGAAAAATTGCCAGTTTTAAATGTGAAACCCTACAGATCAATTTCTTAAAATTGACCCCAAAACTTCATCAAAATCTAAAATTAATGATTGCTGTGCAAAGAGGACTCCAAGAGCTTTCCAAAAAGTCCTTGTTTGCCCAAAATGGAGTTCCCTATCAAAAGTTATGGCCATTTGAAGTTTTTACTTCAAAATGGCCAACCAAAAATAAATCTAACTATATTAAAATCAAAATTTGAACTTTGGAAAAATTTCCCAAAAAGTTTGCCGCCCCATAAACCCTTCAACCAATCAGAAATTGCCACGTGGCACTGGAGGGCGGACTCACCTTGAAAACTTAACTTTTGAAAAATTTGCTCTTGGGAAAATTTTCCCAATTTTCTCCGCAACTCGCGGCCCCGCAGCCAATCACGTGCTGACACGTGGCTTGGCGCAGCGCCAAATGAAATTTGAAACCTGAACTTTTTGCCTTTTGGGAAAAATTTTACTTTTCCCTCCACGGCCCCGCACCCCCACAACCAATGGGGTGTTGACACGTGTCGAGCGGACGCACAGGCCCGTGCGAGCCATTTGGCCTTTTAAAACCCTTTTGGTGCAAAATTTCTTATTCCTCCGCCGCTCCGCCGACCCGCGTCCAATCACCGGACGCCATGTGGCATTTTTGGCGACGGCAGAGGAGGAAAGGAAAAATTTCCTTTAGAAAACCTTAGGTTTGGACCTAGGGAAAAAAATTCCTAATTTTTCCCGCAACCAATAGCCTCTCGACACGTGGCATGGGGATTTCCTTGGTGGAGGCGCGTGTCCAATTTTTCCTTTGGGCTTTTGGCCTAAATTCTCAAAATCCTTAAATGTTCCGCCGCTCCGCTCTTCCCCGCGCCAATCGGATGGCGCCACGTGTCCCCTTCGTCGACCCCGCGTGCGAGCGGAAGTGTTTTGCGCATTGCGCCTAAGGGAAAATTTCTCCCTAAAACTCCGCCGCCCCATAACTTGAGTTTTACAAGGAGTTAAAAGGACTTCTTTATATGGTTGGAAAGGTGAGGAAATTTCCTATCCAATGAGCATGATTTAGGAAAGTTTTGATGACTCTAGGTGTGTGAAAAATCAGGTTGAATCTGTAAGCTTGTTAAGGCAGATAGGAGTGAGAATTTACTCTCCTAACCTAAGTGATGAATTTTATCCCTAGTTTTGACCTTGTGCTTGTTGTGAGATGTTGTAAAAATCATTCTGTAGGTCAATCTTATTTGATAACCTGAACTTGGTTTGTGGTAACTATGACCTTGTAACCTTCGTAGCAAACACCTTGAGCAAAAAAAAAAAAATTATTCCATAATTTTTCCTAGCTAAACCTAGTTTGTTTCTTGGTCTCAAGTGGTAGTTTAAATGCGGGCACCACACAGTTATAAATTCATGATATATCTAAAAACATTGAAACTATAAACTAGATGAACCCTAATTTTGAAATACATACGACTATATAGTAAATATTATACAGACATTTTTCTTAGAGTACGATCTTCAAGTTGGGCACTTGTAATTATTGGCTGATTGCTTGCAGATGTCAAACTACTCTATGCTTATTCTTCTATTGTGCAATCATTCTTCTACATGTGCCCAAAAATGTAGTTGTAGACAAGCTTTTTTTGTATGGCACTCCTTTAGCTTGTATGGCACTCCTTTAGCTTGTATGGCACTCAAACGCCATTATATGGCTGCATGCACATGCAATACACAAGGCCAAACAGTTCTACGCAATTACTAAATTTATCATGGGCTGCACTTCATGCTACGGAGGGAATGTAGTCTTCTACACAACCCTTCTTTGCTGTTCACTCCATTTCACATTTCTCATTCAAATGCATTCACTATGGGATCTGCTTATCAATGGCAACCATTTCTTTCACAGCTGGGCTGAATGTCTGGGCTGTTGCAGTTCTTTCCACGTCTGAACACCTATATATGGGCACCATATTATTTACTCCACATTTTCTCTTCAACGCTTTGGTCTCTTTCTTTCCAAGAGTTCTTTCTAAGTCTAGGCACAATCAGCTGCAAGTAATTTTTTTAATATAAATCTTATATCCATGCATAAGACTTCGCAGATCTGCACACCCCTTGAATACATCCTCAAGAATTCCACATGCCATGCACTCTTCCAATGACATATGCTATTTCGCCGCAGAACTTTGAGCTTTATTTTATTTTATTTTGAATAAAATGACGCCTTTCTTTTGTAGTTGGACAGCTTATTTTTACTTTCATAAATTATTGCTGCACCTTTAATCTCAGTTCCGCTTCTAAACAATGTACAGAAATTTTTTTACTGCCTTTTCGAATATAAAAACCAGCACTTTTATTTCTGCCAGAATAATTAGATGTGCCACTTCATGCTTCTCAAACTTCCTCTTCAGCATTTCATAAACACACGCTAATTTCTTCTGAGCACTTTTCACTCTCTCTCACAGGCCTTTCCCTGCTTTGATACCACAAATAGATTTTTCGATTAGATCGTATTCATTTAACCAAGAAGTATTTATACATAGTAATGTTTTTCGACATACAACAAACATCCTAACATCACTCAACCTCTATTTTATAAGGGTGTTATAACAATCATCCACCATCTTCCTAATCTACACTAATCCCTATTCTAGTGGTGCATTCTGATCACAACACACAGACACACTCCTAATAACAATATTAATAAATATGTTGTGCTACCTAATCTAGGATCATCTCCAACAAGGCATGGATGTACTTAAAAATGGTCGACATGTTTATTGGTGGTGACATTCTTTAAGGCCTCCATTGCTATTACCTGGTTGGGAGGCTCTATATTGTTTCTAAAGATGTTGAGACCTTCCTGTGGGTCCAATACCACTGCTTCGTTTTCCTAAATGGAAGCCATGGAACTATGATGTCGTACTCGTGGTGAATATGGACTTCCTAAATGGCATCTATGGTGTCTACTATTCAAGTAACATGATAAATTTTCCAATTAATGGAACAAGCTTGAATGTCACATCGTTTTGCTCTAATGATGAGGTTTTTGATTATTTTGAAATCCTCTTTGATAGAGTCATGTCAATCCATTATCGGTAATCAACTAAAGGCCTTTGTACAAAGCAAGAAATTCCCACAACTTATTGGTTTGAACTCCAATTTCTTGGAAGAAGCAAATGATAAGATGCACCACATCGCGCTTCTCACACTTCCTCTTCAGCATTTCACAAACACTTGTGATAGTTTCTTTTAAGCACTTTTCACTCGCTCTCACAGGGCTTTTCCCTGCTTTGATACCAAAAACAGACTTTTCTAATAGATTGCGTTGGGATTTGGTATTCATTTAACTAAGAAGTATTTAAACAAGGTAATGTTTGTTGACATACAACAAACATCCTATTATCGCTCGGCCTTTAGTCTATTCTATATGGGTGTTATAACAATCACCCACCAACTTCCTAATCTACACTAATCCCTATTCTAGTGGTGAGTTGTTATCACAACTCGCGTACACACTCCTAATAACAATATTAATAACTATGTTGTACTACCTAATCTAAAATTTTCTCCAACGGGACATGGGTGTACTAACACATGGTAGACATGTTCAACGGTGGTAAACATTTTAAGGCCTCCATTGCTTTCACTTGGTTGGGAGGCTCTATATTGTCCCTAAAGATGTTGAGTCCTATACCCCTGCTTTGTTTTCCAAAAAGGCAGTCATATAACTACCTTGTCATATTTGTGGTGAATATGGACTTCCTAAAGGAATCTACAATGTCTATTATTCAAGTAAATATGATATACTTTCTAATTAACGGAACAAGCTTGACTGTTGCTCATCCCTTGGATATGTCAAGTCGTTTTTGCTCTAATGATGAGGTTTATGATGATTCTCAAATCCCCTTCAATAGAAACAAGTCAATCCTCTAAACTAAAGGCCTTTGTCCAAAGCAAGAGATTCCCCCAAGTTATTAGTTTGGATTCCACTTCCTTCGAAGAAGTAGATGATAGGTTCACCCTAAGTAAGACTTGATCCTTTTCACGTGTTGTGAATATGGCCATGAGGTAGCCATTAGGCATCATGAATATGTTTGTAGAACCCATTGATATCCAATTTTTCTTGAACATGGATCTACGGGGTTATGGGACCTGGAAATGACCCCATAAATCTGCATATTGGTGCCTTCTCCTGGAGAACCCGTGAATGGATTTCTATTTCATACGTAGAAAATGTACCTTGGGTGGAGTTTCCATCCTAAGGAGGTGTCCACTAACTTTTTATGTATGAAAGTGGGGTATTTTGATGGTTCTGTAAGCATGGTGTTGGAGAAACTGAACTGGTTCCTCCTTGCAGATTTGCAACAGCAGATCTAAAGTTGGGCATTTGGAGTTTGTGCATGAGGGATAGAGGAGGCCAAGTACTCCTCGTTGGGGAACCATTATTTGTCCCTCATCCTCAACTGAATTCTTTGGGTGCTGGTTTGGGTGTGGGAAAGAGATGATGAGGGAAGAAAATGGGGGCAAGGTTTATGACTGCACTCAAGTAGAAGATATTAGAGCCACTCTCGAGCTTTCTAGAAGTACCTAGAAGTTTCTTAATATTCTCAAGCCTCATTTTACCCATGAGAAAATACTGTTACTTTTGGAAGCAGCACAAAGTCCAATACAATGTGGCTTGTTGAAAAAATTCTCCACAACCTTGACAACTACACAGAACAATTTGGACTAGGAACAAGTGAAGTCAAGTAATAGTCATGAGCTACTATCTATAACCGACTGAAATTTTTGGCCAAAGAGCAAATGATAATGAATATGCTGATTTATCTTGATTTTTGTGTATACATTGTAACATTTGCACAATGTAGTTGTTCTAAGTTTGACCGATGAATATCATGACATTTGGCATTAAACTATCAATATGTTTTGTGGATATTAAATTTATTATGTTGACTCTATGCATAGAATATGGTTAATTTTGCTTATTTGGCTATATTATTTTAATATTTTCCATACGGTTGTACCCAAAGCCATACTCAAGCCCCAAAAAATCACCGTACTAATGCACTAGAACCTCATACATGTATCCGCACTTGTACCCATATTGGCTACCTAGCCCAACAGTAAAAATAATTAAAAATAATCATACTATTAGAATAAAAGACAGAAATGTTATTGATGTCCACATATGACCAAAAATAAGGCAATGGGACTCAAGAGTACATCCAATTACAATAGAAAGTGCTTGGTTAAAGGAACCCTGGGATCACAGATTAATTAAAAAAGGACCAGAAACCTGAAAATAAACGAGGGCTAAACCCAAAGAAGTAAACCCCAACCCATGTAGTTAAGGTGCCAAGACAAACTGCCATATGGGGGAAGCAAAATCTCTCAAATAGCATGGGCTGATAAAATTCGAAAGTTGAAAAGACCGGATGTTAGTTCCATCACGCATTTTTGTCAAAGCCCGCGCTAGAGGAATCATTTGTGTCATCATCTATCACTGTGAAAGGGCCAATGTAGGATTTGATAATGCTCATGGAAGTGAAGAAACTCATAATTCATGCATGCCCTCAAGGCCTGGGAAGCAGTCAATAAGGATTAGATCCATGGCGCCAAGGAGTAAATCAATGATCCCCAAAGAAAAAGGTTAAACATATCTCCTATAACACTATAAAAATATTAACATTCCCCACCTAATTACATCATAGAAAAGAACACACACTACTAGTCTTCGTAAGAGAACTCGGACGTACACATAGTTCAACGTACATGCAGTCAATTGATAAATGAGGGGATACACAACAATTCATCGAGAAACATCAAAAAACCCTTGGACTAGGGCACTCTATAGTCCATACAAACAAATATAACTAAATCTTAACATTCCCCACCTAATTACATCATAGAAAAGAACACAGACTACTAGTCTTCGTAAGAGAACTCGGACGTACACATAGTTCAACGTACATGCAGTCAATTGATAAATGAGGGGATACACAAGAATTCATCGAGAAACATCAAAAACCCTTGGACTAGGGCACTCTATAGTCCATACAAACATCTACATGACGAGGGACACAGTCAACGAATCACAACAGATCAATACTCACACGTGTGTAAACAGGGACACGCTCAACTGCCTACAACAACGCACTATTTGCAGGACTTGGCCTCACAGTTATATGAACAAGGACACACCAACTATTCATATAAAACATTATATGCAAATAGGGACTCACATAACTAACTATTCGCCATACACAGTAGTAGGGCTAGGCCTTGCTACACATTTAGGTCGATAGGGACATTCTAAAATTAACCAAATGTTGCTGCGGAAATTGGCACCGTACACAACCCTGTTCTCTTTGACACTGTTTGTTCAAATGGGATCTCCATTTTTTTCAACACCTAGACCAGACTAATAACAATATAGAATTATCACGCCTTCTTCCAGCAAATACAATCATTTTTAGAAAAATAAACAGTGTAGAAACAAACAATCACAGTGAAAGCAATAAGAAATAAACAGATCCAAAACACATGCACATATTACATGGAAAACCTGGTAATGTACCAGGTAAAAAACCACAGGCAAAGGTCTCTCAGTATTTTATTACTCAGGAATAAATCCATTGTTACATCAATGGCAGTCACCACACACTAGCTCTAATGATTACAATCCTGTACAATCATACAACTTTACAATCCAAGGGTTCCTTTTATAGAAAGAACTCATAGTACAAAACCGCGTCTAGCACAAACTGCATGTTGTATTGTACGGACTTGCCGAAAACGTTGTACAAATACCAAAATTTTCTTCTGACGAGGCCGTTAGGCCTTGCGAAAAACAGCCTTCGGTTGTGGCAAGGGAGCTACAACCAGCCCCCTACGACCCCCTGGCATTTAGGCCTTCAGCTGCGCCCAGCGCATGCTCGAGCCAACCTGCCAGCTTGGTCGTTACCTGCTCGCTTAATGTTGACTTCACATACAAACAATCACTGCAGATTAAAGTACAACAGTACCAATTTTCTTCATGTGATACAGTCCATTATACACAAAGATTAATATCCACTCAGGCAGAAATAAAATTTACACACAACAATTTCAAGTCAAATCTATATATCATAGTTTGCATACTCGTATTTGGCAAATATTTGGCAAACCAAAAAAAATTGACTCGGCAAGACTCGGCAAATATTCGACAATACTCGGCAACTTAAAAAATACGCAAATTTCTTTTAAAAATATAAATTTATGCAAAATATAGCTACAAAAGGTATCAAATTAGTCTGTAAAATGTTGGGTTAGTGTTATCTATTAGATTTGAATACAAATACAAACAAAATCACATCATCATGCGAATACAACAGCCAGCTGATAAGTGTTATGAATTTATGATGATTGTCATTACTCATTGAAAGTTGTAACAACCATTCTAGGATTGAGTACACAGTTGGAAACTTCAGTTTAGTTAGTTGTTTTTAATAAAGATATGGCTATTTTTAGAGGCAGTATACACATGTATTTATAGAGGTTAGCAACAATAAAAATTTAGTCTTCTCTTTAGCTGCTGAACGCTGCTGTTGGTTTTTTACCTTTAACTGTTTCTCTCTAAAATTTGTATCTCTTGCAGTCTGCTGCCTAGGCATTAAAGCCTGCTCCGCTCTTAATCATCTTCAAGTTTGCTCTGTTTGAGTAGCTAAATACCTGCTCTGCCTTCTCAACAGACTTGAAAAATATAATCTGCATAATTCTATATACACATTTTTTTATAAAATGATGTACAAAAGGTTGCAGCAATAGAAAAGATTATGGGATACTAAGGCAGGAAGGGAGAGATAGGTCCAGTTAAAACTGGATGATCATCTGCAAAGCAAAACAATTCTATGATAGAGACATAGATAAACCCAAAATAGAGGTAAAGTAGGTCATTTTGTAAGTGCCACAAATGCCTTTCCAACCATTTTGTAAGTTTTTGGGCCAAATTCGCGAATTTTGGCAAATATTCGTGAATATTCAGAGTCTTAAGGGTGTATGGTGAGTTTTTGGGCCAAATTCGCGAGTTTTGGCGAATATTTGTGGAGAATATTCACAGTTTTTTGGGTGGCGAGTTTTCTGGGTGAGTATTTGCCCAAGCAGAAATCTGGCGAGTACTCACCAACTCAGCAAGTACTCACCGAATAGGCATACTATGGTATATATGTTAAAAGGTGCACTTGCCAACAGCTACA
This sequence comes from Taxus wallichiana var. yunnanensis, assembly GCA_018340775.1. NCBI lineage: Eukaryota > Viridiplantae > Streptophyta > Pinopsida > Cupressales > Taxaceae > Taxus > Taxus wallichiana. Next base: position 90,854,486 of record CM031241.1, on the reverse strand, counting down.
AAATGGCACAAGTACTTTAACGACAGAGAAGCAGAATATCAAACAACGAAAAAATAGCAAACTGAAGTCTCACGTGCATGCAGGCTGAATAGTCCAACAAAATTTCAGAAGTGAAAATAAATGTGTCTTTCCCTGCAATATGGCTTCACATAAAGTCATTTCTTTGTACATATATATGAATGCCTTTCATTCCACTCACGGGAAAGAATAGGTAGCAAATTTGAAATAATTGATTCGATTGTGCTTGCTTGCAAAGAGCAAAACAAACGCAACCTTTAGCCCATAACTACCTTGCCTAAATTTTACAGGCTTTCACAAGTTCTCACCTCATTCATCTCTCCTGCTCTGACACCAAATGTTGGCACTCTTAAGCCCATATCAGGGTAATATATTATTCCATCTTTAAGTTTAAGGATTACTTATACAATTCAACATTTGTTTGTGATCCTATTTTCTAGGATTTACAAACTCGTCACTTGCACTATTCTTTCAACCTATTTTAACCTCTGCTTGGGTGATATAAAAACCACCCAACAACCAAACTAAAATAGGGTGAAATAATTACAATTAATTAAAGCTATCTCCTATGACCACCTAAACAATCTTTATAAACTTCACCAAGTATACCTAGTATACTGTGGTGTGATAATTTAATAAATCCTAACACTAGAAAGCAAGTAATATAGGCACTCTTTCCCCATAGTTCTATAATGATTTCCCTTTCCTTGCCATCATTTTGGAGCTGCTTAAGGAAATAATGTTGGAGATTCATCTTAATTTGGGTATTCAAAATATCCTAATGTTATGCATTATTTTTCTTGTGTGAATTTTTAATTTGCATAATCCAAATAATATAAGATGGCATGTAGCTTTTACCACTTTTGTCTCATCAAGGATATTCCACTTTACGAGGAATATCGGAGTTATATCTTCAAATGTAACTCCATTGTCAATTTGCACTCACTTCCCTTCACTTCATGGGAAATAGAAACACAAGCACACTTAAAAGGTTGGCAAAAGTAATGATTGGAGTTATTTTGTAACTTGTTATTCTCTTTTCACTCTATTTAAAGAGTGTTTGGGTCTCTTCCTTTATTACTTGTTCCGTCTCTTCTTTTAAAGATTTTCTTAAGACATTTTTTCTCTAAACTTTATTCTCTCTTGAAAGAAATTATATGCACATTGTGCTATCATGTAAATGCTTTTGGCCATCTTTCAATAACATGTGGGGTTTTCTTCCAGTGTACCAGTTTCTCCACTTGACAAATCTTGTCTCAACTCCTTTTAAGGTATGATTTATGTTTCCATTGATTTCATTGCATGTAATTACTTATTATTCATTATTTTAGTAGTTGATCTTGGAATTATTTTTTACAAAGAATACAAGACAATGGTTAGACGAAGAGAAATTATGAGTAAAAGGACAACCTGGCTTAGAAAGCCAAATTATGTTGTTGAATCTATTCTCACATTTAGAATTCAAAATCCAAATTCTATTGTCATGACAAAAGAGATCTCTTTGCTTTCTTTGTTGCTATATTTTTTCTTTTGTACTTTTATTTCTTTAGTTCACTTCTAGGATTTTTTTCTTCCTAGAATTTTCTATTGCTGATTGTTGTATCGTGGGATCCCATTGATCTACTTTTGGTCATATGTGGACATTAATATAATTTCTTTCTTTCTTTCTTTCTATTTCAAAAACTATTTTGGCACCATCCCCAAAGAGACTCATTGAAAATGTTTGAAAGAAAAAGGAATGTCCCATGATCTTAGAATATCAATATATAGATTATATTAATAAGTCGTGATCAAACGCAAAAGCAACCAAGGTTGGTCAATAGAAATGCATGGCAATATTGAAGCTAAACAATGTCATCTTCTGTCCCCTACCCTCTTTGAAATTAACACTTGTTTTAAAAAAATACCCTGAAGAGATGGGATTCATTGACACCAATCGTAGCAATTAGACCATTACATTATTACTATATGTGGATGATGTCGTCTTAATTACTAAACACCATGTAGATCTAGAAAAACAATTACGGATCCTTCCTACATTTTGCAGCAAGTCCAGTTTGATAGTAGATTTTGATAAAAGCAATATAGTGATTATCAAATCTAACAAAACAACTCACCCTTTGTTTTCCTTCAATAACCACCCAATAGAGCTTGTTCACTTCCATAAATATCCATGACTTGATATTTTGATAAAATGTTTAAAAACTTATATTAAAAAAGAAAAGATGGATTACATTTTACAGTTTCTTGAATGCACATAACACTGGATATTTGTAGCTTTCACAAGACAGCAATCTTGCAGTCAAATGAGCGCTCTGATTGTTCAATTTTGAACCAGTGCTCAAGACCTATACTCAAAAAGAGGTAACTTCTGATATATTATTGAAGACATTTACCTTCTTAGTACATATGTTAACATTCCCTATTATTTTACACTGTAAAATTTAAACTATTATGCATTGTATGTCCATAAGTGACATTTACCACTGGATTAATATCCCTACATTCAAGGGTAGAATTCCAAATGTCCATGCCCCAGTGGCTGGCCTAACTGGTTGGAGAGGTTGCGTTAAGGTGCCTCAACTTGGTAGTCATTGACCATGGGTTCGAATCCCCAATTTAAACCCATTGGGGGAGTGGGGCATCTACATCGGCATTGGGGTTATAGTGGCAGACCAATTCAAACACATGACCTTCATGAAGAGGCTTCGCAAGTAAACTCTCTAACTGATTTCCCTCGAATAAAAAATATTCAGTTGTCCATCGTAAGGACCATAATAGAAACATAAGTAGCTTATTCTACAAACTCGAGATTGTTCCCCCAGCTTGGGATTAGCCAAGTTGATCTTCTCCATTGCCATCTTCGACTGTGTAGGTTGAGTTGTGAATAGGGCAATGTCAGGTCGAGCCTCTCATATAAGTATTAGTTGAGCTCTCAACCTTGACAGTACCGCATTTGGGATATGGAGACATCTCTGCCTACTCATCAAGCATCTCAACAATCCTCTAATGCTGTTACTAGATGAAGGTGTTCATGTTTTCCATGCGCTTGTCCATGGCCTCTATCATTTCCCATGGTTTTGAACACAGTGAAGAAGTTAGGCAGAGCAATTTTCCAAATAGGGATTCTACACCCCTTCCATCCTGTGTTCCCATTGATTTTCTGCAAAGTGGCCGTCGTATCCATGATGGCAGCAAGTAATGTATTGTCACATTAGGACTTTTATCAGTTTTGTAATGGCTGGGTCAACTCTCTTGGTGATTTAAATTGTAGTCTTGGGTTCTTTCAATTTGAGGAGTTGTATTCCAAGGGAAGTGACAAACAACTTGTAGCTAGGGTCCGGGATTTGAAAAGGTGCTGTAGCGGCTGATAAGGGAATGCAAATAATTATGGGATATACCATAGTTCCACAGAGTATCGGATCACTTGGATGGGGGAGTGGGGCAGGTCTCAGGGACAGGGGGACCAAGGGCCTACGTTTGGTGATGGCGAGTACGGCGGTGCAAATATATATAGTACTTGAAAACTTAGTTGTAAAAAAATGTACAAGGAATAACAAATGAAACTTCAAAATACTAAACACATTGCATTGAAATTGAGAACGCCAAATATCAATATATTAATATTTAAATAACAAATGAAACTTCAAAATACTAAACACATTGCATTGAAAAATGAAAACGCCAAATATCAATATATTAATATTTAAATCATAATGTATATTCAAAATGATAATTACATTCAAAATTCAAATAAAATTGGCCAATGGTCCAATGCCTCTAAGTTTGATATCTTCTAAATTGATGAATGTGTTAAAACCTGAACAGCTAATCAATGAAGCGTTGGCACTTGCTCTCCCTCTTGCTAATGCTCTCACCCTCTCACTCTTGCAACCTTGCTTGCTCTCACTCTTGCACTTGGAATCTTGCTCAATGATTTAAAGCTTTGATGGTAATTTGGTGTGAGAGTGTGAGGTTCATTTATAGTTTTTTTTAGTGTTCAAAGTGTGGATGGGGCCCCATAAACTATTAGGGTTAGCATAGGGAACACAAACATCCAAATAAAGTCTGTTTTTAATTTCATTAAGTCACTGTTTTGGCATTTTTGGCATAGGAGGCGGCCAAAAGTTTCAAGGACTGTCAAGGGACTTGGGCAAGTTTCCTCAATGTTTTGGGGGCGTCCTTAAGTCCCTCATTGTCCCCTCTGTGACAGAAACATCCAACCTTCAGAGAAATGTCCCAAGGACATCCCTAACTCGTGGTAGCGATGATGGTATGGCAGGGGACATTTCCCACGCGTTCTCAGGATGTCCTTATCCCCAAAAATGTCAAAAATTTGGAGGAAAGACATAACCCCGTGGAACACTGGGATATACCAAATCAATTGAGCGTGGGGAATGCTCTAGCATTAATCTGACACGGTTCTCCAACAGATTAAACTTCAAAAGCAAGAATTGGCTTGGGATAGACCAGGGGAGATTACTTCAATCCTAGGCATTATTACAGGTGTAGAGGTAATAACTTGAGTAAGATTGAACACCTAAGGAGAATACTTATCTGGTTGCTGCATTGTAGGGTGCTGCACATACCTGCTTATACTTGATTCACTAGGAGTATCCTCATCAGTATTATAAATTGGTTCATGTTCTCTTTAATCAGGACTTCCTCTCTCTCATTCTTCACTAGAGCAGTTCTATTGAAGGCCTATATTATCTTCTTCATGGATTTTCTCTCATAAACTAGAAAGATTTTGCTACCACTTCCATCCATTTAGATTTGGGAGGCTGAAACGTCCTCCTACAAACACTGATTGAATCCTCGATCTCCTTCTGAGCTTCATTGCTGATAAAAAAATCGATGCACACTTGAGTGATGTCTCTGGTTGCATTGAAGGCGGTAATTTCTTACACAAAACGCAGAGACAGATTGAGCTAATGGATACACCTTTGTCATGATAGCTCAATGGAATGCGATTTTGAAATAAGAAGAACTGTAAGGTGAGTGTGGGCATATGGTCAAGGGATGTATGGCCAAAGCATTTCCTGCATTTTTCTTGAATTTTTCTTAGAAACCACTGCAGCCACAAATAAATCATCAGACCCTTTTCTACACGAACCCACTTGACATTTAATTTACTTCTACCAGTATCATAGTGTGATTGTTAGCCTACTTTCCCATTAATAGAATTATCTTAACATTCCACGTATAATTAACAAAAATAGAGAGATGAAACTGCTCCATCGTCGATCCCCCACAGTATTTGAATCATTATTCGATCAATGTCAGACTCACCCATATTTTTTATTGCATGTTGCAGAGGTATGAATTGAGGAAGAGCCACGTATTTTATGTAGGGCAGCAGTTACACATTGATCCACTTAGGCTATGGTCCCAATCAGTGAGGCTTAGTAAATTTTCTCAGCTGGCACTGCCGAGAAAATTTAGGAGTCTTTTCTAGTTTAGCAGTCCCATGGGTTTTTAATTCTTTCATGCAGAGAAATTTTACTTAAGAAATTCTCGGAGTTATAAGCAAACGGTTGGTCTAGATATTTATTTAATTTTAAAAGATTAAAAAAAATCATTCAAGCTGGTGAGGCAAATTTTCAGTGTCCCCGCCCTTTCACCCCCACCTCTCCCCCTCTTTAGAAACAGTTTAAACTTTAAAGTATGCTTGCTAAAAATGTGAGGCTCCTACTTTCTTGGAAAAGTTCAACTCCATGGGATCCATCTCGCAGTAAAATTAGGAGCCCAGGTTGTACTGTCCCTCTTTTCGAGTAGTTCGAGTGAAGACCTTTGGCCCATTCTTACCTGACGGCCAAAGGGTGAAATCAGGGTAATTAAGTTTTATTTATTTTATTTGTATAGTGCAAAATATTAAAATATAAAATTATAATGCACATACAATAAAATAATGAAACTTAATATAAAATTAGAACTTGGGCAAAGTCAATTAAAAATTAAATGTATTCATCTAGTGGAAAATGCGACTTGCCCAAGTAATGGAAAAATAGAAAAGTGTGTCATAAGCCTCCTTAGAAAAATGCGACTGGCATAGGGAAAGTCAAGTGATCTCATTGGATATTGTTGGAGGTTGTTTTGGGCCATTTCTCCTTTATATGGAGAGGTCGACTTGAGGGGAGGATATCTAGAATTTTATTATCAAATTTTCATTGCAAAGAGCTTCCAGCTTTTGTAAGAAATTCCAAGGACGAAAACCCTTGTGGATTTATCTCTTGCGGACGAAAACCCCAAGGGATTGGGAGGGGATTTCACTCAGAAATTTCCAGCGAGCTAATTCAGATTTTTCAGTCAAGTTTCCAGCAGTATTTTGTGTTATTTTGGTGATCAAATTGCAGCAGTGGATCGACCCAGTTTGGGAGTTGTTTGGGGCATATTCCAGAGGTATTTTCCTTTGAAAATTATTGTCAAGCATTCCTATATTTTTATAAATCAGAAGGCTGCAAATTTATATTTTTCTGAGCAATATTTGAAGGGTTTCCAGCCAGTTTGAAATCAGATTTCAGATCTGTTTTTCTGAATTATTTATCTGCATATAAATCTGATTTTTAATGAATTTTGGCTTTTAAAAATATTGGGAATCAAGTGGAATAGAAAGTATAATTTTTTGGAAACAATTGCATTGAGTTTTATCAAAAACCCTAGTCGCTTTGGCTGGAATAAAATCCAGTTTGCCCTAGATCGATCTCCAAGGGTTTCAAAACCCTAGTTTGTCATTTGCACTTCATATAAAATTCTGATTTGGGAAAAGAAATTATTGGGGATCTTTCACAGGTGCCTTTCATGGAACCACATCCTTAGAATATATGGGTTTGAATGGAATAGCTGGGCTATTTGATGCTAGATTTCAACTACCAGGGGCCACTGGGAAACAATGTGGTGTATTGGCCAAATCCAGCCTCTGTTTTTCAGATTATTTGTGGAAAAGCGACTGTTGTCAGCTAATAACCAGAGGAAGCCTTTTATTTCGGCACAGATTGGGATTTCCCATAATTGGTTATTTTGTAGTGAGAATTCTGTAGGCTGAGGCAGCAATACATGCTACATGATTAATGTGTTGTCATACCAGTTCATTTGTCATTTGAGTGGAAGAAAAGTATTTAGTCTAGGAGCTGAAACAACTTATTCAATTCTGCCTGCACGGTGTGACCATGGGTTGTCATTATTTCTTTGATCCAAGACATAATGGGAGTGGCCAGTGACATCTCAACTCTGAAGATACGTGTGCCCATTTCAACTATGTTCCCAAAAAGGAGTCTTTTTCCATTCCCTATCTTCCAACTTAAGTTCTTGTAGTGCAAATTTATTCCAAGTAGGATACGTTTGGATGGTTGGGATGTAGTTTCCCTCCATGATTCAATGAAGATAGTATCTGTATCCTGCAGCAGATATATCATATTTTTCTTGGCTTATGATGCTCCAGATAGAAGGTGGGTGTTACCACAATTCCATGTAGCTCTTATTGCCAGAGCTTGGTTGAATAATTGTATATTCTTGATGTTGAAACCTTCATTTTGTTTTCAGATTAAACTCTTTTCCAGGACACCAGAGGAAACTTCAACTGCTTTTCAACCCCTTGCCTAAAAAAGGGACGCTGTTTTTCTGTTATATTCTCCTCAACCTGGGTTGAAACTCAGGAAGCAGAAGCAGACTAACAAATAGATTGGAACTGCCTACAAGAAGGCTTTCAACAACTGGCTTTTAACTGCAAAGGACAGCCATCTGTTTTTCCAATTGCCAATTTCATCTAGAGTTGAGTGCTGCAGTCTCTGAGATGCAGTAAAATCCCCAGATATCTCACAGGTAATTGGCCTTCTTAAAATTCAATGACATAAGGATTTACTCTTTTCCTTTGTGACTTTACATTAATAAAAGTGACACGTGATTTTCTTTTGTTGATTTTCCATACAGAAGCCAACTGAAAGGTATTAAAGAGTTACCAGAGAGTTTTCTCTACTTTGGGAATTAATGTAGAAAAAACAGCACAGTGGAAGTTCACATATCTATTCCCATCTGCAGCTTCTGGTAGACCGTTGATCTTCCGACGAGTCTTTGCATTTTCCAAGAATCTGCATAGCGTTTCTCCCAGTACGATAAAGAGCATAGTTACCAGATCCAACCGAATCTGCACCAAATCTGGTTTGGACAACATTTTTAAACCTCCCAGATAAGTTCAGTGTCAGTTGGCCTTTGTTTTTTTAATATAAATTTATTTTTCCTGTTAAAAAACTGCAAATTTTTGTATAGTTAATTATATTATGTTATTAATTTATTTCATTGTATTTGTCAGTTTCGCATTTTATTAAATTATATATGTTTCAGACCAAATTTTCCAAACTTCTTCAAGAATTCCAGTTTTTGTAATTTTTTCACCCTCCCGAACAGATCCAAATTTCTGAACTTCATAACTATGATAAAGAGGTATGGGCTCAGGGGTTCCATTGTCTTAGCCCTTGTGAGGAGAGGAAAGGTTGAACCAGGATGCTGCTGATGGGCACAATAAACATTGGGGTGCTGATACCGCTGTTTATGTATTTTCTGATGTTTGTAGAAGAATGTATCCTTGTTTCCAGCAAATTCCTTTCTATTTTGCATCATGGCTAACCTGTGTGAATGGTAAACTGCTCCTAGCCTTCTTCTTATTGTGTGAAACCTGCTTCTCTTATTGTTTTTTGAAGAATTCCCAGTTGGTTTTACCATGTAAACCCTGCTTGAAGATGTTCCCGAATTCTATTTGGAAATTTCACTTGAGATATTTGAACTTTTCTATATATCTATACATCTGATGTCTCTGAATAGTGTACAATTCATGCTACCAAATGGAGGTTTTCTAATCTATATTTATGTGTTAGCCATATTCTTTAAAATCTGGAACGGGGAGCACTGGATTGACAGTTGCAGTTTGTATCTGTGAAGTAATAGTCAGTGATCTCAGAGAGTGGAATCTCAAATTTCTACTTGTATTTTTATGGTAGATGACAACCATTATTCAGAGATATTTTCCAATCTATTTTTTCTGCAATATAATGGTTCCCTTTTCTATAATTACTGTGTAATAATACCTTAGGCATCAAGATCAACTAAGGAGAGAACATTCTCAAGATGGATTTGTGCTTCTACCATCTTATGGTTGAACCTTGTTTGTTTTCCTCGGAGGTTTTCAGGTTGTTCAAATCCCCCATGAGAATGGGGTGAGGAGGGTTGGTGGAGAGAAGCCAATCTGTGAGTTGTTCTAGCAAATATATGCTATGATTTCCACAAGACGGTATACATACATTTAGTGCTGAAATTGAATTGCAACTCAGATGAATGGAAATCAGCATACAAAACCCAAGGAAGGGGTTGATGGGTGTGAATAGCATATATGGAAGGATCCCAATGTAGATGAATTCCTGTCATACTACATAAGATTGATTGTTTGTTCCCTCAAGGGCTAGTGTAGTTTATTCTCTTCTTCAAGCAACACCATATCAATTTGTTTTGCTTGCACCTTGGTGTGGAGACATTGACATTTGTTGGCAATTCCTGATCTTTTGATATTCCGAGAGAGATTCTACATTTATTAATTTGTGTGGAAGCAAAGGTGCTCTTCTCCTCGGCCAAGGCCAGTGTTCAATTCATGTGAGCATGTTGTTGATTTTCGGGCTGATGTCATCTGTGCTGGTTTCGTCAATAAAACCAAGGATTCGGCAGAATATTCCTTTTTTCTGGATGGTATCAATGTTCTTGGCTTCCCGAAAAATGCAAATTTATTTCGATTTAGATCCCTTGGTGTGAATTAGATCCTTTGGGAATGCAGAATTTTCTTTTGATGTGAATGCTATTGGTTTTGGGCTTTTCCTTTGATAACATGAATGGCTGGTGATCTTGTTGTTGTTCTGCAGCTGCAAGTGGCAAGGATTGTGTGGACAAATTCCATCTCTTCATTTTCCATCTCGGCCAGCACTGCAAATAGATCCCTTGCCTTGACGAACATGTGCTTTTTGGAGTTTACTTTCTGGCTTTCAGCTATATTCTCCTCATGTTTATTCTAATTTTTTGGGTGGTACGGTAGTGTTGAATATGTTGTTCTAGCTGTCTTTGATCCATTCATTATAATTGTCTATGATCCATTGTCTTTTTCTCTATGTTCTGAGGTTGATGCAGCTCTTTTGGTTGTTCCATAGACATATCCTGCAAACACTGAGTAGGGCAGATGCTGACCGACTGAGTGACCAGACTCATGACAATTTCTGCATTATAAGGGGATATTTTTGTAGTCAATGGGTCATTCCCATTTTATTTCTCCCATATCGAGGATCAGCCAATCAAGGAGATTTTTATCAAGATCAAGTTTCACACGTATCCATGCATAGTTTAAGACTCCTACGTTCTTGGTGAAAACAGAGGTTGCTATGTATTCTCCAATAGCAGATCCTATTTTCTTGAACAGGTGTTTTTTCCAGTAATCACTAGGGAGAAGAGACAAACAAACCCAGTCTGGAACTGTTGTGGAAAGCTTTTGGTGGGATTAAAAGTTACTGATCAATGTTTCATGAATACTCCTGCTTTAGATTTTTTTCCCGCATGACTCAGAGCCCTCCTTGGAAGGCTTGATCGTGTTTTTGTTTCGAGAGAAAACTTCCATGAAATATCCTTCTGGCATCATGAGGATGTCAATGTAATACCCAAAGCCTGTTTTAGGCTCTGGAATGGCTCCGATGAATCTGCAAATCAGACCTTTTTCTTTCAGAAGCCAAGTCTGTTTTCCACCTCATTCATGGTGAAAGAGACTTTTGGGGATGTCTCTATCATGAGGTGGCACCCACTTTCCTTCTTTGTGGGAAAATTACATTGAGATACAAATCTTTGTGTGTAGCTCTGATGGAATTTCTGTAAATTCTTTTTACAAATCAGGGCTGTGTCATTTGAGACAAGATTCCTAGTATCTTGACCCGTTGTGGACGCCATGGCACCGTAAAAGGAGGTGCAGAATAAGCCTGATCAGCACGGTTCTCATGTTGTTACAAATCTTGCTGGTTTGTGCAAGGGGGCTGGCTGATTTGTTGGTGGGATGGGCATGGGCATGGACTTTGGGAAGGGGTCGGGTGAGAACAAGTTCCAATATCATGTATACATTCAACTTTCCACAACCTTTGAGTTGCAAGCAAATACCACAAAAAATAAACTATATCTATGTGAACAGGTTCTGTGAGAACTGAGAAACGAGCATGAAGTGATATGCATGTCCATAATGAACTATAATCTATCATGTACAGAATTGACGACATTGCATGTTGAAAAAGATACGAAGATGAAAGGACTGTCTAGCTATAAAGCAATGAAAGTTGGAACTCCTAAAGTAGAAGGTATTCTTGACTGTAGCTCTATAATACAGAAGTAGATTTTGGTCCTGCACTGTTATAAAGAAATCCTATGAACAGAAGGACAAGCAATCAGTGCATACAACTTCTTTTAGATAGCTCGTTATAGCTACACAACACAAAGTTTAAACCCCAAATTTGTTCATAATTACCGTAGATTCAAAGAAAAAATTAGGTTGACAAAGTAAGGCTCACCTCTGTCTCAATAGCATGCATATCAATGCTGTAATTATGGCCTGCTTCAAAGATATTGTAACGATTATGGTTTTTAAAACTATGATAGGAACAAGTATCCGAGACGCCAAATCAACAGTCTCAAACCTGAAATGTTGGAATACTTGGAGTTATACAACTAAACTGCTACATCAAAAGACAAATTCTAAAATATATCCAAGAAACAATACCACCTACAGAATAAATGTTAGAAATGAGAAGCATTATGTTTCAAAGAATTCCATTCATGGATGTAATGAAAAGCCAAAGATAAATAAGGGTGCAACTTTACATTTTTACAATATAGATATGACTATGAAGAAAATAGATATTTCAAAAACATGGACTAAGGGCTTGAAGAAAGATTGGTAGCCTAATCACATCAAAGTGTAATGTCCCCTTTCCTACGCCTAAGGCCTACGGGCCAATTCGAGTCCAAGCCTTGGTCATACCAGGCGACTATGGACATTGGGAGCTATTGGGTATGAATATCTAGTCCATTTTGTTATAATTAAAGTCGTTGACATGAGCGTAAGTGCTTTGGAGGGACTAGATATTATGTTTTGTCGTTAGGAAGGGGCCACATGACACTTAATGTTTTAATTTTGCGTTGGGGGTCACTTATGGACCATGGCGACTTAAAAGGGGAAAAGTAACTTAAGTTACTTTTATTTTATTGGTCCTTCCTAAGGAAAAATGCGACTTGGGCTATTTGGGGCTCTTTTGCCTTGGGGAAAAATATATAAGGAGTTGGGAGGAAAAAGTGAAGATCATTCTTGCATACATAATTATTTTCCTTCATGTGCAACTGCTGCTTGCAAATTTACAGCTTGTGGAGTGAAATCCCACAGGGACCCTAGCTTCAGTGGTGAGAGATCCATCCCTAGCTAGCAGGGCATTCTTCGGTAGTGAGAGATCTACCCTAGCTTGTCATTTTGGAGTTGTTTTCAGGGTTGATTTACAGAGATATTTTCAGAGGGTTTCAGAGGAAGGGTTTTGAGGGTTTTGGAGACATTTTGTGGAGAAAATCAAAGGGTTTTCAGATCAGATTTACGGCAGCGATAAGAGCAGGGTTTGGCATCATTTCTAGAGACTTTTCAAAGGGTTTTGATCACTTTCCAAAGGGGGCGACTTGTTTTGGAGATTGCAACCCTTATTTGGAGGGTTTCTGGGTTGCCATTTTCAGATCTGAAGGTTGGGGTTTCATTCTCCATATTAGTATATGTAATTTCCAGAATTTCATAATTTTATCTTGCTTATTGGAGAAGTTACGAATTTTTTACCATTGTTTAGGGCTTTCTGTAATTTTCTGGCTGCATTATATTATTCCAAAAATTCCAAAAATAATTTTCTTATGTTCTTTATAATATTAGCAAGCTCTCCTAAAAATTTCAAGTGATTTGAGTGAGTATTTTGAGAGATATCAATTTTCTTCAGTTCGCTGCCCTAGCTGTTAAAAATCTGCAAAAATCAGAATTTGTGTTTGCTGCAATTTTATATTTTTTGGTGCATTTTTAAGTGGTATCCCACAAGGGATATTTCACAAAGTTGGATACTATTGGAGTCTTACCATTTTATCAATTTTGCACATACCTCCTCTTATTGTTTACACCTAATTAAATCGAAACAAAAGCACTTGGAATTTTGGTGTGCACAGCTCCCCATAAGCATCCCGCCCATAGTCAATGGAATCTCATAAGTACTCGGTGTCGCAAACACTTTCTACTAGATAAAGCCTACACCAAGTGATCCATAGGGATCCAAAATGAATCTACTTCATCAAAATAGTCAACACGAAGAAGGAAAAATGAAACACGGAGGTTCTGTCTTTTTAGTAATGCAGGAATGCCGCTCTGTGCAGAGCGGCGGTTACAGAACCGCCGCCCAACCAGGGCGGTGGTCCTAGGACCGCCGGTCTGCATTGGGCAGCGGTCCTGGCTCTTTCGGACAGAAAACAAAAATATGAAACGAACAGCCCAGAATTTGGACGGTTGTTCGTGTCTCTTCTCCTCCATGACCTTTCCCATTCTCCAGTGCACAGGAGGACATGGGAGAGGCTATAAATACATGTTTATAGAAGAGAATAAGATCATCGAAGCATGAAAGCAAGTGAGCAAGAAGTTCTTAGTGCTGGAATTGTGTTTTGTAGAAGAAAGGAGTGTTGAGACAGAGCAAGCAAGTATTTGGGAGGAAGTGTGAGATATTATCTACTTCTCTTTCATACTTATTGTAAATTCTGTACTTGTTATTTTGAATTGGCCAATAAAAGTGGGAAGAAAGAGCAATTGCCCTTCTCGATTGTTTTTCCTCCTCTGGAGGTTTCTAGGATAAAATTGGTTGGTGTTTATGAGCTTAAATTCTTTCCTTTCCTGCAATTGTGGATTCTAAGCATAAGCATAATTCATTCACTATATATCTCTGTCATTTTCTAATAGAAAGTAGAACAGCAGTGTTAATTGTGTTTCTGTGGATAATTCCAAAGTTGAAGAGTTTACAGATCACCAACCCTCTATTCATGTAATTCCATTCGTGTTGAAGCTATTGTGGCTCCCTAAAGAACAGTAAGATATAAATGTACAAAGTACCAAATGACTGCATGGATTCAGAAATCAAAAACTATATTGTTGTGACAACGCCCTGCCATAGAAAGGCCATACACCTATAGAAAGGTCATGAACCACACTGATGACATGAATTAGATGATAAAACCGTATATAACCATCAGCCACCATTAGAATCAGCCTAAACCACCTTTAGCACTTTTTGGAAACCCACTTTAACCACATAATGATATAGATACTTAGTGATAGCCCTATTCCACATCCCCAACCTTGTCTATAGTGCCCCATTCCTCTCGTATGGCAACTGTTTCAGATTGGGATCAGACCAGTTCTTAACTCTTACAGCTCAGTTGAATTAGTCTAGGAGGTTGCAGCTTACAATTGGTAAAGATTTTTCTTCAATTTGTTTTCTCTCAAAGAGGGAAACCTAGACTCGAGGATGTCATTAAGTTGTTTAAGGTAAAATTGAGGCCTCCCGTGCTCCGATACAAGTTTTAATTCAGTAATGACACATACGCCCACCATTTATGTATGTATGACTTACGCTAATGCAATCATTACAGTTTCAGGGTGTCAACCGAGCACACATATTGATAATTGAAAATAAACTCTTGCTAAAGTGTGATAGCCTCAGCCTCATGATTGATGAATTATGTCTCTGTTTCATTGTGTAATGATATTATGATATGTATGATGATTCCATTTCTACCAACTCTCGCTAAAATATTTATGCGCCTAAGATGATGATAATGATGTTATGACCATGTGAAGGGAATACCTGATAAGAATGATGAATATGAGCCATAGTTACCAAATCTGGCTGGATCTGCACAAAATCAGGCCAGATCTGGATGTTCAGTCCAGGTCCGCCCTTTTTATCTAATCATATTATCATATATAATATGTATATATTTTGGACTGGAATTTACCAAACTTTTTCAAGAATTCGAATTTTTATATCTTTTGCCCTCCCGAACGGATCCATATTTATGAACTTGGTAACTATGCCATAGAGGGTTGCCTACCATGATAGAATGAAAATTATGTGTATAGATGTGGTGAAGATACAGATATGCATATATGTCATACTGGTCCTGAGATCCTTACCTGGCACATAGTAACTGGTGTAGGTCCAATTCTAAAAGAAACACTTGTGACCCTGTATGAAAGGTGTCAAGTTGTCGTGTTTTTTGGCGGCCCTTGCTAATATTATGTATTTTTCTAGATTGCCAGGAAATGGAAATGGCAACGGGCCCAAAACACGGAAATGCTGATTTTCAAAAAATAAAAAATAAAAATTGGGTATGAAACGTCCGTACAGAATATTATAAATATATATAAAAACATGCATAATACTCATTTTTAGTCCATAAAAGATAAAGAATTTACAGAATGTAGTATTCATAAAAATTCAAAACATTCAACATGCTTAAAATTTCAAATGTACATAGTATAATCTAGGATAAATCATCTATATTCTCCTAAAAATCAACAGCTTCATGAAGGCTTTTTAGGGTTTTGACAAATTTTTAGATATTGTTCAACTTTTCCGGAGACCGGTACTCACGAAAAAAATTGGTGGGCACATTTACCCAATTTTAACTCACAAGTCTTGCTTGGACAAGTTTTTGCAAGTTTTAGCACTGAACTCGCACTGAATACTCAAGCGAGTCCATTGCTGAAAATCGCGGACGCAGTCTCACGTGGAAACACAGTTTAGACTCGCATTTTACACTGGATAAACAGTGAATTTTCTTCCTTTTAAGCCAAAATGCCTAAATATTTTCATCACAAAGCATTTGAGCATATGCACAACACATCACAGGGGCTTATTGATTTGGATGAGATTGATCCTTACAATGACATGACAGCATAGGACGAGGAGACACCCTTGTCCACAGAGGACAAGATTGCTGATTTCAAAAGACAAGCTATAGAGGGTATAAGTACAGCAAAAGTAGGTTAGATTGGATTGGATGACATCATTGTAGATGATGTTGAACATGAGGCAGAGGAGGAATCACTGCCATCTAGTACCAGATGGAGCCGCAGGCACAGCCTTCTAAGTGGAGAACGGAGCCACAGCTGAGTGCGAGAACTAGACCCTCTCCCCAATTTTTCACTAGAACGGGGAAGAGGAAATTGTAAATTCTTGTAATTTGTAACTTGCATGGATATGCAATTTATGATGATGATTTTCAATGACAATCATCATAAATTCATGACAGTTATCAGCTGGCTGTTATATTTGCATGATGATGCAATTTTGTACTCCATTTGTATTCAAATCTAATAGAAAATGGTTCCCCAAAGTTTTACAGACCCGTTTGATACATTTTGTAACTGTATTTTGTATTAAATTTATGTTTCACTAAACATAAGTATTTTTGAAGTTGCCGAGTTTTACCGTGTCAGAAAATTTTTGGTCTGCGAGTCCAGCTATGCAAACAATGGGTTGAAGTACTTCAATCAGCTCATTGCATTGGCTTTGCAGATAAATCACGACAACATGGTGGGATCGAAGCTGATAAAGAACGCTTAGATATGACGGCGCTTATTGCTATTGGCGCCAAGGTAATGTTAACAACAAACATGAGGACAAGTGCTGGATTAGCCAATGGGACTGCTAGATTTGTTAAGGAGATCACATGCAACCCTAGAAGATTACCTCTTGAACCTCCGACTTAGGCATTGGTCACTTTTGACAATTGCACACTGTGGGATATGACACCTTCTAGGATGCTTCCTATCACTTGCATTAATCAGAGAGAAGAGACGACAACTATTGTTATGATTTGCATGGGTATTGACAATTCACAAATCTAAGGGAGCTACCACTACAAAAAGAATCGATTGATATAGGGAAGGCTAGATATTTATTGCCATATCACATGTCAAATATGCTGAAGGCCTCCAAATTTAACCATTTTTACATATGAGAAGTTGAAATATGGTGAGAGTATAAATCATAGAAAAGAAGAGAGAAAACTAGAAAAGAGAAGGAAACCGAAATCTAAATTTTATATTCATGTATTCAAATACCATACAATTAGATCATTGTTTCTTTACTGCAAATGTCTGAAATCATTTTTATTAATTACATATTTCATTAATGTCTCCCCAAATGGTAAGTAGCTCATACCCATATATGACACTATTTAGTAATATCATTGTTTCCTTACATAGCAATGTCTATGAAATTGTTTTTTATCATATCATTAAGTATATCATCAATGTCTCTTCACAAATGGTAACTAGCTCATGCCGATATATGACTCCATGTTTGAAATTCTGTGATAAGGTCCACTCCAAATGTTTTTCCATCCAAATATTTTGCTACACTACAAAGTAGATTGATTATGTGGATGGAAAAACATGGGAGTCAGGCCTATCAAATAATTTGAGAAGTGGAGTCACCAAGGTTGGACCAAGTTACATTATGAATCATTAACATTTTGAATATGAATTTCTCCCTTGAAAATAATCCATAAATCTCTTGGAAGTGTTTGCTTTGATGTTTGTTTGTTGAGTTCTGACTGTATAAGATTGTAACAAATTTGGAAGGCTACATCAAGTTCATGCCAAACAAACAAAGAGGCATTAGGGATATCACAGGTGTAGTTAACAAGAGGTAATGCCAATTTCTATACTAATCTGGTCATTCAAATGAGTGGCCAAGGCAACAGATGCCCAAGCAATTCAATGGGGACAGAGATGGTCAAATTCTTGCATCAGTTTTCTATCAAATAACTTGATTTTAAAAGGAAAGATCACATATGTGATAAATACAAAAACAACACATCACACAAAATCCTTTGACTTGAGCTCATGAGACATGTAAAGCTAGTCCCTTATGGTTCCACATGTTCCACATTTTTTGACAAAAGTTAAAGCTTTGTATTAATAGAATAATGGTACACAAAAAAGCCAGAATTATGAAAGCAAAAATCATAATCTGGCAAGCAAGCTTACAAAATCATAATCTGGTGAGCAAGCTTACAAAATCATAATCTGGAAAGCAAGCTTACAAAATCATCAAACATTAGAGGACAGGGAGCAGAGCTCTAACAGAGCTAAACATTCAGGAGGAAGATAAGGAAGAAGAGAATAGCTAGAACTATGATCACTAATCCTACATCTAATATCCTTTATATCTAAAGAAGAAGTGTTTTTATACATGTGTTATGTCATTCATTTTACCCGGCTGGAGTTTTTATAAAAAACAATAAGAGGGACTTGTACATTGAAATCAGTCAAGTAAACCAAACTGCCATTATTGCACATTGCCAGCAAAGCTCGGTTGCTACCCAGCACCCCCTAGATTTGCTTGTATGGTCACAGGTCCCCAGATGCTGATTGGTGCAAAGCTATCCTCAGGATGATAAATTGGGCCCTTCCAGTCAATGCCTTCAGCTTGTGTAGTTATAAAGCTGCCTCCAGCCTTACACTTCGTACCATGGGTATTCCCTCCAGTTGCACTCGTAACAATTTCAATCATGTGTCAAGGGGTCGTAGAGGAGGATTTTCTCATTGGTATGCATTTTATGCAGTTGAATAGCAAGATTTTGTTTCAGAAAGACAGTAGTCTCGCTGTGTTTATCATCAAGTGAAGTAAATTTCACAATACAATCTCCTAGATGTAGCTCTATAATCTCCAAGTTTTGAACCTAGCTACTCAAGTTTACTATCTAGCTAGTAGATGGATTTGATCAAAGCAACATAAATTTGGTGACCTCTGAAAGAAGGTCTAACATTAATTGATTCAGTATAGTGTTGTTGATCAGGGTTAGGTATGTGCTATGTGGCACTGGAGGAAGGGACCTCAATATTTCATCCCTCGACTTCCTTGGCCCTGAGCGCTAGAGTTGGTAGTGGAGCTTCTTGTCCAAGATCAAATGAGGTAGGGAAATTGAAAGAAGAGACTGGGGAGAGGGTGGTTGAGAATAGTGAAAATGGAATTGGTAAAGGAGAGCAAGATGGCATGTGGTAAAAGTGGGGGTGAATGTGAGACTTGGAGATTAGCGATAGAGAAGACTTTTGTAAGTGGTTTGGAATAGACAGGAGGGCAAGTGGTATGAGCATGAACATTACAAGATAGATTAAGAGACAGAGAGGTAGGAAATACTTGTCAACTGCCAGGAGAGCAAGGGAGGACTTGGATGAATTGAACCTGATCTGCAACTGTGTTGTGACCACCCAGTAAAGTTTCCTCGTATAAACTAATGAGCTGAAGAGCTTTTACCTCTTGTACATTTTACTTGGCATACCTAAGGGCTAAGCTGAGCATTAAAGGCCACTGGGCCGGCTGTATAATTTCTTATGTAGACCTTCCAAGTTTTGATCTTTCAATAAACAGTTGCACTTACAATACTTTGGCTCCCTTTTTATAGATGTTTGCTTCTACTTGTGACTTCATCTGAGGCCCATGACTATGTATCTATAAAAGTATCATGATTGTTTAGGATTGATTGAAATCTAATCAAGTGCTTGTTAAGATTGCAGATCTAGTGATGTGCCGCGGAAATATGGAAATGTGTAGGAGAATCAACAGGGATTTCATTATCCTTATTAACTATAGACATCATTCCTATGAGCTTGCAAGTCCACAGAGAACAATTCATAGGGGTTGGTTGGTTTGAAAGCCTTTCAAACTCTTAAGTTTGAACACGGAATATAAAACCCATCAGTGTATCAAATGGAACCCCATCATGCTCTGATGTGCTTCTGAATTGAGAGGGATTTACCATTGTGAACTTTCTTTGAGTCTCCTTAGCCTGCAAACTGATTGAACAGATGTGAATGCTGACGTAAGGGGTTTGCTGATTGCTAAATCTCTTGTTGTTGATATTAATACTATGCTATTGCCACTGTTAGCGTTGGCATGGCCATTCCTCCAAGGTGAAGCTACCTTGGTGGTCAGGAATTCCATCAATGTGTTGCATCTGCATGTGCTGTAACAGATGTCAAGAGATAGTGCAGTGTATGCATTGTTGGAGTAGTACGAGCTGAAAAATACTATTGTCGTGGTTATTTCTGTAGAAGAGGAGTATGGTTATGAGAGAGGAAAAGATATTGATGTGGCATGGAAAACATGCTGTTTTTCAGGGTGCAGGGTATATTCCTGAAAAGTTAAAGAACAAGTCTAATTATGAAGATACCATCAACCAAACATAGATGAAATAAGTGCAAAGGGTTTAAGAGAAAAATACCTGACATCTGGAGCTATAACATGCTCAATAGTTGTCGATATAAGAGCCGAGAGTTGTCCAGTAACGAGTTCATGTGTGGAACTTGCACTAACAGGATCTCGACCTCTTGGATAAAGAATATTTGACAACCTTAGAATTGTTCTATAACTTACACTACCTTCCTCTGTTTCTATTTTTCCAAAAGTGCAGGGACCTGCAGACAGGTCTATGACAGCATATCTGTACAAGACAAAACAGTACATCTTATCACAGCCCGTAATTCCAAAGAAAGAAATTATATGGCAGCTAATACTTACCAAAAAGTTTTCAATGAACATCGTAAACTACAAATATATTATATTATTATATGATATATTTCATTATTATATGATATATTTCATGGTCACAAAGACATTATTCTTTGGATGTCAATTTTAACTAAGAATATTGGTTTTAGACTTTTAGTCATTAAATCCTAGTATGAAGCACTCAAAAGATAAGTGCTATGTTGTTATAAGAGACAATTCCCAACTATGCATATAAACAGGAGTTGCCTAACACCAACTTCAGAGAGAATTCCGCTTATTCAACATGTGTTTATTTATTCTCTACTCTTCAATGCTTCCTTGTTTACTCAAGGGATTTCTATCTAGCACTAAAGAATTTCAGTCTACATTATGGCAGTCTGTAGACACAAGAAAATAGTGCAATAATTCATAGATAACACATGTTCTTTGGTAATCTATGAAAGAACATTACATGAATTCCTACAACTCTCCCTGACCACTCATGTCTATCATTCTAAAATTTATAAACTAGAGTGATTACAAGCCAATAACATAAATGACTTGTACAGTTTCTTGACATACCAGTGAAAGACAATCGACAAGACACTCATTGACATACATCTATAAACAAGCAATCTATTGGCATATTGATTAAACTCGCCAAAATTTTCAGTTATGACGGATTGTCATGTCAACAACTAAATGTCAATGATACTATATCTAACAATGCTCCTAAATAATCCAGAAAAAAAAAAGTTAATATATACAGATAGCGTCTCTAAAGCATATCATATTAACCACCAAATATGATTAATAGCAATGAACATAAAGTGAACATAAATGTGGATTACATATGTCTTGCAAATTTTTACCACATTACTCATCAAGTTAACCAGCAAATATGTAATTCCTGAATACAAATTAAACTTGGTTCCAATTTACAAATGATCCAATGAATACCTATTAGGTGCATTACTTCAATAGGAAACTGATAAGTACTCACTGGCTCATTTGGCAGTGTATATCTTTAATAATAGTTTCATCATCTAAGAATAAAGCACATCTGAAAAGATTGAGAGTTCAACCTTGGATACTGGGAGGGTTCACTCTTTTACTCCTTATGGATCATTATGATACCACCAAGGATTACTCCCCAGCTCCCAATCAGTCCAAAAACTTCAAAGCATTCTCCAACAGACATTCTCTAGCCAAAAACACCTCATAATTTTACAAGTTGACGATAGTGAAGATTAGCTACTTAATTTCTTATATTTGGGTTCAGAACCACCATTCTTCTTTATTTTGTAACCTTTGACATTATTCTGTTGGTTGGATCCAGAAACACCTTTCTTCTTTCTTTTGTCACCTTTGGCACTATTTTGTACATTGTGCACCTATTTTATTTTTACTGACAGCTGTACCATAGTCCCATTGCCCAGTTTTGGTCATCCATCAATTTGTTATAGTTTCATTATCAATTTTCTCATGATAGAATGCCTCCAATTGGGTCAGGCCGCTATTCAATGGTAAACTATGGATACAAACAACTAGATGTGATATTTTTGTGTTCTCCTAAAAGATCAATAATGACAGAGATTTTTAATTCTCGTAGCACCTCCATTCATTGTTCATCCCAAAAAAACTGAACATTAGTCAAAAGGGAAACCTCAAGGAAAATATCAATCTGTTTCTGCTTCTTGTCTCTGTCAGCCCTTCACGCAAACATTTTCATGACATACTAGTAATTATACAACTCACACAATCTTGGAGAGCTCCCTAAAATCTGGAGAATATTTATTTGTTAAGGATCTTAAAATGATTCTTCTAGCTCAAGGACATTTACCTAGCAATAACCTTCGAACTCTTATAGCCATATGGGGGTTACTTTAAACTCTTTATTATGTACGCTCAAAGCCAAAGGCATAAGAACAATTTAATAATATACCATATATACTCAAAGGCATAAGATTGTTACTTCAAAATATTTTTATGATTATTGCAACTTTTTCTTCAGTACCAAAGAAGAAAAAACAAATCTCAGAATTAGAAATCAAATAAACTACAATATATTGTCTGTAGTGTGTACTATTAACATTGTAAAATAATCTGCATTTTCTGATTCATTAGTGATTTTGGGGTAAAGGAAATATTTTCTTAAATAAATTATGATTTCAATAAATTATTTAAAAATTCATAATTCGGAATAAAATATTATTTTTTTGAAAATCAGGATTCTTGACTCATTTTTACAATTGACAACTTTTCCCATTTTTGTAATCGTTCCCACCATTTTCCAATTTTGAACCTTTTCCCTTTGTTAATCACAATTTCCATAATAAAACTGGTACTTCCTGATATTTATGTGCCTAATCTGAAGCTTCTTGAAGACAAATTATCTGGAAATTTTCTGTATAAATTGACATGGAAGCAAGTGGCCTACGCAAACATGAACTACAAAAGAGAAAGGCCTACAAGAAACCAACAATGTTACTCAAAAGGAAATTTCTGGCCCTCACCTGCCTGAACTCAACCATACTTGTGATGCCCCACCTCCATTATAACGATACTGGTAAATATAATTCCCCTCTTGCTGCTTCATTTGTTCAGGAGTCAGCCCTTCAATTCTGGCATATGATAAAGTCTCAAAATCAACTTCTGTATTCCTGGGGTCCATTCGAACCTGCAAGTAAAATTGAAGAACAAAAATTATGACTGATAATGTCTCCACAATAGGGGCAATTACAGTTATAAAGAAGCCATAATGTTATGGGAAATGTTTACATGAAAATTGACAGCTTTGGTTAAGTAGAAATAAAATATTTGAAATTCAATCCTTGGCTTGCATCCACCTGAAAATAAGCTACATTACAATATGCAATGCTACATATTCTACATCTTTGTTAGAATAGCAAAATAGGAACATAACTAAATGAATAATAATAAATATTCAATTCTGTAACTACTGCTATCCTTTAAAACACTTCCAAAAAATTTCATTCTAATGACACATTCAGGGTCAAAGGCAGACCAGTATGTCGTCTGAAACTATGAAAAAAATTAAGATATAAAGAACTTCTACCTTGATAGTAATTGGGTTAATCCAACAATCACAATAATTGTGAGAGGGTAATTTAAGAAGGCACTACACGCTCCAAAAGCTTTCCCCATGGAGAAAGAAGCTAGAGAGTGAGAAGCCCAAAGTAGTGAATAATATTCACCATTCCTTCCCCCTACTAACAAATGTTTTCGGTGCATTTGTGCTAAAGTGAGTTCCCTTTCCTATTGGGGCAAATAATATTTATGGGGATACATGCCTATTGTGGCCCCTTCGTATTAAATAAGCCTCCATGCTATAAAATTTAGCTTTTATTAAAACAATAACTCTAAAAGGTATTTAACAAATACCGAATAACTATCTCAAGTAGTTACTAGCAAAAACATCCATAGGTGCTTGTGAGAGGCCGATAGGCATATTGGAGGAGTATTTGAAACCACTATATTAATAATACACGAGATCTCTTTACCAGACAATCATAGTGTTTTGAATGACTTCCATGTCTTCTAACAATCAAAATATCAAAGTCCCGAACACGCCGAGGAAGATACGTAGGAAAGCTTATAGTATGCCCCTATAATTGTACTGGCCTCCTCGTGCATGGCTTACTTGCATTATCGGATTGACACGAGCAATAAGCATCTCTTCAACTTGTGTGAGAATGCGTAAAACATGAGGCTGGACACTAGGGTCCATACTATTTCATGGCGAAAAGCAATTCTAGGGTATGCCTCTTTACAAATAGTGCACACAAGTATGTTTTCCAGTTTACCTAGTCTCTGGCGAAAAGACCTTTGAATAGCAATAGTGAACATCAAACTAAAGAGTAGAGAACCTATACATAGAAAGGGAAATGAGATTTGAAATTAGTGCAAGAATATAAAAATTTGCCAATAATTTTGTAAAAGTCGAGGCATTTTAAGGAGTCTAAAAATTTCCATCCAAATATAAAAAAATTGTTAAAAAATAGAGGGCATAAGAATAAGGATATAGTCTTTAATGTGAACATATTGAACTGAGTTCCTTACATAAATGGGAAATACATATAATAGGAAATGTACTCAAATATTAGTAACTAATCCTATGATAAATTTCATCTCTGAAGAGTAATCAAATTTTTAACTCTAACAACAGTAGTTTTCACCTTCGGCAACTGATGAATGTGTCCATCCGCATATGTAAAGTGAACGAATACTGATGGAAGGCTATCTTCTTCTTAAGAAGATGTATGTGTAATGGATTATCTTGAACCTAGCCATATGTTTCCTTTGTTGTTGCACCAATCAAATCTTTTCTTGCATCATCAAATAATGTAGCCCATAAATTCCCAGTGTGGTCTGCAATTTGAACTCTGAATAAGTATCGATAATCATATTCTATGGAAATCACATCACATGCAGAGCATATCCAATTTCCTTCAGAGTTCTTTGTAATATTCTTTCTACATGGAGTTCCTATGCGCATTGATGAGCAAGACGGATAAGTGAAACAATCCATTTCATCAATAGAAACTATAGTTCCTCTTAGGGATAGCCATAGTGGCTTTTCCACACTAAGAGATCCTCTAGCCGCTATCTCAGATATATTTTTGTGGAGAATTGTGAAACCCGAGTTCATCATGACTTGTTAGAGACCTACCACCATAAATATTTCCATGTTCCTCACACCAATTTCTCAAAATAGTTGCCTCTTGAATACTTGGGTTTATAAACACTTTAGTGTTTGAAAGTGTTCCTAAAGAATTTCCATAGAAATCAGTTATACGAACACATTTGAAAGCAACAATAGGATGTGGACCCAAGGTAATGAGATCTTGGAGTTGAGAACCTTCCACGACGGATAAATCACCCCATAGTGTAACATCAATGGCATAATTAGACGTATATGTAATTTGAATTGTCCTCTTCTTGAGCTCTGAACCATCCTTCCTAAATAGTGTTTGAAGATCACTCACAAACTGAGCAATCCCAAGTACATCTATCATAGTATTTGCCTCCAAGTTGGTGATTTCACCAATCAAAACAAAGTGGAACTTGTTAAATGGGATAGAGCCATCATCAACTGAAGAAGCTTCCACTTTTGACATGCCATTCAACAATATTTCATATTCAGAAGGCAGATTATTAAATTTCTTATCAACTTTTCGTAATCTGCCATTTGAAATTGTGTAGACATTTCCAACTCTGATAATATCATAATGTCTATCAACTTGTTCATTGAAGCAGACAATCCGTATTTGTTCTTCATCCTTATCAATAATGTCAAAGTTGAATACCTTTCCAATCCCCCTACTGGTGTTGAAGCTATGAATGTTTGATTTAGAAGTAGTTCTACCTCGTATAGTCCATCCATCATGAAATGGGGACAATGCTCCAATAGGAAGTATGTGAACAAAATTGTCTGTTGTTGTTGTTGTTAGCGGGTTATTTCCAGTAGAAGCATTCATTGATGTGGATGAACTTTGGGGCTCCATTTTGTAAATGAGTTGTCCTACATAATTTGAGTAATAAAAAAAAAAGAAAACAAAATGTTCAGACAACACAAATAAGAAAAAGTGATTGAAAAGAGAACAAAGTCTACATAGCATCCTTAAACATGAAATATATAATCGCACCAACAAATATGATAAGAAGATAATACATTACACCAAACTTCAAAATTTCAATGTAAAGTTAATCTTGTAAACAATGAATAAAGAAATATACATTAGGTAGTGGCCCAATTCTATTTCATTTCAAATCAATATAGAAAACAACAAAAAATGAAATACATTGGATAGTTGTACTTAACACTTCGAATAAGAAATATTAGAAAACTAACATACACTAACACAAAACAAGGTGTATACAAAACAAAGGGAAACTATATATCATTTCAAAGTAAAATTCTAAATCATCTAAAGTAACGTAAGAAGAGTAAATCTTGGCAAAACTATCTATTTTGCATGATTTAGTAAAGCACCACAAAGTGTACTTTTTGTAAACATGCATATAAAAACACTAATGTATGGTACAAGAGAACAATAAACTATATTTATGCCAATTAATAAAAAAATAACACTCTCCAAAATTTATTGGAACTATAAAAAAAAAACATCTGAATACATTCTAAGCAAACTAAATTTCAAAATACATTACAACATATAAGCATAGATATCAAATAACGAAAAAATGAGATTACACATTTAAAAAAATTAGAACATGCATATGTCAAAATTTTAAGTTTATAAAAGGGAGTCATTTCCATAATCTCATTGTTCTTACGTATAAACATAGATACCAAATAAATGAAAAAGACATCACACATTTAAAAAATATGCATATGTCAAAATTTTAAAATTACATCTTAAAATTTTAGTTTTATCTTAAAATACATTAAAACCTACAATTTTGATTAATGAATATTTTTTTGTTTGTTATTGTTATTTAAATATGTCAAAATCTTAAATTTATAAAAGGGTGGGGATGGTAATAAGATTATTAAACAAATTAAAAAATCATAAATTACAATAATTTTTTTCAAACTGGTGGTTTTCCATTCAAACTTAAAGAAATGAGAAAGAAGAGATTCACTACCTTGATGAACTCAAATCAGCACAACAACACGTAAATATAGCGCAAGAGCTCTGGAACAAAGGAAAGATGATGTTTAATGAGTTGAATGTAGTAAAGGAAATTTTGAGCAAGTAGTGGGCAGTGACAACCAAGCGAATGCATGCAAATGGAGACTAAAGATATATAGATGTGAAGAAGAAATTGGATATTGAAAAAAAAAAACACTGTGATTTGTCCTCGAATAAGTGGAAGTCCAAGGTTATGGTTCTTGAGATGGAAGCAACGAAGTTTTATAATAAAATATCAAGTGGCAGAAACGTAAAGCGCCGACAAAAAACAACAAAATCAAAATACAAAGTTAAAAGAAAGAAGCTAAGAAGTGTAATTTCAATATCTAGATACACTTTGGCGCTTGCTGACAAGGCCATGTAATGAAACTTGTCCATGGCTGTAATGGCAGTAATTCAAATTTCAAAATTAAGATATAAAGAACTTCTACCTTGATTGTAATTGGGTTAATCCCACAATCACAATAATTGTGAGAGGGTAATTTAAGAAGGTATTACACGCTCCAAAAAGCTTTACCCATGGAGAATGAGGCTAGAGAGTGAGAAGCCCAAAGTAGTGAATAATATTCACCATTCCTTCCCCCTACTAACAAATGTTTTTGGTGCATTTGTGCTAAAGTGAGTTCCCTTTCCTATTGGGGCAAATAATATTTATGGGGATACACGCCTATTGTGGCCCCTTCGTATTAAATAAGCCTCCATGCTATAAAATTTAGCTTTATATTAAAACAATAACTCTAAAAGGTATTTAACTAATACCGAATAACTATCTCAAGTAGTTATAAAGTGAAAGGTACAACCATTCACGGTTATTACCCAACCACCCTATTTATTTAGGAATCCCATCATGGGTAGATAGATTGAACATATATGAGAGAACATATGTGATAGCATATATGAGATTTATATACACATATTCTTAACAAGTGTGAAGAAATCGTAAAAACGAAGTGAGAAGAAGATATTGTATCTACGTTCGCAAGTATTGGTCCCTATGAACCAAACCGTTGTAGGTTCTCTTATTATTTTAATAATAAATGGATGGTGCATTTCTCCGTGGGGTTTTTACCTGTAAAAATTCTCTCCACATAAATTTTTGTGTTATGCGTATTTTCTATTTCTGCATGATTCATTCATTGTTGTAATACATCTTTTGTTCTTTAATTTGCTTATCAAGATTATTAATAATAGTAAATAACGAATAATTCTAACTATACCTGACATGGTATCACAATGAACATTTTTCTTTTACTAATAATTTTGCAGGATTCTGAATCTGTGACGAAGAAAAGTGATCATAGGTATGTCTGACAGTCATAAAACCCTAAGTTTGCTTACTATTATCAAACTGTGCAAAATTTGGATCTGAAATCAATATCTTTCAATACCTTTTTAAATAAGTTTTCCATCGAATGCAAATTTGTTCAAATTGGTGAACTATAATTAAAGTTATAGGCATTTGAGTGTTCTCTATGTCGTATATCTATTGTATTGTTTAAAAAAATAAAAAAATCATTTGTTTTTAATGGTACTTTAAGTTTTCTCTGACTTTACGAGATGATGACAAATGTCATCCATCCGTAAAGTTTAGTTAAAAAGAATTTCTAACGAAGAGTCTAGACCTTAGAAGCAATCTTTCCAGATTTCCGAGATCATGACACTTTTCATTAATCCAAAAACCATAATGTTTTCTCTAGTTTCCTTCCCAATTCATACGGGATTACGCGATTTAAACACATCTCAATCCAGTATTTCGTCTCTTTTCCATTTGTCACAAATCCGTATTTGCAGACTACGACAACTCTTGGCATTTGACTTTTTAACCTCTCCATATACGACATTACAAGATGATGACAAGCGTCATCCATACGTAAAATATCTGAATTTTTCGATCTCCTCAATTTCTACCACTTTTCAAATATTTGAAGAATATCATCAGCAGTCTAGAACTCAAGCTTACTACACAATTCATTCAAGATTAAGGATTGACAACATGTGCCATAATCTTAGAATCTTGGATTCCGTGATTTTTTCTAACTTGTGTTTGTCTTCAACTTTCTCACTTTTCCGACATTCTACCACATGTCGCCATTTGACTGGACACTCAATGCTACATGGCAACATTTCAAAATTCTGACTATCAGCACTCTTACTCCACGTTGCAGCATTTTGGATTCCCTGTGCTCCGAATGTTTTGCAACTTCATCATGTTGCCTCAATATCCGGATACACCGATTTCCACCACATGGGAATAATCCGTCAAGCCGGGCTCCAAACTATTTTGTGACTTGTAATCTTGTTGCCTCTATCTTGGCACACTGATTTATGCCGCGCGGTCTTAATCTGTGAGCCGAGCTCCGAATGTTTTGTGATTTGTAATCTTGTTGCCTTGATATTTGGTTACACCGATTTCTACCACTTGGCGTTAATCCGTGAAGCCGGGTTCCAAAATGTTTTGCAACTTGTAACATGTTGCATCGATATTCGGAAACACAGATTGCTAACACTTCACATAAATCTGGATTCTTGCATACAAAAAAAAATCACTGCCTAATCTCCAATTTTTCCCGCAATACATGTTTACAAGATGATGTCACGTGTCATGATATTGTGCTTTTGACCAAAGTCTTTGTCTACAAGCACTTTGTTATAATTTTTATTGTACACTTTATATTGAAGCGTTCCTATATATAAAGACTATATATGCACGAATTATGGTCCATGTGTGACTAAACGCGTGATTGTAATAATCTTGTCTGCTGCCCAAAATCCTTTGTTTTTCAAAATTCAAATTTGATTTTATTTTGATAAAAGAATATCTGTATAAAACTCTATTTTTATAAAAAGTTGGACAATTTTGTTTATTTTGATTTTTTCGTGAAAATATATCTAACTAGTGCTCTATTTTTTCTGATCACAAATTATAGTTTCTTCTATAATTAACAAGTAAGATTTTTTTGTTGAAACTAATAATATGGCTTCATCATGAAATTTTTCTATTGATAAAACCCAGATGTTAAATGGAACTAATTATAACATCCGGAAAATAAGACTAAAAGAAAAATTCAAAGCCTTAGTTGAAAACATGCTCTAATTAAAAATCAAACATGGGAACTTGTCTTCCACCATCAAAGATAAACGTTGTTGAATCTTGGTGGCTTTATAGAATTAAATACAATTCCATAGGCAAGATAGACCAATTTAAGGCAAGGTAAGTTGCTCATAGTTTTACTCAAACACCAAACAATGATTATGTGGAAACATTTGCTCCTATTGCGAAAATAAGCACCGTATGAATGTTTCTTGCTCTTAAAGCCCAATATGATTGAGAAATACACCAAATAAATGTTATGAATGCATTATTGAATGGTGATCTTAAAGAAGAAATTTACATGACTCAGCTGAAAGATTTGAAAAACTTAGTAAATAACATTATGTTTGTAGGTTAAAAATTTTCAATAAGGTCTAAAACAAACTCCTAGAGCTTGGTACTCAAAGATAAACAATTACTTCAAAACTCTAGGATTTATTAAATGTTACTATGATAATGATTTGTTTGTAAAAGTAGAAAATAATCAAATTATTTTAATTGTACTTTATGTAGATGATTTTCTCATAACCAGCAGTCAAACTTGATTAATTCATTAAATTAAATCTAAATTAAGACAATACTTTGAGATGACTAATCTAGGCTTGCTTCATCATTTTCTTGGCATGGCTATATTCCAAGATCATAACTCAATCATAGTATCTCAATCACAATATGCACATAACCTTCACGTCAAATTTAACATGATTGACTATAAACTTGTCTTTATACCTATTGAAGTTGGTATTAAACTTGATCCAAAACTTGTAAGTGAAAAAGCAAATCCTACATTATACAGTTAACTTTTAGGAAGCTTGATTTATCTAACTATTATAGGCCAGATATTTCTTATGTTGTAGGCCTTGCTTCAAGATTCATACCTAGATCATTGGAAATTGGCACCAAGAATACTAAGATATATCAAAGGTACAACTAAGTATAGTTTTAGTATTCTTGCACAAATAATGCTAAATTATTTGGTTATTGAAATGCTGACAATACTGGTGACACTATAGATAGAAAATATACTTTCGGTTATGTATTTAAGTTTGGTAAAGGTGCTATCACATGGAGTAGTAAAAGCAACCAACTGTTTCTATCTCATCTACAGAAACCAAGTATATGAGTGTTATGGAAGTAACCAAAGAAACAATGTGGCTTCAATATTGTTGGAAGAAATCCATACTATTAACAATGAAAGTACCACACTGCTTTGTGACAGCCAGAGTTATATAGCTATAGTAAGCAATGCAATTCAGCATCAAAGAACAAATCATATTGAAATTCATATGCATTTTATCATAGAAAAATTTCTCAATGATGACATTGATCTTCATTATTGTCCAACAACCGATCAAGTAGTAGATATCTTTACTAAACTTCTTTGTAATATGAAGTTTTGCAAATTCATAACAATGTTAGGCCTTTTAGAGCTGCCATTGACGTGGAGTTTGCATGATAATGCCACCTCCTAATGGTCTTGTTGTATCTTTCTTCTCTATACTTCTTCTCTATTGTAAAAGCATTGTAAAAATCACCAAATGTGAGTTTAGAAATAACACAAAAAGAATTGTGTAATGGAGATTCCTTGTATTATAAAAGACTTTTCAAACTCATATAATGCTTCATGTATCCATCTACCCATGAGGAAATTAGAGATATTACCTGTTAGACAATCCCATTAAACATAATAAACTAAGTCATCCTATATGATTTATGTTTTTTTCCTTCTATAAAGGAAATGATGGCATGTATCCCCACTAAACATTAATAGGGAGTGTTGGAGCAAATAATATTTATAGGGATACACAATTATTGTGGCCCCTTTATATTATATAAATCTTCATACTATAAATCTTACCTTCATATTAAAACAATAGCTCTTAAAAATATTTAACTAGAATCTGGATAACTATACTAAGTAGTTATAAAGTGAAAAGGTACAATCATTCACGGTTATTACCATCCTTTTTATTTAGAATCCTATTATGGGAAGATAGATTGAACATGTATGAGAAAACATATGTGATAGACTATATGAGATTTATATTCAAGTATTCCTATGAGGTGTGAAGAAATTGTAACAAAATAAGTGAGAAGAAGATAATGTGTCTAGGTTTTGTAACTCTTTAGTCCCTATGAACCAAACTGTTGTAAGTTCTCTTTTCTTATTTTATTAATACATGGATAGTGCATTTCTCTGTGGGGCTTTTCACCTGTAAAGGTTTTCCCATGTAAATCTGTGTTATATGTTTTTTCTATATCTACATAATTCATTCATTGTTGTAATACTTAAGCTCTTTAATTTCCTTGTCAAGATTATTAATAACAATAATTTATGAATGATTCAAAGTTTCTAACTATCCCGGACATTTCATTGTGATTATTACCAAAAAAATGCACGAGGAAAAATTTCATTAGAGTAAAGACTACTCATGGAGGTCGTTTCTGTAAGGACTAAAATTGCACAAGTAAAAATAACAAAAAAATCAATAATCTAACTTCTACCTTGTCAAAATTTAGAATGAAGATTGCATTTGGTACTGGCCCATTGATCTCTGCAGCAGAAGAATCTTCTTCAACACCAAACAAGTAGGTGTACAGTCTTTGAAAAGTTGGCTCGATAGTCTTTGCTTCAACTTCTAATAGTGGTACCTCTTTTCCGTATTCGGTCTAAAGACAAAACATCCAAGAAAACACCTTTAGAATGTCATAGCCAAACTTTGAAAACTCTACTACAAGCCACTGCATATTTGTAAGATCATAAATGCTTATGCTAACTGCCTTGGCACAACAGTATAGTCAGTTCATTACCTCCTTGCAGAACCTGCAGGTATCATTGCACTCCTCAGTGCTTGCTCCAAAGCTATCAGCTCCAGTTGCCCAACCTGTAACCAATATAAGTACGCACAAAAATACTCAAAAACTTTCAAACAATTATGAGAACGCATAATTCACTCCTTGAATCTCTGAGACAGTAGGGATCTACATGATCAAATGCTACCCTTCTATAGCAAAAATAGTTAAATGTAAAACTAGAATAGCATAACTTTAGCTAGTTAATCACAATGGATTGATTCTCTCTTCCATGTTTGTTCAGTCATTTACTTGCTTGATTCTCAATCGATGCAGCTGCTGTCACAAATTTCAGCTCTAAAGGCATCACAATTCTTTTCTTTTAGCATAGTTTTTTATTTCAGTCACATCAGAATTCTAGTGTATTATGATTCGAGTTGATAAACTACAAATGGTATACCTACCCTAATCACAGGTCACCGTAACCATCTACGACCATCTGTGTGCCCTAAACTTGTAAAGGCAACACACTGACAAAAGGCAGCTTATAACACTTATCATCACATGATTTGTAACAAAGTTCATCTTCTTGCAAATTCTTTACAAGCGGAAGGAAAAACCTAAAAACAATTCTTAGTGGAGAATTGAAAATTTCCCCTGATGCCAAGAAAGCAATGATGTTGATGTTGAGTTTGTTTTTGATGAGATATTTTAGAGGATCATTGATGAGATGAAATAATTTTCCAGTCTTCATCAAGGATGGGGACCTACAAAGTGGACAAAAGTTATAAAAATTCTTTAATTCAAGATGGTGCAAATCACAACCTGCCATGTAAAAAGATCTAGACAAAACAATATTCCTAAGGCATGCTCCCTTGAGTGATTCGCAGCCCAAAGGAAAATTTTGACTTGGGTCAGGTTAAGAAGGATAGGGCTCAATGCACCATCTATATGCATTTTATGTCAAAATTACAAAGAAAACGTTGAACAACTTCTTGTTCATTGTGCCTGTGAATCCAATCTGTGTTCCTGACTTGTAAAGAAAATGGGTTGGGTTTGAGCATATCCCCATGAGGTAAAAATCTTTGCTAAGGTATTGGTTATGTCCAAACAAAACTTCAAAGTAGAAAACATCAAGCAAATTGAGCCCACATTCATGATGAGGAAAATGTGGCTTGAGAGAGACAGCACCACTCTCCTTGAAAAATGCCATCCATGGCAGAGATGTGCGACTACGATTGAAGCATCGGTATCAAAGAGATTGAAAGTTATATTTAAAACTAACCAGAAGAATCCAGCAGATCCAAGGATTAAAATTGTTTATCCAAGGATTAAAATTGCAGATCCAAGGATTAAAATTGTTTATCCAAGGATTAAAATTGCTTATCCAATGATTAAAATTGACCCTAACGTTCATGCTCATTGAATTCATCTCTTTAGACTTTATGTCGGCTACCTATTCAAATCAGCAGATCTATTATAGTACAATAGTTAATGTTTAATGAACTATTAGTTATTTTCTAATATTCAGTTATGAACATCCCCATCTATATTGTAACCTCTTTCAACATAATAAATACAAGCACCACACATCTCTCAATGTGTACGGATGCCTTTCAGGGAGCATACCGACATCACAAGGAATGCCCCACCTTACGTTCACGCTATAACCTCTATACTTGGGGATCAAACATCCCCCTTCTATATGGGGATAGGATTCCCCTCGAGGGGGAGAGATGCACTCAACCTACTAAAGGTTCACCTACAACAAATCTATGGTATGGCATTGGGCTCATGTGCCTTTCTCATTTCTCTTCATTCTTTGTGTTCACATCTTCTAGCATTAGTATCAAAGCCATTAGTGCCCATATTGTTTGAAGTCTTGGGAAGCCACTGGAAATACAGACAAAGAGGAGAAGATGAGGTCTAAGAAGAGGACACCTTTCGGGAGCATACCAGCCTCACAAGGAGTGCCCCACCCTGTGTTCACTCTATAACCTCTATACTTGGGGATCAAACATCCCCCTCTCTATATGGCAAGAGGATTCTCCTCAAGGGGGAAGGACGCACTCACCCTACCAAAGGTCCACCTACAACAAATCTATGATATGGCATTGGGCCTGTGTGCTTTTCTCATTTCTCTTCATTCTTTGTGTTCACATCTTCTAGCATTGGTATCAGAGCCATTAGTGTTTGTATTTTTGAAGTTTTGGGAAGCCATTGGAGATACGGACAAAGAGGAGAAGAAGAGGTCTAAGAAGCGAGAGCTTGCAGATCAAAGCACTCACTGCTAGCTGCAGGAGAAGACTCGCAGTTCTTGAGTGAAAAACGGATATGATTTGAAGATTTTCAAAGGGAAAAACGTCATTACAGCTGCTGCAAAGGCACGGGATACTAAAAGATAGAACTCGCGATTTTTGCAGGCGATTTTCACAGAAAACGAGAGTAAAACCAATCGACATTCATGATATGCAAGTAGAATATTTTCAGTCATCTCGTTTTCAAGTTTTCTAGTGGTTTTTGCACAATTCAAAGGACAAACAAGCCGTCTATTTTCGAAGTTGTGATTTCCGTTGCGATTTAGACCAGTGTTTGCATACTTGGCAAGTATATGCAAGTACTCGCCAAGCCTACCAGTACTTGCACAAAAAACCCACAGCGAAGTTTTCCCCATTAAAATTAACAAGTTTGTAATGCCGAGAGTTTGGGCAAGTTATCCCTGTTAACTTACAGTGAGTACTCACTATAACTCGGAAAGTCCTGTGCACAATCTTACAAAACATGCAAAAACGTGGTTGAACAATGAAACAGGGCTTTGACACAATCAAATGCTAAAAAACATGCAGAATTTTGTTCTTTATAAGCCCCCTCCCACCCCCACACATTTAATCACACAGCATTTGAGTATCCTTTGAAAGAATCAAAGGGATTTTATAGCAAATTATAGAGCGGATTTGAGAATTTCATTAACAGCTTGGTTAGTTTTTTTCCTTTTTCCAAGCATTTAAATTCTTTCTAAATTGTTAATATTAGGTTTCTAAATTTACAAATTTACATGAATTCTCATAATTATTAATAGTGATCAACGCTAGTTTTTTATAATTTATTATCAAAATCGCTTTAAAAAATTACTATACGTGGGGTTTTGTTTAGTTTACAACTGTTTAGTTATGTTTTTTAAATGTTATTAAAAAAATTGTATTTTTTAGACATTTTACATTTATAATTTTATGATTTTTTCAAAGGTGTTTTTAACTTTTTTAACTCATTAGTTTC
This sequence comes from Taxus wallichiana var. yunnanensis, assembly GCA_018340775.1. Classification (NCBI taxonomy): domain Eukaryota; kingdom Viridiplantae; phylum Streptophyta; class Pinopsida; order Cupressales; family Taxaceae; genus Taxus; species Taxus wallichiana. The sequence continues at coordinate 90,818,001 of CM031241.1, read as the reverse complement.
CTACCAGTGAGTGATGATTTTCATTGTTGTAGTGAAGAGGTTTGTAAAGTGTTAAGCAATCCTTGTGCAAGCTTTGTATGGCAAGTGAGTTTGAAGTGTTGTCCGTAAAGGTCACCTTATTGGCAGTAACTTGTACAAATTTTTCGATTACATAGTGGAAGGGGAGTGCAGTTACCTCACCCACTAGAGTTTTTCCGTTCTTGAGTTTCTCCAAGATAACCCTTTGTGTTCATGTGTTTGGAGCTTTCTTGCTTCTCATGTGTTATGTTGATGTCTTCCACATTCATTTCCAGCACTTCATACCTTTGTTTTATAAGAAAAATTGAGTCTATTCATTATCGCTTGTGAAGTTGGGCTTATAGGATCCGTGTTGGTGAAACCTAGTGTGGAATATCCACCTGCTTTACAGATCAATTGTTGTGGGTTTTCTACTCTCATCCCCCAAGAGTTTAAAGTTAGGGGATATTGTTGACTCTTCCATTGTCCTTGTTCCTTGTTTGGGGACATTGCTGAAGTTTTTCCATTCCCTGGGTATAAGATAACTAGTGGAATTTTTGGAGTACATTAATAGCCTCCGGTTTCACTAAATTACAGCTATGTTTAGTGTTATAATGTACATAATGTCGCTCATAGTGATGGCATAGGCTGTCATTTTTATATGTGGAATTTTGAATTTGATCCAGGCCTACCATGCCTGATGGAATCTGCACTCTCTTGTAAATCTTTGAGAATTTTGAAAATAAACAGGAAAGGGACCCATCAACCCTTGTTTACAACTTTACATATCAAAAATAATAACAAAAAAACATAATAAAAAGCAGTACTGGTGTAGGTACAACAGTTATAGCAATAACATCAAAAAAACACAAAACTAACTAAACGCCCACTAGTCTGGCTGCATCTAGTTTTAATGAACAAATCGTTAATTTGGATTCTCTTGGTGGAGAGCAATATGATGATCTGTTCACGTAGTTCTTGAATATGACTATGACCATTAACTATTTTTGTATTTTGAACAAATAATATAAACCTACGTAATATATCATATGTCGTGACTCGTAATGTTTTGAATTGTCAACTATCAGTATTGCTATGTTATTTTTTCATTTATTTTATGCAAATAACATTGATTTTATGGTTAATGACATTGATATTATGCCTAATTGTGTTTATGTTTTTATATATTTTTACTATTTTTGTGTAGACTGAAGGTCCAAAAGAACAGTGAATGCCCATACCCAAAACCCCTACTTGTACAAATACCCAAATCCGTACATGCAACTTAGATTTCATTACAAATTGATTCTTTGTTGGAGGTGATGCAATATCTCTCCTAAAGAGCTTAAAATGTTGAGACATTGTGAAACAATGTCACAGCTTTAGAAAGAATGGAAAAAATAGATATATATTTATGCCTACGAATGACCAAACTAAGTCAATGAGATTCCAAAAATACAGCAACTTAAAAATCTATTTGATAGTTCTAGAAGAACCCAAAAATTAAACATCTATAACTATGAAGAAATAAAACCAACTAATGGGGATTCAAATAGGTAAACCTTAGACACATTGTAAAAACAAAAGCAAATTCATTCAATAAAAACAATTATCTGAGAGGATTAATAGAAAGTTCAACAATGTTATTATATAATTTTAAATTAAGCTACAAGTGTCAGCCAAGACAGTTTTAAAATGTGCAAATTAGACTCAACATGACAAAGCAAAAAACATACAGGGATAACATTATAAAGTAGATCATGCTCAATGTCCAATGGCAATGCAGTCTCCAAACATGCAGGATGGTGTGACGGAAAGCTTCGTTTCATAAATTCCTCCAGCTTGCGAGCATCCAAAGAATACCTGAAGCCACCATCACCGTTGAATCCAACCAGCACAATATTTACTTCAAGTGGAACCGAAAAGGAACCTGTATTGCATCCAAATTATCTCATTAGTGAGGAAAATATTGATTCATATTCATACATTATCGCATCCATATAATATGGGCCCAAAGAAGAAACCACTAATCATGAGAACATACGTAAGTTTGACAATTCTAGCATTGACCAGCCATAACCATGTACCATGTCATTGTCATTCCAAAACAAAACACACACACACACACACAAAGCAGTCAAAAGAAATCATTATAATATAGATAGAGTTGCCAACGGATTGCTCTTCAGAATTGTAAATCTCTTGTCATCATCTCAATATTATTTTGAAGAAAAAGAAAAAAGAGTGAAAAATTGTGCCTACCAGACAATTGTTTTAGAGTCAACATTATCCATAAAAAAAAGCACAAATACTATAATGTTTACACATGACCCACTGAACAGTATACAATGGTTATGCCGCATTCCTAAACGTCCCACAGAAAATCAGCAAAATAGAAAATAGAAAAACCAAATAGGCAGAAAACGGGGCACCTGCCCCAGAATAAAATGCTACTGCAAATCCAGCTGCAAACACATGAGGGTTCTCTCACAATGGCACATCTTTGTACTGCATTAAGAAATGCAAATAGAGAATTCAAAATATACATCATTTAGGGTTTCCCCTCATTTTTATACTCAGTAGGAAAGACAGCCCTAAATAACAACTCATGACTTAACCCTTTATTAATCATAAGTGCTCAAAACATAATATCAATACTAAGACTATGGACTTAGGGACAAAACATCCTATAAACATAAAGCTAATAATATATTGTGTCTAGGTAACCAACATGCTCTCCCCCTAAAAAGCTGTCCTCAAAACTAGTGAGAACTCTAAAGCGCAGTCAACCTAGACTAGCACTCAGATGAGTGGCCCCCAAGAAGTACCAAAACATACAACATTTTGAGCTACATTTTTACATATAAGTGGCATGCATGTAAAGCATTGAACCCATGACCACTGAGACAAAAATGTAGCTCAAATTAACAGACCAAACAATACAACTTCATAAAGCCTGTGAATGAGAATAGGGCCTTTTTAACTTCTTGAATTTCTTTACATTCTTTGGCATGTTTTACAAAGATGTGGCAAGTTAGATGTTTTCCTAGAAATCCCCATTTTCAATGTTGTATCCTATATGCACAAACCCTTCCACTTGATCTTTAATTCCCGAATGGTCCTATTATGGAAACTTTCAACTCCTCCTCAGTTATGTCTTTGGGCTCCAATACCAACTTTCCTTCCTCATTCATAGCATAAATTTATGTCTGCGGGACTAAATGGGCTCCTACCTTCTTGTTCAAACATGATACATGAAAAACATCATCACTCCTCCCTTTGTTGGGAATATGCAATGGATATGCCACTTCCTAATCCCACAAAATAAAAATTTATCCTTGCGGATATAAGCAGCCACTGTATTCTCTGCATTATATACCGCTCTTAGGCATTCATCGCTTCAGTGGCCTACAACCCAGATTGAAAGGCTCTCATAAGTGTCAATGGAGACCAACCCTATGGACTTGTTTCTTACAAGAATATAAGAGTGCTACCAGGTCTGACCATGACCAAAACCCAAGTCCTTTTAATGTGGGAGAAACACTTTAAACTCTCACGACAATACAACATGGAAGAAATGCACACTAAGACTTTCCATATTTCTACTACAGGAAAGATTGATTTTTGGTTCACATTCAATGTCGGGTTGCTCATGTGCATCTTCATTGTCAGCCTCTAAATCCAGCTCACATGGACACACATCTTCGCCTGTAAAAAAATTGAGTTACAACTATGGCCTTTGCACCATGGCTGAGAGCAATTACAACAAGGCTTTACAGCTAATGTATTGGGATTTGGGATTGACTGGTAGTCAAGGTTTTTAAAATGGGAAGATTCAATATTTCGCCTTTTGTTACTCTCTTATCGAACACATCCCATTTTCCCAAAACTCTAAGGCCTTCATTCTAATAGCCTTCTATACGAAACTTTGATTTCCCAACCATAGAGATTGCATCTTCAAGAATTTTCAGATAAAATATCCTTACCTCAATTCCAATTTCAAGCCACGTGATAGAGATGTAGATACTGAGCACCACGTCTTCCAGAAGTTTGGCCTTCGATTCTAAAACTTGGAATTTCTTTGAGTACTCTTCCACTATCATGTCTTTCGAAAAGGTGTATGAACAGGGTATGGTATGGTTCGTCCCAGTTTCAGGCAAAGCACTAGCAAGCTAGGCAGAGCTCCCATTGGGGTTTCAAGATAGCCATCTGTACCCCAATGTATCAGTTGCCTCATCCAGGTGCTACAAAGCAACAGTTAGCTTCTCCCTAGGGTCATACATCTGTTGCACCTTGAAGGCTAGCCAAGACTTGCTTAACCATGTGTGTTCCTCTTCCTCTTTCTCAAAATTATATCATGGGACCTGCATTTGCAGAATGTAAAAACACTTCAATCATCCTCCTCCTACTCGTCTAAGGGAGGAAAAAGACTCCCGACGGTTGATATCCCATTCCTCAAGCTAAACAAGTGAACTACTACAGCTCAAGGTCATTGGATCGGAATTTGTTGTGAATTATATGCATAATCATGTCAGCTCCTCCTTCGTCACAAATTTCAACTGGTTTTTTTGGGTAAATTCCTCTTGGCATTTATGCGGTGATAGGAAAAATTGCCTGAAGTTCTGACACCACTTGCTGCATTCCTAAACTACAAGCATAAAAAACAAACTGCAAAATATAAAAGAGCAAAACTAAATAAGTAGAAAAATGGGGGCAACTATTCAACCGAAATGAATTGCACTTGCACATCCAACTGTAAACACACAAACTCTCAACGGCCAGACTCTATATTGCAGTAGGAAATTATAATAGAAATGATACATCATTTAAGGTTTTCCTTCATTCTTAACACCCTAATTAACTCATTAATTAACCCTACATTGATCCTAAATAGTTGAAATGTAATAATAGTACAGATATCTTAAACATATTTATCAAAACAATGCCAAGAGATATCAACTACAAGGTGCTTATCTCGGTTTTGTCATTTAGTGTGCTGATTAATGACTCCATTACCTTCTTTGCTAATTTCCTCCTGACCGGTGACAAATGGCCTCAATGTAGTGCACCATTGCATGAGGCTCAATAAAACATTCAGTGAACAAATAAATGAGCTCCAAACTCCACCATATGCCCAAGATATCAATATTTGTCTCTTGCCTTCTCCAAGCAAGAAGAAAAACTCCCATGACAGTTAAATGGATGGAAACTACCTTGTACTGGTCAGATGGACATCAAATTTAAGGTCGGCCATTTTTATTGACATCTCAGACTTTTACACTCCACCACCACCCCGGCTGCCATTGTAAGTTAAGCCTATTGAAATAATACTAAGACTATGGACTTAAGGACAAAACATCCTATCGACATAAAGCCACTAATATATTGGTGGCAAGAAAAATAAAACACGTCAAACCATTGTTGTTTAGTACAGAAATAAAGAAATTATACATAGGTCCACAAATGACCAAAGTAGGTCAATGGGTCTCAAAAAGTAAAGGTTTGTTTTGATAGAAATGTGTTACAATAAAGGGATGCTAGATTGCAAAATAATAGTTGTGTTGGGCGCTAAAAAAGTGAACATAGCAATGCAATGAACCTAAAGAGGTTAAAACCCAAAATTGTAGGAGATGAGTACAAATAGTCTTGTGAGGGAAGGACCCCTCAATATGCATTCCACGGGGTTTCTCAACCATCTTGTTAGAAACAAGATTATTTGTGCTACCACTATCAATAATCGCGTTGTAGCACTTACCTCTCGATTTGCATATGTTCTTAATAGGTTCTTTCCTTGTGCGGGTGCATTCTCGCCTTTGTTGGCTTTAGCTAGTCTCTCTTCATCATGCGAGCTTCCTTGCACTCGACTCTTCTACACAACTATTTGAAGCAAAACTCTCTACATCTACATGTTATGTAACATGGTTGCTAGCATCGTTTCTCCTCCCGCTCTTTGCTCCATGTAGCATGTAGACGATCGAATGCATGGCATCTAGCTTCTTCACAATGGAAACATGTTCTACAAATCCTTTGCTTCTTCCACATCCTCTTCCTCAAAAAGATCTACCTCAACCTCTTTGTGCATGACTCTACTCATGCAAGAAGCTTCCTTCTCACCTTCATGCGTATGAGTTTGTTATCATTTCACAAACTTCCACCTTTGCGTGGGAACTTTCCCTTCCCTCAAGCACCACCATGTTCTCTGCATGACAACTTCTCTTCCACCTTCAACGCAAACTCATAAGCCTCCTCCACAAATCTCAATCTACTCATAAAAATTCATCTTGAAAGGAAATATGTGATTCATTTGCATACCTTGAGATTTTTTCTATGCCGTCCTCCACATGACCTACTCTAATAGTGAGTCTATAAAACGCTTCCATGTACTTCTCCACACTCAATTCCTTTTAACGCAAGCTCTACAATTGCTTGAACAAATAAGACTAGTAATTTACCGGGATGAATGTGGCCTTTAACTTTTTCGCCAATCTATCCCAACTCTTGATCTTGTCTTTGCCTAGTATGCACGTGTTCCAACCGCATGATGATGAATGACTCTTTAGTTTAGTACATGAATATCTTACCTTTTTAGGATCTTCTACACCTTCGTAGTCAAAGTACTACTCCATTTTTGTGATACTGATCAATGAGTTCTTACGAATCTACGCTCCCAACATAGCTTGGAACTTCCATCTTCGGCTTACTACCAATCTTTGTGATCGCGTGCAAGAATCTATTCTCCTACGGATCAATATGCTCCATTTCACCATCCTGGTCCTCAAGTGCTCTTTCCATGTGCTCATCATTGCTAGCATCATCATCCACCGCCCCCTATGTGTTGCGTTGTTTCCATAGCCTCCAAAAAGGCTTTCTTGCTCTCGTCATTTTAGCCAAGTCAGCGAGTCTTAACGCTCTATTTGCTCCAAAAGCCATTTTATTGTCATCTCTCACCCAACAAGACTTTGTGTTCTAAACCTTTCTACCAAACAAACCAAATGCTAGAAGATGTCTGCAACTACTTTCTACACACACAAATGTATGGAAGGCGAAAAAATTAAAGATAACTCCCTAGACTGATGTTACTGACCCATAAATGCGCCAAACTCTACAACAGGACTTAAAATTCCTTGTTTTGATACTAGACAAATACAGTCACAATTAGGGGTCCAATGAAGGGATGCCTTAGACCACACAGCCCACAATGTCAGAGTTAGATCTCACTGAAGTAAGACCTTAGGCACAACTTTAACAAGAAACAATAAAAGCTTCTTCTATTAATGTGAAGCAATGACTACCCACTTCAGCACGATGCCTCCGCACTCAATGATTGTCTTATGACAAGACTATAAGAAATCTCTAAGAATTAAAATCCTATGACCTATTGTATCCTACACTTGCAGACTCTACTAAACTTCTACAAAACCAGACTTAGCTCAATTCAGCAATCGCGATAGGACAAATCTCTTTGATCTCTCAAGATAGAATGGATCCCTTACACACTCATGCTCTCTTCAATTTATAGATCTATCATCAATTAGGCGGGAGAATAAATATGTCTTTGCAAGCAAGGACAATCTTGCAAAGATTCCTCAAGATGCCCTAGATCACCATTGATTTCCTCAACTCATTTGCATGTAGCTCTTTAAGAAATCACCTCCATTGGATCAAGTTTCTCAATTTTTCCTAAGGCAAAAAGCGAATCAAGGCCCACATGTGCTTCCCCTTACCATATCGATGTTGCTAGGAGATTATGTCAGACGTACATCTCATTATGGCAGCATCAGTAAATGGTCCCCACAAGACATGAGGTAACGTAAGATATCTCAGCATTGGGAATGCATTGTGGCATCAACAAGGCTTGGCGGCATTGTGCAAGACTTTGCAGCTTCCGCACGCAAGAATGTGTTAATCTAAGGCATGCGCGGTTGCACGAGATCAAGACAATGTGTTCGCGGCATTGATAGTACTCCACGGCATCCACAATTTTGCACGGCACCAACAGTGTTACAGGCAAAGAGTAAATCTTCACAACAAAGATAGGTTATGGTGGCATGGAGTAATTCTACATGGCATGGCTAAGGATTCGGAGCATACATTGTATGCCTTGCAAGGTGGTGCAGGATTGCGCAAGTCTTTATTGATTGACTCAAAATGTTTTTTTGGTTGATGCAAGATTGCAAGTGAACCTGGATGCCCATGCATCATAAAAAAACCATAAGCATATAATCTGGATGCAACTGTATAAATTTAAACATCTATGTGCAAATTTGATATCAAGTGTGCAACAAATCCTCCCTCCTACTGGATTTGCCCTAACCTTCACTACTTCAATATTGGTAGGCTTAGACATGCCAAAAAAATAAAGCTTTAAAATTGTGTGTCAAGAAACATTTAAAAAAATCAGTCAGAAAAAGATTTGCATACGCATCAAACACATCCACAACAGGCCAACGTTGGACTGCATATCTGGAGGATAAGTTGCTTCCATCTTTTTAGAGAGGTTGGCTAAAAACCTGAAACATGACATCGGTTGGGAAATTTTGTTTTGCATGCTCTAGAAGCTATCCACTAAACCAGTTTGACTTGCAATCTGTTATGAATAGTTATTACAGTGCCATTCTAGCTAATCCAAGTGTTCCGTCTCTTTGTCCTTGGGTATGCAGTTGGAGCACAGTCTGCATATCAGTAGAGTAAAACAGATTCATAAGGTTTTGAATATCTATTTTTCCATTCATTCAAGTTCTGTTTTTGTTTCTTCAAGGATTCGGAGGTGAACTGTGAGCAGTCTGTCTTCTCTTCATCTCTTCAGCCAGCTGCATTTAATAAAACCAATTGGAGAGAATAAAAGTATCAGAAGAAGAATCAAAAGTTTGACATAATTGCAACAGTTTTTAAAACATAATATCAATTGCCTACTTGGTGCCTCAATTAATATTTATAAAATCAGCTGATTATTTATGGCCTGAGGTATAATTTCCTTAAGAAATGTGAACAAAGAAACACTCATCAATTCCTTCTAACGGTAACAGCACAGAACTGCAATGCTTCTAACACATGAGAACAATCCCGCTGCATCAGATGCTGCGATTTACTTCACTTGGTAAGAACTTTTGGTTTTCTGCGCACAAGATATTCATGCTTGTAGCAGGTTCAATATGTCAAACATCAGTGTTAAGAGAAAATCTTTCAATATGGTGAGATGAAGAGTCACCTTCCATTACAGCTGCTTCAAGCTTTCCCTTTGGTTCCTTTTGTGTGTCCTTTGTCCACAATTGGTTTCTGCTGTTTTGCCACCTAGGTCCGGTCTTGATGTTTGTGGTTCTTGTTGTTGTGGTATTATTTTTACCTATTTATTGTGTTTTATATTTTGGTGTCTGCCTTGTTTTCTGTGCCGCTGATAAATCTTTAGTAGAACATTAATGCTTCTGAGTTTCGGTTCATTGCCAAGACCTTCCTTGAATGTTGAGAAGGAAGGTAAAGATTCGGCATGTGAAGAGTAGCAAAGACAACACAGGTGGTTGATTATGGGAGGAGATTAATGAATGCAAGGCAGAGGAGAGATCAAATAAAGATCTTGATAATAAGAGCTATAATAAAGATTTTGACAATGTGAATACAGCGAAAAATGTTCAGCAAGGCTCTGCCGGTGGAGAAGGTGCCAAGCACTCTGAAGGAGCCACATTTAAGCATAATGGATACAGTACAGACGAGGAGGAGAGGCTAAGCAGGATTCAGCACAAGTCAGTAAGTCCCCTGCTATTCTGAAAACCCTGAAGTGCCCTAATGAAACTACAAACAATGATATTCACTTTAGAAGAAGCCAAGTTGAAAAATGTTGATATTTTCTTTATTCTTCTGAATCAGAACACTCTTCCCTCTAAAGGCTTCTTTGATAACTGCGTGAATATGGTGCAGGGAAAAAGATAGGTATCTATGTGAGCTTTTGCAAAATGATGCAAAAAGGTGTCTTTCTGGTTTCTTTAAAAATTCGAATATGCAAAGGCATGGGACAGTCGGTCTTTGGACTTTACTTTGGTACCCTAAACTGGAATGCAAGGATATAGTTATGAAAACTACCCCTTGGTGTGTCGAAATCAGGGATATGCCCTTACAATTGAGGAATTTCTCAAGGCCAAAAACTTCTAGGAAAGGTTCTACAAGTTCAGGGCATTAAGGCCACCCTGGCTCACATGAATGCTAGGGTGTTAACGTCTATAAAAACCATTGTCATTCTTCCCTTAAACCCTAGTGTTAGACCTAAAGACGGAAACATCTCTTGCCTGATCCATGGTTTGGGAAGTTTAAATTCTTGCTTTATATGTAAAAAAGATGGTCATCTAAAACAATTGTCACCTCGTAGCCACAAAAATAAAAATTGAAAATATTTTAGAGATTGCATTGAACTTAAAAGAAAATGAAATAATTGAGAAGGAAGAAGAAAAAGGTGTATCTTCACGTACTTGTGTGATGTCTAAAGCCCCTCAAGGGGAGGAGAATTTGGTTCCTCCTTCCAAGGATAACATCGGTACGAAGGAGGTGCAAGCTGTAGTGGTCATCAAGAAGATGCTTCTCCCACCCCGGCTATGTTGGATGAGCAGCACTCGCCCCCGCTGGTCACCCGTTACCCCCTCCTTCACCTCTTCCTCTCCTTACTCTGACCCCCTGTTGGAGGTTGAACCCCTGATTAAGGTCAAGTTTTTGCTACCCCTATGGAGATTGGTGAGTTGCAGCCAAAGGCTAAAGATCGTGGAGGGGAAGAGTTTCTGAGGAATATGTAGTGATAATCTCTAAGCCTGAAATGGGTATTCAATTCCTAGAGGAAGGTTGCCTTGTAACCTCGAAGTCCTTGCTCGATGAAGAGAGGTTTGTTTTCTCCCCATGCCCATGCCCTACCTGAGGTTGGCGGGATGGAAAGGTCTGCAACTGTAACTAAGGAAGAGTTTAGTACCCGAATTGGTGATAAGGACTTAAATCCTCCTAAAAACAAATTTGAATCTAAGAGGCTTAAGACTGAGATGGCAAGTCCCTTCAATGGTGGTAATGGCCAGAATATAGAGGAGGCCAAAAGAAGGAAGGGCAGTGCCCCTGCTACAGGGGATGAGGCAAAAAAAAGCTAAGGACGATAAGCTGCACATTGTTTCAATAGGTTGTACCAACCTGGGGGAGCCCAAGCCCCCATCACAGAATAAGTAGTCCTTTTTTCTTTCTTCATGAAGGTTGTTAGTTGGAATGTGAGAGGGTTAGAAACCCAAGATAGGAGACCTATTGTTAAGACAGTTTAGATATAATAGAGAGCATTTAGATGTCCTTCTTCAGGAAGTTAAAGAGACTAGCGTAGCCCTTTGTTTTGAAGTTTGTATGACCTAATGCAATCCAGTTCTCTACTAAACACCCTGATGGTAAGGAAGAATCTTCTTTCTACTTGACCATAAATGGGATAATCAGACTAGTAACTCAGGGACCTCCCCTTATAATAGAGTAGTTTGGGTCACACTAAAACAAAAGGACCAACATTTTCAAGTTTATTCGGTCTATGCATCTACTGACTATAGAGAAAAAAGCGAGCAAGGAATTGGCTTGCTTCCAACCTGACGGATGTCCCTGGATAATTGGAGGTGACTTCAACATGATTGAAGACAGGGAAGACAAGCAAGGAGGTGCTCCAATGATGTGGAAAGGAAATGAATTATTCTTTTGGTCAAAATTTAAAAGAATTCATAAGATGGCTGACAATTGTACAGGGGCAAAGCTAACATCAAAGGAATATGGCATACATGGTGTAATAATCAATGAGGGAGGAAGAGGGTTTACTCTAGACTTGATAGAGAATATTTCAATAAGAATTGCATTGATGTTCCTCTATTCAATGAGGCAAATGGGGTCCAAGTGTTATCTTTCACTATCTCTGACCACCATCCTATTGAAGTCCAGTTTTCTTTAGCAAAACCGTCTCCAAATAAGGAGGATGAATGGAAAGGGTTGTATAAGCTTAATGTATCCCATCTCCGATAAGGAGCGCTCTGATGGGGTTAGAACCTCATGGAACATTTTTAAGGCCCTAGACAACTCTACTTCCAAGACTGATATGCCGAACATATGTATGGAACTCAACAAGAGCTTCACGAGGACTTTTGGGCAAGCTAAAGCTAAAAGAAAAAGAAAGAAAGCTAGAATATACAGAAGCAGCTCATAACTACTGAGAATTAACCTGCAAAATGAACCCAACAACTCTAGGTTGTTAGATGAGATGATACAGGTCAAACATCAACATAGAATCTTTCAGCAGTATATGGCTAAAGGGGCACAAATAAGAGCAAGATTAACATGGCTTAAGCAAGATGATAAAGGCACCAAATATTTTTAAGGATCCTGAAAGCCAAATATGCAAGAGAAAGTACGAAGGCTATTGATATTGGGGGTGTGGTCTCTGAAGACATCAATGAGATAAAGAATGACTTTTTCCTCCTACTTCAAAAAGGAGGTTATTTCTAGAGTCATGCCAAGAAAGGTTTTTGCATGTGAAGCAGCAACCCTCGACAGAGTGCTCCCTATGGATGAAATTAACTCCACCATTGACTCACTTAAAGATGATAAAACTGCTGGGATTGATGGGTCCCCAGCAAAGTTTTACCAACACAGATTGGATTGCTCAAGATCTTTTGGAGGTTTATAGGAAGCTATACAGGTTGGTTCTTTAGGTAAGGATATCAACAGAGGTGTTATCAAACTCATACCCAAGGATGCCGATCCCTCTCAAGTCAAGAATTGATGGCCTATCACCTTATTAAATGTTTCATACAAAATCTTTGCTAGAATTCTTGCTCGAAGGATTGCCCCCCTGCTCCCTAAGATTATTTCAATCACTCCAACAGGGTTTGTCAAAGACAAATTCATCTTAGACAATCTCATAACCAGTTTGGAAGGTATGCATTGGGCAAAAGCTACTAATCAGAATGTTTGTATGACACTCTTGGATTTTGAGGAGGCATATGATAGGATTGAGTGACCATTTATAGATATGATGTTGAAGGCATTTGGTTTCCAGCAAAGATTTTGCACAATGGTTAATGTTCCCTTCTGATATGCCTCTGCTTTTGTGGAAGTGAATGGGGAACTAGCATAGCCTTTTGAGCTTCAAACGTCCACAAGGCAGGGGTGCCCACTTGCCCCTTACTTTGTTTGTTAAGGGGCTGAAGCTCTGCATTTTCTATTAAGGGATGCCTCTATTGGGCCACCAGTGAAAGGCAATTCTCTTCCCAACAATGAAAAACTCATTAATGTACTCTTTGCTGATGACACCCCACTTTTTCCTGTACTTGAAAAGGAGAACTTCCAACAGAGTGCTCTCAGACTTGACATGTATTGTTCTGCATCTAATTCTAACGTAGCTCTTCACAAATATGTTGTCTTAGGTTGGGAGGACGCTCCTCACATGTTGATCATCTCCTGTCTCTTCCAAAAAGAATTCAGGCATCACAGAAGATCTTGTCTTCATACAGTATTTACTTCTACTCTTGTTGGATGTTTAGTAATTACCAGTTTAATAAGTTGCGTAAGATGGCCTAGAACCGTCTATGGTCAAATGGAAAAGGTAACAGAAAAAGGCATACAACTTGTTGGGAAGTGTGTTGTAAACCCAAAATGTTGGGAGGGCTTGCCATTAAAAATCTAATAATTCAAGGGATCGTTCTTGCTGTCAAATGGATTATTAGGGCACTGAATGGTTATGAACCTAGGAAAGTTCTTGCTATAACTCATAAGTGACATCTTAAGAGGGCTCCCCAGAGGTAAACCTCAATGGAAGGGGTTTCATATCTCTGATCTGTCGATAGGATCTTTCTCAGTTAAGGTTGCAGGGTCTCCAATCTTCCTATCCCTGTGGAAGGCATGGGAGATGGTGAAAGATTTAATAGTTATTCAACCACTCTTCGGTGGGTTTGGTTCTAGGTGTCAGGGGCATAGATCTATATGTCAGAATCTGGAGCACAATAATACTCTCCTTGCTTTAACAAGACACTGCTCTTGATCCTTATGGATTTCCACAGGGATAAGAACATTAAATGGCAATCATTCACACGGTAGTTGGCTCTCTTGAACAGAGCTAAGACTTAACTATAATTTACCTTTTTCTCGCCTTACATATTTGTCATATATGAAATTTTGTTGTTTCTCTTCATTTGGTTTATTGTGGTTTTGTTCATGTATCCTTATGACTGCATGATATTTTCCTAAATCTAGAAACCTATGTTCCACAGGACGCACCCCCTACATTTTTAGGCTCGTCCCCAATAGGGGACGTTTCAAGGACGGGTAGGAAACATCCCCTACCCATCCCCAATTCATGTGAAAATTGGGGAAGTCCCGAGGACACCAAAATTAGGAAGGGGGGCGGCAGGGGATGCCCAGCCGTTCTGGTACGGCTAGTGTTAAAATATAACACATTATATAGAATGTAAAAACAGTTATGTAGTTGTTCGGTTGGTAATTGTTCAACCACCTCTCTCTCAATAAATAAACCTTTGCCTGTATCATTTGTACAGTGCAGTTTGCTCTCTTGTCTCCATTTTATTCTTTCTTCTCTTTGCTAGTTCTAACATTGGTATCAGAGCAAGGGCATTGGTGACAGGAGAGGTCGACGAAAGGTGGTCGACGCAGGGCAGAAGAGAGGAGTTGGCATCGCTGGAGGAAGTCGCTGAAGCAAACTCGTGGCACCAAAACGAGGGCAGAATAGAATCCCTTCACAATCGTGGTTCGCTGGAGGAATACATGTAAGACCTAGGGCAGACTTCGCTGGAGGTAGAAAAACGTGAACAGTGGCAGAACGTGAGCAGCAAACCCTGCAAAAATCGTGGGCACCAGCAAACTGAAAAATCGTGGAGAAGGGCAGAGGTAAACCGAGCAAGGCAAAAGATTTTATAAAACTATTTAGTGTTTTTAATATTTCCTTGCCTATTCATAAAAATATTTGCATGAAGTAAACTGCCACGTATTTGTATAAAGTATTTTTGGTTTTATTTGGTGGAGAAATTAATTTTAATATTATTTGGAGGAATAAGTAATAATATTAAAATTAATATATGCAAATATAGTTTTGGAGGGAGTTGGAAGGGTAATTTGCATGTGAGAAATTAATCTCATATTATATGTTGGAGAAATTAAAATAAATATATTTGCTGGAAAAAGGTATTTTATTAAGTGTGAGGCAAAGTTATTATTTTATTATTTTCCGTTACTTTGGAATAATAAAATGGCAAATATATCACACTTGACGTTGCCGGAGACACAAAAATTAACGGGCACTAATTTTAATGTATGGAGTCATAAGATTTTAACGGTCAGAATTTCGGGATTGTGATAAAATAATCAAGGGTGATGAAAATCGACCAGCGACGAACTTCGAGGATTATGACAAACGTCATAAGGAAGCATTATTGCTTCTCAAGTTATCGGTGTCGGATGATTTGATACCGGAAGTGCGGAATGCCACTGTGGCAAGCACATTATGGGCCAGTCTGAAGGGTAACTATCAGACGACAGAAAAGAGTCGGGTTTATACCTGAAAAATATGCTCTTTTCCGTAAAACTACAAGAAGGTGGATCGCTATCTGAGCACCTACTTCGGATGAAAGATCTCGAGACTAGTTATCTTCCATAAATAAAAAGGTGGATGATGATGATATGGTGGCTTTGGTTCTAAATAGCTTGCCTTCTTCGTATGAGTCATTCGTGGAGGCACTCCATTTAATGGCTGAAAATCAAACACTCACGTTTGACAAGGTGAGTTCCTACCTGTTGCAAAAGGAGCGGAGACAACTTCAGGCAGAATCTAATTGTGACCATTCAGAGAGTGCTCTTGTCACTTAGTCAAAGGGAAAGTGGAAACGTCAATCTGGTGAATCTTCCACTCGGTATCAAGTCACATGCTATTATTGTCACAAGGTTGGGCACCTTAAGAAGGATTGTCGGAAGCGGATGTATGATCTTTCGAAGCAGAACAAAAAGTCATGTAATGAGGAACATGTGGCAGCAGTTGCAGAAGAACGGGATTCGGATGACGGGCATGCTCTTTATTGTCTTACGACATCATGCTCGAATGATAGTGGTACCATTACCGATTGCCATACTTTTAATACTACCGATTCAAAACATATATTTGCTGATGGAGTAGAAGGGATAGGAGATATATGTATTGTATTAAATAATGCTCATAAATTGTTGGTACGGAATGTTAGATATGTACCTTCTTTACAAAAGAATCTTCTATCTATTCGTCAATTGACTGAAAATCCCAATATTTCTGTGGATTTCTGTGGAAAGAAGTGTGTTGTCTCTGATGTGAAACAGAGACGGATAATTGCCCTTGGTATTGGGGTAGGTGGTCAGTATCGGCTTGTTGATCCGGCTGCGATCAACATGAATGCACGTGTGGAGGACAGCTCCACCATTCAGGATGTGCGGGAGGCGGACATGCCTTGGGAGGATGGATTTCCTCATTCTAAAGAACAATTTGTTGTGGACGGAGACTCCACTATTCCAAATGCATTGACGGTGCATGGTGAGATGGCATGCCCAACCACTCACTCAAAGGTCCTTGCTCGAAGGACAGTAGAGCATGACCAGTTTGCTCATTGTGTTGTGAACGATCTTTCCCAACAGAGGGGGATAGATGAGCAAATAGATAAGACAGAGGAGTTGGTTCTCACTCCTACCACTGTTGTGATGGAGATGGTTATTTCTCCTATTGAGACGGAGACCACTGCTGAGACGGAGATGGTTATTTCTCCTACTATTGCGGAGTTGGTTCTAACTCCTACTGCACAGATGGTCACATTTCTCTTCTTGAAAAAGTTGGATGAGCACTACATGGTGGTGCAAGGACATGATCGAGGTGACTTCGATTGCAAGATAATTGAGTCTTTGTACAAACTCCAGCAGGCTACACAAGCCTGGAATAGATTTTTCAATCCACATCTTCGAGGTTCGATTTCAGACACTCGGAGATGGGGCGACACTCGACCATTGGTGATTCATCATTGGTCAATGAATCACGAAACAGAGAACCAATGGACCACTTTTGTTCATGGGACCAGATTTTTGTTTTGCGATTCGTCTTCATTAGACAACTTCATCACGATTAAGGACTGCTGATTTTAAAGTACAACTTATGGCACGATCTGTAAATGTAATGACTAAACATATGGGCTTTAGGAAATTTGTAAAATTTGGGACAAACTTTGTCTTGTTTCCGGTTTAGTCATTAAGAGGGGTGTTAAAATATAACACATTATATAGAATGTAAAAACAGTTATGTAGTTGTTTGGTTGGTAATTGTTCAACCACCTCTCTCTCAATAAATAAACCTCTGCTGTATCATTTGTACAATGCAGTTTGCTCTCTCGTCTCCATTTTATTCTTTCTTCTCTTTGCTAGTTCTAACAGCTAGGGGACTTCTACAAGTTCCCCAACAGTGCGGGGACATCTAGGCATCCCATCAAAGGCAAAGTTTGTTTTTTTTGTTAAAAAAACTTAAGTTTCATAAAAATAAAAGGAATGTGGGGCCCATAAGGACCCCCACACTCATTCCTAACTAACCTAAACCTAAAACAACCTCTCTTACAACTAAAACAAAAAAAGAAGCTCATTTTTGTCATTTCCCATCTTGTGAAGGAGAAGACAAAGAAAGAAAACAACAAAGAGAAGAAAAGAGAACAGCAATGAGAAGAAGGCAAGAGAGCATTATTCTACACCATTTGAGGTATGTTTCACATCCTTTGTTCATTTTGCAAATTTACACATTATTTTTCATTTTTTTGTTTTTTTCAAGGTTTCAAACTTCAAAGACTTAGGGAGGTTTTTGTTTGCACTTGCAGTTGCAGTTGGGTTTTGCATTTTCAATAAAAAACAATGAGCAGCAAAGTGAGGGTAGTGAGGGTGAAGAGATTCAAATGCAACATAGAGGTAGAAATAGGGTTTCTTCAGGAGTGAGAGTGTTGTAGCAACTGTGGGTTCAAATAATCCATTTGAATGCCCTTCTCAACTCCTCAAAATTTATGCAAAGGGCCCATTCAATCCTAAAAAGCCCCTTTCACAATTTACAACCATTGACAAAGAAAAAAAAACTTAGGGGGGAGTAGAGTGTGGTTGTGTCATATTTGCAACAAAGATTTTAGGGGCAGCTACACAAGGGTTTATTGTCATCTTTTGGGCATAATTGGACAGGGGGTAAAAGGTTGTGAAAAATAACATTAGCTGAGAAGGCCGAAGTGACTAGGTTGCACATGGAGGGTGAGGCAAGAGAAAAAAAGGGATGCCATTGGAGACTATGCATGGTACACAATTGCCTACCCAATCCGTGGATGTTGAAAGTCAAAGGGGAGAGGATTCTACCAAGGGAAAGAGAAAGGCTACTACTGTTGTGGGGATGTTCAATGTGCAATCATAGGAAGTAGTTGACTCTTCTATTGTCAAATTCTTCTTTGCCAATGCAATACCATTTCATGTGTCATGTTCCCCTTACTTCAAACAAATGTTCAAAGATGTAATTGTTGTTGGTTCCTCGTATGTCCCTCCTGAGGAACATAAATTACACACCAGCCTCCTCGATAAAGAATATTCTAAGGTGAGTGTGGTGATGGAGGAGATGAGGCAAATTTGGGTATGGGTGGGCTGCTCTATAATCATGGATGGGTGGACCTATATTAGACATCGTCCACTCATCAATATCATTGTCACATGTCCTGCTAGCTCTTATTTTCTTAGAGTTATTCATTGTACAAGGAAAAGAAAGGATGCAACCTTCCAATTTCAAATTTTGAAGAATGTCATAGAGGAGATTGGACCCTTAAATGTTGTACAAGTGGTGGTGATTCAACCCGCATAGGTAAGTTAGGCGGCTTGATGGTTGAGGGTGCTTCTGAGCACATTTTCGGACTTCATATTGTGTTCATGCGTTGAACAATGCATTGAAAGATATTGGAAAGATAGATTGGATGAAGACGGTGGTGGCGGAGGCTAAACACATACTGATGTTCATTTGACACCATCACACCTCGCTTTATTTAGGACTTTTTCGGGGAAAAAATCCTCAAGCTCGTTGACATTGGATATGTCATCTATTTCATTTTGTTAGAGAGGATGCTTGAGGAGCAGGAGGCTCTACAATTAATGATGGTTAATCAAGAGTGGGGTAGATGGCCAGAGGCAAACATTGCTGAAGGAAAAAGTGTGAAACAAAAGATCCTCAATGATGATTGGTGGTCCACAGTGAGGTAAGCAATTGTTGATTTTATATATTTAATATTTATATTTTAATTTTTATTTTTTTAATATTTTTATCCATGTTTCTAACTTGTAAATTATTTTAGTTTTCATTCTTTGTGATAGCATTCTGATTCACTCTTTGAGTCTTAAATTCTTAATATTTTCTGAATTTTTTTGTAACTTGTTTGCAGATATGTTTGCTCCATCATCTCACTTGTAGTGGGGGTCATAAGATATGTTGATACAAACTCTCCTAGTCTTGGAGAGATTTATGAGACATTTGACAACATGCTTGGGTAGATGAAGCAAGCCATTTGTAGCAGGGATCCTACTTTGGGATTTTACGAGAAGCATATCAGGCCCATTGTGAAACGCTGATCGCACCAAAGCGTTCCCCTCTTTCTTACCAAATTAGCCAGAAGCGTTTCATGTACGAAACATTGTTACACGTGCAGTGTACGTACCCAAGTCTAGGATACGGTCCAGGCACGAAAAACCATACCCAAACCGTGCCGGGTCCTCGTGGGTACGTACTGCCAGCGTACCCATAGCGAAAAACCCTTTTTGCATTTAACTCAAAAAAATAAAAATTAACATTTTAATTTTAAAATAAAACCTAAAATTAACCTAACCCTAAAAGACCCACCCAAACACCTATTTATACACCCAATCCCTCTACTTTATTCACACACTCATTTTTGTTATTTTGCTAATTTTGAGCTTGAAGGAGAGAAAGAGAGGTTGAAGGAGAAAGAGAGAGCTTGGAGGAGAGAGAGAGCTTGAAGGAAAGAGGGAGAGAGCTTGAAGGAGAGAGAGAAGGAGAAGGATCAGCTACAAGTCTACAAACAACGAGGATTTTTTCAGGTATTTTTCATGCATTCAGACATTCTTTTTTAAAATCTTTTGATCAATGTTTTGTATGTGATCAATGATCAATGATCATGAATGATGTGTTTCAAACACATCATTCATGATTATTGATCATGATTCATGATCTATTTTGTTTTTAATATTTATTTATTTTACGTTTTTTAAAATATTAATTAATTTGTTCTTATTTAAAGTTTAATATTGAAGTTCTATTTAATTAAATGTCTACCCTCTGTGTATGCTCTCACCTCGCACCATTTATGGCGAACTTGGTGATCAGAATCAGAGATTGACATGTAGGGCTAATTATTTAATTTTTTTAATTAGTTATGTATTCATTTTTTTTATTTTAAAGTTTTAAATTGAATTCGTTATAAATTTAAACATTTACCCTCTATGTATGCTCTCACCTCGCACCATTTATGGCAAACTTGGTGATCAAAATCAAAGATTGACGTGTAGGCCCTAGGTTTTAACTTGTTTTTTTAATTAGTAATGTGTTCGTTTATGGTTTTTTTATTTTAAAGTTTTAAATTGAATTCATTAAAAATTTAAACATCTACCCTTTGTGTATGCTCTCACCTCGCACCATTTATGGCGAACTTGGTGATCAAAATCAGAGATTGACGTGTATGGGTTAACAAATTAATTGTCTAATTTGTATTTGTTGTTTTTAATTAAATTATTTAGCAATGTTTTTAAAAAATCTCTTATTGTAGGTTAAAACAAATTAAACCTACAATCATGGCATCCAGTTCAACTTCAATGGGGCATTGAGGAGGAAATGTTCCGAGTGGCCCGATAGTGAAAATGGATCCTCATTCTCCTTTATGGAGGCATGTGGAAGTGTTAGAGCTCATTGTCGGTGGTGGTGTCGTGTTTGGACATGCCCCCATTGTGCCACCACATTTAAATCCTCATATACCCGTTTGAAAGCTCATCTAACTGGGGTATCGGGGACGGGCATTAGAGCGTGTAAGAAGGTGGAGAAGAAAACAATAGCCATGTACCTAAAAGAGCAAGAGGATGCAAACTTTGAAATAACAAGAGCTCGCTCTAGAACCATTTCTTTACAACAAAGGACTATGGGAAAACCACCAACACCACCACCATCATTTCATCCTTTCATTGAGAGTAATGTTGAAATTGTTCCAGTTGATTCCCCTTTTGATGAAGATACCCCATCAAGCAAGAGAACAAAAGGGCCTTTAGAAAAAGCATTTAACATTGAGAAGAGAAAATTCATAGATGAATTGGTGGCTCGGTGTATATATGCATGTGGGCTACCATTCAATGTCTTGAGGTCACCTTATTGGCAACAGATGGTGAGAGGCATTAATGAGGCACCACAAGGGTATACAAGCCCCAACTATAATAAGGTTCGCACTTCTCTTTTGGCAAAAGAAGTGCAACACATACAAACATCTCTACAACCAATTAGAGATTCCTAGAATGATTCAGGAGTCTCTATTATCTCAGATGGATGGAAAGACTCCAGAAACAAACCTCTCATCAACATTATTGCAGTAAGCCCTAAAGGGCAATGTTTTTGAAGGCTATTGATTGTGAGGGGGAAGTAAAAGATGCCCAATTCATTGCAAATATTCTCATTGAGGCTATTGAGTCAGTGGGCCCGCAGAACGTTGTCCAAGTCATCACGGACAATGCCAAAAATTGCAAGGCAACAGGGTTGATAGTAGAGGGTAGGTATGAGCACATATTTTGGACACCATGTGCAATACACTCCTTGAATCTAATGCTGCAGAAGATTGGGAAAATTACATGGATTGAGAAAATCTACACGAAGGCAAACGAGATTCAAATGTTTGTCACCAACCATCACATGTCTCAAGCCATATTCAAAAGATTCTCAAAGTTGGAGTTGTTGAAGGTAAAGGAACAACTCATGAGCCATAACTTATAAGTTTTACTTTTTAAGTTTTTTTTCATTTTAATATTTGATTTTAAATCAATTTCAATTTGTGTTGTTATTGAATTGTTTCCATTCCTTTTTAATAGGTTGTTGAGACTAGGTTTGTCTCTCACACACTCGTCTTGAGACGACTTATGAAGGTGAGACATGCTTTGAGTAGCATGGTGATTGATAATGTTTGGACCATTTGGAGGCAAGCAAACACAAAGAGAGCCCAAAGGATAAAGACATGGATCCTTGATGATGATTGGTGGGCAAAAGTTGAATATTTGTTGAGTTTCACGGAGCCTATTCTAAGTATGATCAGATTTGTAGACAAAGATAATGTTTGCATTAGAGAAATATATGATGGCATTGACTCCATGCTTGAGAAAATCAAAGATATCATACAAGCCAAAGAGTAGGACCCTGAGGAAAACTTTTACAATGAAGTTAAAAGTGTGGTCATGAAAAGGTGGAACAAAATGACCACCTCATTGCATCTCCTTGCTTATGCCTTAAATCCCAAATATTACAAAATGAAATAGTTGGGTTACCTGGTAGGCAACGACCATATGATGACCAAGAGGTTGCAAATGGGACAAGGGCAACATTCAGGAGGTTGTTTCTTGATCCAGCTATATCTAGTGCAGTCTGCCATGAGATGGCGATGTTTGTATCTAGAGGAGGTAGCATGGGAGAGGTAGAGGCTCTTTGTGACAAAGCCACCTTGAATCCAATCATGTGGTGGATTGTACATGGCCATGATGCCAAGTACCTACGACCTGTTGCGATCAAATTGCTCTCACAGGTATAAAGTTTGTAACTTGTTATTTGATATTTTAATTACCAATTAAGAATTAAAATTCAAAATGATATCACTCTTTTTTATATTAATAATACTTTGTTTTTGTGATAGGTGGCTAGTAATTCTTCTGCAAAGCGCAACTGGAGTACTTATGGCTTCATCCACTCAACCAAACACACCATGTTGGCATCGAAGAAGGTTGAGGATCTAGTATACGTACATTCCAACTTGCACCTCTTAACACATAAGACAAAAGAGTATACTAGTGGTCCTAACAAGCTTTGGGACATCCAACCTGAAACCATGGACTTTGAAGCTTCTGTTGCTTGTTTGTCCAATGTTTCACTACTTGGCGTTGATGACGAACTTCCAGGGAGCCCTTCACAAGGGTTCGAAAGTGGAGCTAGTGGGAGTGGAGCTGCAAGTGCCATCCATGAAGATGATTTTGAGGATCATCTAGATGATATGTTCTAGGCTTTTAGGCCTAGGAAACTGAAAGTGAAGCAAGTTGAGAACTTGAATGTATTATGT
Organism: Taxus wallichiana var. yunnanensis; assembly: GCA_018340775.1. Taxonomy (NCBI): domain Eukaryota; kingdom Viridiplantae; phylum Streptophyta; class Pinopsida; order Cupressales; family Taxaceae; genus Taxus; species Taxus wallichiana. The sequence goes on along the minus strand of CM031241.1, from coordinate 90,794,626 downwards.
TATTAACTATTATGTTTTGAACATTATGAATCAATACAAACTCAAGTCTCAATTCTCAAAGTATTGGAAATTTGTTTTCATGTTCTATGAATGATTGTAAGTTGTATGAGTATTAAATTTCAATAAGTATGCAATGTATGAGTATTAAATTTCAATAAGTATGCAAATGCTTCTTTAAATTTATAATTTTATATACATATTTATATATATATATATATATATATATAAAACGTACCCAAAAGCATACCGTACCCGAAGTTTTTAAAAATTTGCTATATCAACATACCGTGCACACTGTACCAAAAAAGTCTTGGTGAAACGGCGGTGGAACATAGTGAGGACCCCACCTCATATGGCAGCCTATGCTCTAAAACCCAAATGGTATGCAGCACGGGCTGGGAGAATGCACTGCATTTGATGATGAAGAGGTGAAAGAAGGCTCATGAAGGCCTTTCGAAAGATGTGCAGCGATGAGGAGTCCACTTTACTGCGGACACAAGGTTATCCTTTGTCACTATCTGTGGTCCAACATTTAGCAAACTAGAGGCGAGGACAGATAGAGCTACATTAGCTCAAGTAGACCCTATTGGATGGTGGACATGGCATGGCAAGGATGCACTAGACTTGAGGATTCTTGTCACTCGCCTCCTTTCACAGGTTGTCAATTCCTCTACTCCAGAGAGGAATTGGTCCACATACGACCTCATCCACTCAATTAAGAGGAACAAGCTTACCTCTCGATGAGCAGAGAAGTTAGTAGTCGTGCATAGTGCCTTGAGGCTTCATGATTGACAAACTCCCAGTATTGTCAAATTCCAGCTGCACGTTGGGATGTTGATCCGAAAATGCCACACAAGTTGATGAGGAGGAGGCACAGGTGGGATTGGTTGGGGTTCCATTGGATGAGGCAATCCCTCATAGTTCCAGTGACTCGGACTCGGGGTCTGATTTTGATGCCATTTTAGCAGATTTTGATTAGGGGCAGCAATATATTTTCATTTTCTATGTTTCAGACATTTTGTAGTTGAAACTTGCAGCCCTTGGGCATTTCATTGTAATTATTATTGTAATTGAAACTTGAATCTTATGTGAAATCTCAATTCAGCTCCAATTTTATGTATTAAGGTTCTATAATGTGTGTGATGAATGCTTTATCAATGTTATCATATGAATATTTGAAATTTCCTATATTTTTAAAATTTTCCCTTATTTTTAATAGCCGTCCCTAAAAAAAGGCCTCCAAAAAAATCCGTCCCAGAAACACGTCCCCGTCCCCTGTTGTCCCTGTCCCGGAAACTTGGTGTAACATAGCTAGAAACTGGTAATAAACAGAAAAACTGCAGAAGAAATTGAGCAAGCCTGAAACAGAATCTGAAATGTCATGTTTTCCTTTAAATATAGGAATCTTAAAGATTCATGAATCTACATGATGCAGCTAAGACTAGGGGGCCTAATGAAAAGATGCCTTTAGGCGAGCGGCTTACAGAATTACGCAGCAGAGATATACTTAACACCAACAATTTACAACAAAAATATAATTATTCAACCACATGGTTGCATCCACTAGAGAACGATCAGCAACAATTCAGCCTTTAAACACACAATTGCCCGCAACCTTACATCAACACCGCAGTATTGTCCAGACTCCAGATGACCAAATCCTATATTCTTACTCAGATGTGCTCACCAATCTCTGTCTTGAAAGCACTCTTTGCAACTGCACTTAGACTAAAATCCCCTACTTGAACTTGATTGCCTTTCTCAAGTATAGTGATGTACTTCAATAAGCACACAGATCACTATTTACAACATTTCAGCCTCTTCATCATATTCATATGACATTAAACATGTCCCAAACCTCTATGCAAGAGAAGTCCCAAAGATAACACAACTTGATGCACTTGGGTCATCTCAATGGTCACAAATGTGAGTTACAGGAACTCGTGTCAGCTCCTTCTCGAACAATGTTGCATTTGAAGTTCTGAAAGTTAAGAGCCACAATTGTGGCATTGCACATAAGACTATGCATTGGCCCCTCAATGAATTCTTGCACACTGTCTCAAATCTGCTCCAATGACTTCGCAGTTTCAATGGTAGGTGTGTGCTACTTACATAAACTCAAGCTGGTAACGCGAGCCTCTAAAAATAGTAATTCTCTAAGCATAGCTACTTCTGCTGGAAACACACTTCCGCACAACACTACTTAAGACATGCTTACGCCATCTCTTGAAAGATGATTTGGGCTATAGTAGATACTGGGAACCTTGACAAGTCCCTTTGGAAGTGCCACAACCACAGAATAACTATGAACTATTACAAATGCTCATGCACATTAACAGACTGCACGGAACATTTACAAACAAAATCGTGCTACAAACTATGTGCAAAACAATACTGCAACGTTTGCGTACTCATAGGCTGCACAAATTAACACAAGACTATGGCACAAACAGGACTTGCACAATTTATACACAAAAGACTCAAACAGAAATATTGTACACTACTAGACTTGGTTTATTTCCATAACCTAACATGTTTTTGGTTGATGCAAGCTTGCATGTGAATCCGGATGCTCCTGCATCGCTGCGCTATCATGGAATTCAAAGTGAAGTATTTGAGAAAGCATGGATTCAAGAGTGTACTGTACTAAAACTATAACCAAACAGTACGTAAACAAAACAAACTTTCCTGAGAAGGTATCTGTGCCAACTCGAGCCCAATCAAAGTGTGTTATGGTTGTTGCATGTGTGGCCATGAACAGACCTACAATAGGCTCCAACGAGATACTTTTTCAGTCCAAAAACACATTTTACTCAAAGTAAAAATGCCTTTTCAATTCCTGCACGCTTAAATGCATTAGTGTAACTGACCTAAGATTCCTCAAGCCATGTATGGTGTCCCTTATTGTACCAGGCACATCCCTAACTATCACTGCATAACTGATGGGTGACTGACTGCTACTGCTGACTACATACATAGTGATTAACCAACATAATAACTGATGTGCAACAGATGACTGCATAGGATAATAAATCTTGAGACTGGATATGATAGTTGGTCTATGCTGATGAGCAGGGTCATCTGCGTTGAGCATTTGGGGGGGCTTGGTGAATAAGGGTTTACAGCAGATCCCTCAACCTTGGGACACATACAAAGGCCCAGTTCCTAGGCGTGTTAAATTAACTGCACCCACTTTTTAGCCCATATTAGTGTGGCTTCCTGGAAGCCAAGACTGAGCCCAGGGTTACCAGGCATAGATTTGCACCCTAGTCGTCACTGTGGTATCACTCTGCCTTTACCACTAAGGCATGCCCACTGGACTTTGTTATGTATAATCAATATAAATATCGATTATATATCAATACGAAGGTGCAAACCGCAGAAAATCCAAATGCTTGTAAAAGACCGGCTATATCTTTCTAGATTAATAATTTTAGAAGAACCAAGAACATGCTAATAGCAGGAAGTCAGAAAGATAAATGAGATCAAGAATAGTTCAACATCAAACTAATGCCAAGGGTTCATCCATAAACATGTGATCACTGACAAATTTCAACTTATCAGAATAGTTTCCAAGAATGCAACAAAATTCCTTGTTACTTTATTGGTTTCCATGCAGCACCCGTTCCTGTTGATCATCTTCATTATAAACATTGCCCAAGAAGTAACTTCTTGGCAGTTGGCAGTTGGCAATAGGCACCATGACAGAGCTCGTGAATTAAATCTTCAAGCCTAACCACACTCTCTTACAAGTTACTGACAGGAGCATCATTGTGAATATCAATAGGAGTAACACAACCAGTTCTAACATGCAAAAACAAGCCATCAAATGTTTTCACAATATCAGCCAAGCCTAACATTTCCTTACCATAGCACAACTTTTTCAATAGTCTGTGCATCTGTAAACCTTTTGCATTTGTTTCACTTTCAACCATAGTCACAAGACTCAAACAAAAACTCAGCAAAACTCGGCAACTTCAACAATCATTAAAAATACACATTTTAAATGGAAAATTGTTAAAAACTATTACCATGCATTCCATATCAAATCAACTTCAAATACACTCAAAACTAATCAATTACATCTTTCACATATATGTATACACCAAGAAATACGCAAATACTGTGTATCCAGCCCTTGCACATAAACATTCAGCTCCTCCAACTTTCAAGCAAACATGAAAAATCATAATGAGAGTGAGTGTGAGTCAAAAGGTGAAATAGGAAAGTCAAATTAGTGTTGAAAAATGTCATTTGCATATTTTAAGGCCTAAGTTGCTTTTTTATGTTCATCTTTTTTCCCCCTTTTTTTGACTTGAGAATTTCTTTTTTTGAATGGAATACAATAATTATAAGATATACAGAGCATTTCACACTTTGTTTTAAAATTTTGACACCCTTTTCTGTGTAAACGTTGACTGTGTTTTATTTGTATTCAGCCTTGCAGGTTGAAGTTTAGCACGGGTCTGTATCATAACAAGGTGCATGGTATCTGATTTTCAGTAGATATAACTATAAGTAGTTAACAAGATGCATGGCATCTGACATTCAGTGGGTATGCGTAGTTGAGCCAAGGTAAATGGACATTTGTGTAAATTCCTAAACAAGTATACACTTTTATAAGGCTTGAAGAATGCACTGAAACTGTTTAACAAAAACAGACAAACAAGACAGGGTCTAATGGAAAGCAATGGATGTCAAGTTTGCAATGCAGATAAGGAGATCTGGTGGCTGGAGTTGTGAATGCCTCAATTATATAATGCATCGAATTTCCTACATCAATCTCGGAGCACAAGATAGAGAGGGTCAATTGAAGAAGGCAATACACACTCTGCTTACTGCACCCAACCTTCCTGTAGCTATTTTACATATATTTACTATTTCAGACCTGCATTGAAAAAGAAATTGAAAATAATTAGATTCAGAGACTATGCCCTCAAGACGCATTTGTCCGGTCAGCGAACCTAGTTTACAGCCTCACCAAGGGCGATTCAGACTTGGATCAGTAAGTCCTTGCCTGGACTCGCCAAGTTTCGAGACTATGGTTTAAGCTTCTGTTAAACAGTTACTGTCCATTAGTGGAGTAGTAGGATTTAATCTGTTTATTCTATTTTATTTAACAGATTAGACAGAGCATTGCAACCAAAGTTATAAGACTGTGAGTCTCTGTCAGACTTACCAAGTACCTAGCCAAGACAAAGCTGGCGAGTTTTCCTACCTCAACTCATCAAGTCTCACATTTTTCTCGATCTTTGCAAGAGTCTCTGCAGCCATGCAAGTCTTGCACGTGAAAATTAAAAAGTTTTTAAAATTTACTTTTTAAAACGTATAAAAAATGCTCAAAAATAAAAACAACCCCTGAAACATATTTCTTGTTTTGGCAACCAGTTTCTGTAGTCCAATATTGTTAAGTAGAAAACACCACCCAAACTATGACAATGCGATTCAATCAATGATAAAGACTGTTGCTCCATTTTGAGAGACTTTGTAGTATGTATGTTAACAATAGTATGTATGTGATCAGTTTTGTGCCATTTTTGTTATATTTGCTATGGGCAGTGCAAAATTTGCAGTTATTATTGTTAAATATGTGAAAAAATTACGATTTTTATTTAATTCCGTTATTGAGATTTTGATGAGTTGTTTCTCCAAGTCCCAGCTAGAGCCCAAAATGAGTCCACCCAGTCCAAGGGGATTCTCGGTGAGTATTTTTCAGGGGCTTTTTTTTTTTTTGGTCAATTGGGAAATTTTTTAAAATATTTAAATAGCAAAACAACATTTTTTTGATACAACATCCTTCAAATTTTACTATAATATGTAGATTAAATTGTTAAATTCGCCAAAATATACTTTTATCATATATTGCCTAATTTTCAATCTCTGCTTCTTAAGAAACAAATCTCATTCCTTAAAAGCCCCAAAACGATGATAGCAACTCTTGATGTTTAGTAGATTGTAGAAATTGTGTATAGTCCCCTAGCCGAAAAAACGAAAGCGCAGTGAGCTTGCAAATGGTTATATAATTAATAGGGGTATGCAGGTACCTGGGCTGCGGAAGAGGAGTGAAGCATGTGGCGTATGTCTGACTTGAGGTCGGAGACATCTTGGAAAGCGCCGTGATGCCACTGCGGGTGCCCTGGATCGCGCCTAAATGCCTCCTTCAACGCGCATTCAACGCCTCTTCCTAACATTAATACTGTTAAACATATCAAAGCGTTCCATGCATCCAAATATTTCATCCTCCTTCCCATACCCGCCGATGCGTTTTCTCCTGCAGCGACACAGAATACGTTGTCTCGAAAACACTATTTATATGATGTTTTCGGAGGGCGCGAGTACAAGCTATACATTGTGTAAATTCTCAAGCGCTTTATTTTTTGACCAATGAATAATAGTCATGGTCACATTAACTCTCAAATGAATGAATGAAAGATTTTAATAACGTCTACGAGACCAAATAGTTTATGGGACCAAGAGCTGCAAAAAGAATATGTCCAAATAAAAACAAAACATCAGGTCACAGAGGTTGCCTACTGATATTGCAAAAAGTTAACTCCTTTCTCGATGTCAACTATGTATCTTGATTAAAAACTTGATATTTTGGTTAGTCTTTCCTCTTGAAACAAGGTTGTTAACTTGTCAACGCTTAAATTGTCCCTGTAGCTGCTCGAATGTCATTATAAGTTGCACACTCCATAATGAAGTGTCATTTTGTCTCCACTACCCCCTTGACACAAAATAAACAAGTTCTTGTTTCCCATTCTTCTTTGGGTATTGTCCACCTATCGGTTTCACATCTAAGATGATGCGAGTTGGTTCTCAGTTGGGCAATTAACATCTTTGCTTTCCATTTAATTTCCGCTCCTATGTATGTTTTTCTTCATGCTCCCAAGTGGGGTTAAAATGATTGATGTAGTATGTTTTCTTTTGTCATATTTGCCTTGTCCACATGGTTGTCCTAAATTTCTCCTTCACATACTTTTTTATTTCCTCATTGGTATTTGGGCATTCTTGCATGTTGATGCCCCATTTACTCATTATTGCATTATTGCATTATTGGGCATTATTTGGGAAGAAAAAGATTGTCAAGAAAAGCGTGAAACATCACAATCAAAGGGTTGAAAGAGCATGGAGAAAGATAAATCACCAATAAGTTAGTCGGAGACTTCCTTCGAGACCAACTTCAGTGGACAGGCCATATTCATCAAGCCAATAGAATTGGTAAAGTGGCAGGAGGGGATAGAGCAAGAAATATAAAATTTACCTTGAGGAATGTAGAAGAGAAGAACAAAATTTTAAGAATTAAGAAGTTTCTCAAAGGTACCCAGTTCATTATAGATGAAAATCCAACTCGATACGATTGGAAGAAAAAGAAGGAAAGAATGGGAAAAGGTGGTGGCGTGTAAGAAAGGAAGGAAAGGAAGCATGGTTATATAGAGGGAAAGCCCAATTTTGCGTAAGAAATGTACATAATAAATAGGGAGTCGGGGCCCCCATGACTATCTTACTTTGGTTAGTTGGAATTGTAGAGGTTATCCTTAAAGGAGGGTCTGGGTTGGGGCCCATAGTGGAGGGTAGAGATTGTTAGCATAATTTAGCATAGATATTTATTGCATTTTATTGCATTGTCTTTTATTTAATAATGTGCAACATGTGCACTCTAGTCTAGTGACTTGCATTCAATATTGTTATGTTGGATAACATTCAATATTGGTATTAGTAGTAATTACATGTGCATGTGAGATGGGTCTTATCATCTTGTAGTTGGTGCCTGATAGGGTGTCATGTCTATCTATATGAGGTTGTCTAATATCTATAAATATTGACTCTTGCATTGTTATGTAATCCGATTTCATGATCAATAATATTTGTGAGGCTTAGTCCTCTTTGGTCATTGCAATCTTATTTTATTCTATCATTGGTATCAAAGTATCAAATATACCATTATTATCATTTGGTATCGAGCAGGTTCTATCCAAGTAAGATTGAAGAGGAGCACTATTGGAGAGGATCCATTGGAGAAGAAGATCTGCGCATCAAAGGAGAGCCATTGAAGCATCCCCATGACCTCCGTTCCTTCCAAGCATCCCTCAACTAAAATTTGACCTATCCACTTATTTGGAAGGTATTTTTTTTTTTTGATTAGTCATTGGCATAGCCAATTGATCTCACATATTGGCGGAATATTTCTGATTTGGAGATCTTTAAAAACAAAAGGATCTTGAAAAAAAAAAAAGAAAAAAAGATTTGTGAGAGATCTAAAAAAAAAGGAGAAAGATCTTGAAAAAAAATTGTAGATCTAAAAAAAAAGAGAAAAAAAAAAAGATCAGATCTAAAAAAACAAAATCAGATCTGAAAGTGGAGGTGTGAAGAATTCGGGAGCAAAGGTTGAAGCAGTCCCGTCAACAAAATTCTAGCAGATAGCTCTTAGAAAAAGGGACGTAACTTTTTCATACAATGTCGGATTGATGTGCTATTTTTTTTTCTGGAAATATAAGAAGGAGACACACAACTTTGCAGTTTACATCATCTTCAGATTCGGCCTCTACATATGACAAAAAGTCTGTACAAGTTGGATCATTTTTACAAAAAAATCAGATCTAGCTGGTAAATTGGTAAGATCTCAAAAACCAAGATTCCAATTCTTCTAAAATTTTGTGGGTTTCAAGAAAAATATTGTATGATACTGCTGTCAAAATTTTAGAAAAACCCAAATCACGGTTTGTGAGAAAAGGTGAAAACAATATTCAGATTGTTTGTTTGGATCTTGGGAACAAACAGGTCAGCGGTTCAATTCCCACTCTCTCCATATTTTTTATTAAATTTTTTTTTTTGAAAAATTTGGAGAAATTACTAAATTTTGGGAGATTTCCAAATTTAGAAGCTCACCAAACACATTTAGAGCCACCACTAAATTTAGCGGAAAAACACCTATTAGGGGTAAAAATATTTTTGGCCTAAATTGTGTATTTTGTGATTCTAGACCCTTTTTTGTAAAGAGGGGGACACAAAAACTTCATTTTGATGTACTTTTGGAGCATTTTGTACTAATCTTGGTGCATAAAGTGAAAAAAAAGTACAATTTTTTTATTTTATGTTTGGTTCTATCACACGAGATCTTTGATCTCATAGCAGCGTTCGGTATATACGGTGCCTCTGGGAAGCGCTTACGGGTGATGTCGTCGCGACTACTACTGCACTTAACGCCTAACACAATTTTGCTAAATGTCGTGCGGGCATCGACCCTATAAAATCGACGGGAGTAATAAGGACACAATACACACACATTTGAGCCCTCCCATCCGTTTGTGCTTCGCACAACCCTCCGTCTTGTCCCCAAGTACCACGTACTAAATTGTTTCACGTGCGTTAACACCTCTTTCCGTCTTGTGGGTATATTGAAAGGGTGATCTTCTTCCACGCATCCGACGGGTATATCGGAAGGAGCGTATATAGAAAGGTTTGGTATATCGACCGATGGTATATTGAGAGGAGACCATAAACCCTGGAGTGATAAGAGCCTTACCCTTTGTCGAAATTCAGAGTTTGAAATTGGAATACGCGAAATGGGTGCAAAAGCACCAAAGTTCTTCTTGCGATTCACAACCGCTTAGAGGAGACAACTATCTTTGCGTGGAAACCGAAGATCAAGGTGTTACTTGAGTTTGAAGACCTATGGACAATTGTAGATGGAAAAACAACAAGATCACTTGATGATGGAAGACAACAAGTTCAATTTGAGGGGCCAATCAAAGGCCAAGTTGATCATCTTGTTTAGCATAACAAACGATGTGCTGACCCCACATTAGAGATGCCATATCGGCAAGGATGCATGGGATAAGTTGAGCACGATCATGAGGCAAAGAACAAGAATGCCATCCTCAACCTACAATCACAATGCATACTCTCAAGTTCAAGCACAATGAGAAGGTTGAAATTTTTTTGAGACGAGTTCTGCTACTTTGAGGGCATCTCTATTGGCATTGGGAAAAGAGATAAGTGATGAAGACCTCGTCTTAATTGTGTTGTGAGCACTTCCTCCTTTCTATAGAATCTTTGTGACAACTATCAAAATGAGTGAACACACGGTCACCTTTGAGAAGTTGGTCAATCTACTCCAACAAGAAGAGGCAATGAACAACAAAGATCATGAAGATGAGCAAGCACTATCTTCCAATCATAAAGGAAAGGGAAATTTCAGTCCAATCACAAGAAGTCCCAACAAAATCAAAGTCAACAAAGGTACCAAAGTCAACGAGACAACACCAAGAAGTGTCCCATTTGCAATAGAGGGGGACATGACATCAAAGATTGTTGGTACAATTCCTACAAAAAGGGTTCATCAAGCAATTCAAAACCCAATAACCAACAGGGTAACAATAATTCAAATAAAGGGAAGTCCAACAACAACAACAATCAAGGGCAAAAAAATGGTAATTGCAAAGAAAACCCAAACAACAAGGGTACATCGTCGAACATGAGGATGATTCGGATGGACACCACATGTATCTCGCTTTCAATTTGATGAAGAAATCAAGTCCACACAAGATATCCGGTATGTTGACTCGGGTGTAATTCGACACATGACTGGACGCAAGGATTGGTTCTACACACTACGTGACTCACCTAACAAGAACCATGTGTCATTAGGTGATGAATCATCATACAGTGTCAAGGGGATTGGAAACATTTCACTACCTCTTGGAAAGCATGATTGTAAAATCACAAACATATTATATGTACCTAGGTTGACCAAGAATTTGTTATCGGTTAGTCAACTCCTTGATCACAACTTGAAGTTGGATTTTGTGATAATAATGGAGAAAAAGTGTGCTTGATAAGAGATAAGTCAAGAGGTTCCAAGATTGTAGCAAGAGCCTCAATGTGGGACGCGTATGTTCCAACTTGATTTTGTCCACAAGGATGATCAAGCTCTCGTGGCCAAAGACACACAATCTGCAAAACTATGGCATCGCGAGATATGGTCACATCAATTTTGGTTATCTCAAACACTTCAAAAGGGCAACATGGTGAAAGGATTGCCTACACTCAAGCACAACAACGACAAGTGTCACAATTGCCTAGTTGGAAAGCAACACAAAGTACCCTTCCAGGAAGAACACATATAGAGCTAAGGAAAGCTTGATTTGGTGCACACCGATCTTTGCAGCCCATGCAACCAATTCATTATGGATGTCAATACTTCATGCTTTGTGTTGATGACTACTCAAGAAAGATGTGGATATATTGTCTAAGAAACAAGAGTCAAGCCTTAAAGACATTTGAAGTTCAAAGAACTTGTTGAGAATGAAGTTGGTCGTAAGATCAAAACTCTCCGCTCAGATCGAGTGGGGAATTCACAAGCAATGAGTTCAAGACTTACCGGAAGCTCATGGGATTCGTCGACAAATGCCTCTTGCTCACACACCCAATGAGAATGGTATAGTTGAGAGAAGGAATAAATCTTATCATGGAAATGGTGCGATGTATGATTGACGACTCGGGTTTAACAAAGACATTTTGGGCGAAGGCTGCAAGAAGCGTAGTCTATTTGTTGAGCAGAGTGCCCACAGTAGCTCTTGAAGGAGTGACACCTCAAGAAGCATGGTCAAATCGAAACCACCATCAATTGCACACCTAAGAGTATTTGGGTGTAAAGCTAGCATGCACATACCCAAGAAGAACAGGAACAAGTTGGATATGAAAGCTGAGAAACTGATATTCATTGGATACAGTGAAGAAGAACTTAGGTATAGATTATGGGATCCAAAAGCAAAGAAAGTATACACAAGTAGGGATGTTGACTTCTTTAAGAAGAAGCAAGCGAGATGCTCCACTCAATGACTCAACAAACATGCAGAATACACCTCTTGTGAAGACAAGAATTTGATGTTCCCACTGAAGATGACAGTGATGAATTGGATGATGGTGAAAACTTGGATCCACCACAAGCCAATGGAACAGCTAAGAAGTTACCTAAATGGTATACTCAATTAATAAGAGATGCAAATTTGGATGAAGCACCTAGCACATCATCCAATCCTGGACCTAGAACTCGCATGATCAAGCTCGTGAAGAGGTAAATTATGCCCTAATGAGCGAGTTGTTGAAAGCAGTTGAGCCATCTGATTCGGGGAAGCCCTACAATCAAAAGCTTGGAAAGATGCCATGGATTGAGTATCGATCGGTGATGAAGAACAACACATGGCAACTTGTCGACCTTCCACCAGGAAGAAACCCATTGGATGCGAGATGGATATTCAAGACTAAGTACAAATCGAGATGGGACTATTGACAAGTATAAATCAAGGCTTCAGAAAGCAAAAGGGTATGCATAACAAGAAGGCATTGATTATGAGGAGACATTTGCTCCCATAGCCAAGATCAAGACAATCGGGATGATCTTTGCTCTAGAATTTTACACAATTTGGTTGGAAAGTCCACCAAATGGATGTGAAAAGTGCCTTTCTTAATGGAGATTTGCAAGAAGAAGTCTATATGACTCAAATGTAGAGAGGGTTATGTAATACTAGGAAAAGAGATGATGGTATGCAGACTCATAAAATCTCTATATGGCCTAAAACAGCACCCCGGGCATGGTACATCAAAATTGATGAGCATCTCATAAGTCATGGATTTGAAAGGAATCCTTATGACCCCAATCTCTACCTCAAAAATAAGGGGAAGATTGTCATTGTGGTTGTTTATGTCGACGATCTAGTCATTACGAGGCGATTCTGTGAAGATGATCGATGCAACAAAGAAGGATTTTAATCGATCGTTCAACATGACGAGATCTCGGGCTCATGCAGATTGTCTTGGGTTGGAAGTATGGCAAAAAGAGAATCATATCTTTGTGTCGCAGTTGAAATACACCAAGACAACGCTCGAGAAATTCGGGATGATAGATGCACTCTATTGTTACACCTATGGAAGCGAGACTTGATTATCTCGTTTCGATCCATCACCACCGGTGAATGCAACTCTCTATCGGGCATTGATCGGGAGTCTCATTTACGACATATACTAGACCAGGATATCACTTTGCAATCAGCTATTTATCACGCTTCATGCAAGAATCGAAAATATGTCATTGGAAAGCAAAGAAAGATAATACTTGAGATATCTAAAGGGTACAATTGACCTTGGTCAGACTACAAGAAGAATGACAATTTCTTCTTGACCGGATATTGATTCGGATCATGCAGAAACATGGATGATAGGAAGTCGACATCGAGCTTCGTCTTCTTTATGGGATCTGGACCAATATCATGGGGAAGCAAGAAACAGAACTTTGTTTCTCGCTCTTCTACAAAAGTAGAGTATCGAGCTGCAGGTGAAGCTGTTTGTGAAGCAATATGGCTACGCCGAATACTGGAAGGAATTGGTCTACCACAACATAAATCTACTCCAGTATATGTTGATAATGAAGGAGTTCTGAAGCTTGTTCGTAATCCAGTATTTCATGAGAGAACCAAGCATATTGAAGTATAGGTTCATTTCATACGCGAGCATGTCTTGAAGCACAACATACAACTCCAGTTCTATCCTTCAACTAAACAGAAGGCAGATGTTTTCACTAAGTCACTTGCACGTGACAAATTCACATTGTTCAGAGAGTTCCTCTCCACTTCATTGGAAACTATGACTATCTTACTTTGGTTAGTTGGAATTGTAGAGGTTATCCTTGGAGGAGGGGTCTGGGTTGGGGCCCATAGCGGAGGGTAGAGACATCATTGTACTTGTAGAGACACATGAACATGAAGGTTGCAGAGTACCAGAATTTACAGGATATGAGAAGGTATCAATTTGGAATGAGTTGGTAGAGAATGGCAAAGGACATGGCGGAGTGACAGTGTTAGTAAGGGAAGCATGGAAAGGCGTCATTAAGGAAGAAAAGAAGGATCTAAATAATCAATACTTATGGCTGAAATTGACCGTCAAGGAAACCACTCTTTTTCCTGCAACTTGTTACTTCGCTCCATATGGATCTAAAACCTACAAGAAGAGGAACATGGATAGAGAGGACCCTTTCGGAGCTTTGAAAAGGGACATAGTTGAGTTTTGCAACAAAGGAGAGGTCATTCTATTCGGTGTCTTTAATGCTAGGAAATCTAATAACCAATCTCTTTACTTTGGGAAAGAATAAGAATGGAATAACAATCCTCTATGGTTAGAAGAAGACGAACAACATAAATGGGAACGGGTCTCACAAGACATTAAAGGTGGTGTTTTCGATTTCGGGGCGAATTATTAGGTCTATACAGCTTACATGATTTCATCATATGTAATGGTATAAAAATGTGGCCATATTCAAGAAACATCACATGTCAAACATGCAACGATCAAAGTGTTATAGATTATGCCATATGCTCGCAAAACATTATGTCTTGGATATTGGAGGTTGAGGTAGGAAGCTATCATATGGAAATGAAATCGGATCATAACCCAATCCATGTGAAGATTAGTATGCAAAACAAAGACCAACAAAAAGAGAGCCTTCATCTGAACAAAAAAGCAATGTATTAAAGCAAAATGCTTTTGAATCAGGAGAACCAAGCCATCTTTAAGGGTATGATTGCAAAACATTTACAGGAAATGTAGGATATTGATAACTCCAACGAGGCTAACTACATGCTCAATAGTGAGAATTTAATGACTATAATACACAATGCTAAGGGAGTGCAAACATGTTAGAGCCAAGAGAAGTGTTAAAAATAGTTTTCCAACAAATCCATGGTTTGATGAAGAATGCAAGGTTGTGAAAAGAAGGTTAAATGCTTCCAGAAAAGAGAAAACAGATACAAAGTTATATGAAAAGTTAGTGAGAAACAAAAAGGAAGAGTACATGAGAGGTGGGAGGGAGGGGTTGATTTCCATGGGGAAGAATAATCCAAGAGGTTTTTGGAGAGAGCTTCAACAGACCAAAACTACAATAGAGAATAATATCACAGACACTTAGTGGCTTGAATATGCAAAAATGTTGTATGAAAAAAGTAATGACTTCTTTGCCTCTTATGTTATTGAAAATAGGGAAGAACTCTTCTCCACGAAAGACATCAAGGAAGGGATCAAAAAATTAGCAAGGGGCAAGGCTCGGGACATAGATGGTCTGCAAACAAAATTATTAAATTGGGGTGCAGAAGATCTCGCTCCACACATTAAAAATATCTTTAATAGAGTTATTCAGTTTGGTTTTCCAAAAAAACTAGACAACTAGCATTGTCATTCCTCTCCACAAAAGCGGTGATGTCAACAACCCAACAAACTACCGCACCATTATGATTAATCCACTTTTTGGAAAGTTATTTGGCAGCATGGTGGAGCGTAGAATTAGTCTTTGAGTTAAAAGGGAAGGTAAGAGTAAAAAAAAGAAACAGGTTTTAGACCAAAGCACTCTACTATTAATCATTGCATCACTTTTAGGCATTTGATTGAAAAGGTTTGGAACAAGCAGGGTGAAGAGGTCTATTGTTGTTTTGTGGATTTCAAAAAGGCCTTTGACACGGTTCTAAGAAACAAATTGTGGGATAGAATGGAAGAGTTGGGTATTCGAATAAATATAGGGTAGTGGTACACATACTATATGAGCAGGTACGGGCTAAAATAAGAACTAAGGACGGTTTATCCGAGTGTTTTGGGAGCGATATTGGGGTCAAACATTGTTGTCCATTATCCCCCACCTTATTTGGGTTATATATAGACAAGCTAGAGGAATGGATTGACAAAAAGGGCGGAGGTGGGATTCATTTAGCTTCTTATGTGGTAAAATTGTTGCTTATATGTGGATGACCTTATCCTAATGGCTAAAATAGCGCAGGGTTTATAGGAACACTTGAGAGCTTTAGAACTATTTTGCCAAGAGGTGGGAATGCAAGTGAACATTGGTAAAACCAAAATCATGATCTTTACCTTAAAAAGGAAAAAGAGACAAGTAAGCTTTGAGTTTGATGGGGACTCCTTGTAAGTTGTAAATGAATACAAATATTTGGGACTGGACTTTCACAATAATCTCAGTTGGGAAACTTGTAGAGCTAAGAGGATTCAGGGGGTGGAAAGCTCTATATATGCTCCAAAACAGATGCAGAACAACGGAGTTATGGGATTGGAAGACCAGATTGAACCTTTTTGGGTTACTGGTAATCCCAATAGTGTTATACGGGTGTGAGATTTGGGGCAACAGTACGTCCGTGGGGAAATGGAAACAAATATAAAAAGAGTTCAAAAGCATCTAATTACAAGTAGTTTCAAAATAAAAACCACGGTTCCATACGAAATCATCCTAGTTGAAGCCGAAGCCTTTCCGGTGGAAGCGGCGGCAATGATCTCGGCTATTAGGATACTTCAAGAAAGTGGAAAACATGGATGATTCTGGTGGCCTAAAATAGCAATAGAGGAAAAGTTAAATAGGAGGAAGAAAACTTAGATGAAGTAAAACGACAAGTGGATGAACAAATGGGGCATTAACATACAGGAGTGTCCTAGCACTAACGAAGAAATAAAAAATTATGTGAGAGAAAAATTCAGAAATATCATGTGGAATAAGCAACTTGGACGAAAAAGAGAATACTATGTCAAGAATTTTAATCCCACATGTGATCATGGGCAAAAACACTATATTGGAGTGATGATAAAGTGGAAGGCTAAAATGTTAATTGCGCAACTAAAAACTAGTTCACATCATCTTAGGTGTGAAACAGGGAGATGGAAAATGCCCAAAGAGGAGTGGTCAGAAAGGGTTTGTCAGTTTTGCATGTCGGGCTTGGTGGAATCGGAATGGCATTTTGTCATGGAATGTGTAGCTTACGAGGACATACAGAGCAATTACGTGGATATTTTAACAGTGGATGATCTTACAACTTTGTTTGAAGAGGAAAGGGTGGCAAAACTGCAAATTTATTGATCAAAATTCATAGCAAAAGAATCAAGATTAGTAAAGAACTACAAGAAAGGCAGAAGTAGCAATTATTTTGGGCATCTTTTTGATGTTTGGTTGCCTAGTTTGTGTTTGAACTTTGGGTCCCATAGACTACTTGATCTCATGGATGAAAAACTTTCATTCATTCATTCATGCACTTGTTGTTTTGTTTCATCCATGTGTTTTTCTTCTGCTTAGTTCTACTTCATCTACTATTTTGGGCTGTCAATGATTCTCCATTCCCTGTGCCTTTTTTAAATAACTTAGAGTTTGAATCATTGTCGATGCTTCCAGCGGAAAGGTATCATATTCAGCCAAAAGAATATCATATGGAACCGAGGCTTTAACTTTGAGGCTACTAGTTATTAAGTGCTTTTGGACCCTCTCTATTTGTCTCCAATTTAAGTCAAAAACATTATTGCCCCAAACTTCACACCCATATAGAATCATTGGTGTGACTAGCAAGCCAAACAAGGTATTTTTGGTTTTCCAATCCCACAATTTTGCATTCCTGCACCTATTTTGTAATGAGTATAAGGCCTTCCACCCCCCTTGGACTCTTTTTGCCTTGCATGTCTCCCAACTAAGCTTATTGTGAAAGTCAAGCCCAAGATATTTGTATTGTTCCACTATTTCTAATGCATTTCCTTCAAAAAGAAACTCATATTGCCTCTTTTCTCTGTAGAGAAAAGATCATGATTTTTGTCTTGCTAGTATTCACTTGCATTCCCACCTCTTGGCAAAAAAGCTCTAGAGATTTCAAATGTTCTCTCAAACTTTGGGTCGTTTTTACAATTAGAATAAGATCATATGTGTAGAGAAGTAGGTTTACAATATAGCTAGATATATAGATGCCCCCTCCACCAGCATTATCAATCCACTCCTCTAGTTTATCAATGTAGAGACCAAACAAGGTTAGAGATAAAAGACAACCTTGTATGTCTTTAATGTCACTTCTAAAGCATTATAGCATACCCTTACTTGCTATGATTTTAGCCACGACTTGCTCGTAGAGCCCATGTATTGTTGTTATATACTTATGTGGAACACCAAGCTCCTCCATTCTGCTCCAAAGTTTACCTCTAGGGACCATGTCAAATGCTTTCTTGAAGTCAACAAAGCAACAAAAAGCTTCCTCTCCTGATTATCCCATATTTTTTCCACCAAGTGTCTAAGAGTAATGCAATGATCAATAGTGGAGTGTTTCAGCCTAAAACTTGCTTGTCCTTTTGCTCTTTTACCCTCTTTTTTTGCCCAACTACTGATTTTATGCTCTACCATGCTACCAAATAGTTTTCCAAGAAGGGGATTCACCATGATGGTTTGATAATTGGATGGATTATTGATGTCCCCACTTTTATAAAGAGGTATAATGACACTAGTCATCCAATCTATTGGAAAGCCTTCTTGAATGATACCATTAAATGTGTGTTTAATATGTGGTGTGAGGGTTTCCAAGCCCCACTTTAAATATTTATCTTGCAGCCCATCAATGTCTTGCACCTTACCCCCTGCAATATTCTTGATGCCTTGAATGATATCCTTTGTAGAAAAAAGCTTAGTTGTTGTGTTGATTATTGGAGGTTTATCTTGAACTCTTTCATATAGTAGCTTGGCGTACTCTAACCATTGTGTGTCAATAATATTGTTCTCTATTTGCTTTCTTTTTGTTGTAGCTCCCTCCAAAAACCTTTGGGGTTATGCTTTCTAAGATAAATTAATTATTTTCTTCTTGTGTTCACATAACTTTCCTTTTTAGACCGAATAATGATTTCATAAACCTTTTTGTTTTCTTTGGTCATTCCAAGTTTTCTCAGAGTTCTCTTTGTTGCTTTGCATTCATCATCATACCATGAATTTTCTGAAAAACTACTCGCACTCCAATTTTTAGGTTTGGATAAATGTTGTTCACAACTGAAGTATTCTTTGGTTCTTGGGAATGTTGTTGAAAATGATGCTCAAGCGTTGCTTTGAAGAGTTTTCGATTCTCTTGAGTCATGAGGATTCTACCTTGAAGAGGTTTCTTCCCTTGCTTGTGGTGATCTTGCCCTCTATTCTAATGGTTTATTTGCATATTTATTTTTACATATATTGGATTGTGATTTGATCTCATCTCGATAGGGCAATCCCCAACTTCGAGTCTCACCAATTTTGGGATAAAGCTTTGTGAACAAATAACATAATCTACTACACTTTGACCGTCGTCAATTTTACAAGTGATGCTTCCCGAGTTTGGTCGTGTCCTCGTTTCATTGCAAATAACCGTGTTATAAAAGCTACATAAGCCCAAAAGTTCTACTCTATAACATGTGATTATCCCCTTCTCACTTGTGAGTTCCTTTCCTAACACTAATCTTCTTCTTCTTCGAACCATAAAGGATTCTTTCTTATTTCTTCTTCATTTCTCAAATTGAGAGCTTGGTTGTTTATTGTCTGCACATTAAAATCTCTTATGATCACGACTTCCCCTAAGCTGCTGAAAATTTAAATGTCACTTTTTAAAGATGCATAAGGATCTTCACAATCTAACTTCTTTTTTATATGTTTTTGAGCCTCTCGGAGTAAAATAACAAGCATCGAGCCTAATTATTAACTCATTTTCTATTATTTTCAGCCATATATATTGTTTATTCGGGTCCTCTTTCTCCATTGTTATAATTCCACACCATGCTTATTTGATTAGCACCGTAACCCCTCCATGACCTTTGTCACTTTCAGTTCTTTCATTCCAAACTGAAACTTTCTTATAACCTTCAAAATATGGAACTTTACAGCCTTCATGTTCATGGGTTTCTGTAAGAATAATAATGTCATTTCCCTCTATTATGGGCCCCAACCTAGGACCTCTTCTCCAAGGGTAGCCTCTACAATTCCAACTTACCAAGGTCAAGTGCTCTTGGGGGGGCTCGAGTCCCTATTTCTTGTGTGTCATTTTGTTATGTAGCCATGCCCATTTCCCTTCATCCCTTGCTACTTTCACTTTTTCCCATTCTTTCCTCCTTTCTTCTTGTTGTTTGGGAGTTAAATCTTCATCTAGGTAGATGTGTGTCCCTCTAAGAGATCCTTTGTTCCTTAATATCTTGTTTTTGTCTTCCATATTTTTCATGATAATTCTTACGTGTCTGTCCTTTCCTCCACTTAACCATTTTCCCATTCTATTTGCCTGAAGAATAGGGCATGTCCAATGTAGCTGATCTGCTAGAAAGTCTCTTGCTAATTTTTTGGTGCTCTCATTCTCACCGTAATCTTTTAATCCCTTGATAATGATGTTTGCAACCCTCTCTTTCCTGTCATGTTCTTCTCTTATTTGCATTCTAACATGTTTTTCTATTATAACCATTTGTTCGTTTGTGGATTCCCCTTCCATTTGGCTTCCCGAGTGACCCCATATACTTTTGCATTTGCATTTGCAATTTGTGGCTCTTTCATTTGGTCATTCCTTCCTTCACTCACTTTTGTTTTATTTTCTACTATTGTTTTCAACTCATTTAAAGCTTGTTTTATCACCACCAACTCTTGCTGCCCCTGTTCCATATTATTTTGTAAGTTGTTTACTTATTCCCTAAGCATTTTATTCTCTCTTACTAACTACCAATGAGATTCTATAGCCTCTTTCAGTTTGCTATCCATATTGTTTTGTAAGTTGTTTACTTGTTCTTTGAGCATTTGATTCTCTCTTACTAACTGCCAATTAGATTCTATAGCCTCTTTCAGCTTGTTGTCCTCGTGATGTTTCCTCCTTTCCAAGTCTTTGAGTCTTCTTTTCATGTTCATTAATTCATTGACATAGAGTTCGGGTGACCATATTAGTGGTGTTGTCAGCGGATTGTATAATTCATTGCTTGCTTGATTCACTTCTCCTTTTTTCTCCTTCATTTTCCAAACAAGTTTCATATTTCCTTTGTGTATTATACACAAATGTTTTTTTTTTTTCATATTCTCTTTGTCTTCAAAATCCCACTTATGATTTTGATATGTATAATCTTTCTCTTGTTTCCTATGATGAATGAGTTGAGAGTATTGGTTCACAACCTGTACCGGTTCACCCTTGCTCTTAAGTATTGTATCACATGTTTTTTCACCTTTGTCTTGACCATGTGTTGCATGAGTTGCCTGCAAATGTTGTCTTGTGGACGTAACTATTGAAGTGTTGTTGACTACCTTTGGTAGAATAACTGTCAATTTTTTGTTCTTTGTTTGTCTCAATTTTTGGGCTAGTCTACAAATTGTGGCGATAACTAGTCTACTACTGTGGTAGAGAGGGATCATGTTGTAGCAGATAGATCCTAGTTGTGGATAGAGTTATCTAGTGTGAGAGAGGAGTGTGATACACTTCAACAAGAAGGCACTACTTGTGGGTACAATTATTGATTGGTGAGCACCTCCCTAACAACCGAGACTACATATTACAGGATGCAGTATCATGCGGTTGTCTCTGCCAAGCATACAACTCATGAGTATAGTCAAATAGCTGACAGCATGTCCCGATCTAGATCCCATAGGCCATCTCGACCAGCTCGATCTATACAGAGGTCCTTTTAGACAACATGCCTCGGAGCGCAAAGCATGTGTGTCAACATGGTGTAACACCTTCCACACATTTAACAACTTAGATGCCCTCGCCTAGCAGTGGACATGGACCAGGCGGTCCCAGAAAGGGTGAGAGTCGTGGTTGACTCTCTTATTGATGTACTAGATGTATTTTTTTGGTGTATCGCCTCGATATGAAGGCATACTTTTGTACGGATGTATATGTATTATTTTTTATCATGCCTCATGATGAAGGCACATTTTTGTACAGATGTACGTTATATATTATTTTTATTATGCCTCATGATGAAGGCACATTTTTGTATAGATGTACATTGTATATTATTTTTTATTATGCCTCGTGATGAAGGATGGCTCATCGTATCGGATGTACTTTTGAGACATATTGTTTTGTACATGGACATTTATATTTATGATGATGTATGATGATTTGATGGATTGATGTATCACATTTTTCTTATGAGATATCATGCTTAATCTGTATGTTTTTACTTGTATCACATGTTTGTTAGATTATGAGATAGCCTTAACTAATGTCATATTACATGTTGATGAGATACTTTGAGTAAAACATGTTTTTATTTTTGATATTGGTGTGGGGGATAGATTTTTATCATGCGCAACCCCTCTTTCCCCATTGATGATATGGTATTTGATGATTAGCTTGAGCATACATGTATGATGTAGACTTAGCTTTTATTGATATATGATGTATAGATGTGATGGGTTATTTGATATGATGATGAAATGATAACAAAATGTACAAGTAAAACATCAAGCACAAGTTAAACAAATCTAATCAAAGTAACACAATTATCTACAAGTATACAAGATAAAATGACCTCAATGCAATGCACTATAGATTAAAGTAACATTCAATCTAAGTAAGTAAGTGAATTCAACTTAAAGTACATAATACAAAAAATCAATGCAACTAAAACCATACAAACGAACAACTAAAAGTAAGCAAACTACTACTTTGTTTTTGCGGGATAGTTTTGGGATGTTTTTTCGTTGTTTTTGGATATTATCTCTAAGGTAATTTTCTATTGTTTTGGAGTTTTATACGAAACACATATGAATTTTTTGAGCTTTTCAAAAAGTTATACGAATATTTTTGGTGTTTTCTAAAATGTTTTCCAAATCAAATGTATAAGGAAATGAATAAACGTGGATGCCCCCAGCATTAGATGGGATGTACAAGGGTAGAATGCCACGTGTTATGTGCAGAAGTGATGCTGTGAAGTTACCCCAGCGTGAGATGGGAACATTCAAAGTCAAATTCTCTCGCATTCAAAAGGTTGGATCAGCCGGATCAGGGCAAAGAGGGACATGCTCACAAGGGACTCAGATGAAGGCAAAGACCAACTTTTAGAACAAAGCTACCATACTCCTAAACTTGAAATGCTTGTGAACAACGGACCCTCCAATGGTGCCAAAACTATTTTTCACCAAAGGACTTGTCCAAAGTGCCACCATTGTGTGGTTTTCACTATTGGATGCACTTTATTTTTCTATTTCTATTTTTCTATTTTTATACTTTTTACTTTTCTGATATTTTAGAGACCCCATAATTAAGCATAGAAGCGCTTAAGATGCATTGCGTTCATGGGTTCTTGAAGCTCTTGGCCATCTGAATAGGCAAGCTTATAGGCACCTGAACCAAACTTGGCAACCACAACATATGGTCCTAGCCAATTGGGCTCAAATTTCCCTTTCTTTTCTTGATCCTTATTGGTGTTCTTTTGATTCTCTTTTAACACCAAGTCTCCTACCTCAAATTGACGAGGTATGACTCTTTTATTGTAGCTTCACCGTACTCGATCCTAATACACTTTAAGGTGATTGAGGGCACAAAGGTTTCTCGTCTAAGAGCTCTAACTCTTCTTGTCGAACTACTTTGTAGTCTTCCTCTTCATTCAGGTAATCCCTTAGCTCGATACACAAAGAAGGGATCTTGATTTCTAGAGGTAGGACAACTTCCATCTTGAATACTAAGGAGTATGGAGAGACACCTGTAGGGGTGCGAATAGATGTTCCAAATTCCTAGAGGGCAGGGTGAATCTGTAGATGTGAGTTACGACCTATGGTATTCACCATCTTCTCCATAATGTGAATGAGGGTTTTATTGGAAGCTTTGGCTTGCCCATTACCTTGAGGGTAATAGGGGTCGAAAACTTGAGGGATATTTGAAAGCATTTGTAGAGTGCTTTCACCATTTTATTTTTAAATGACTTACCATTATCAGTGATAATAGTAGAGGGGATATTGTATTGACAAATGATATGGTTCATTATAAATTTAGAGATTTGGGGACCTTTTGTATAGGTAAGAGGAACAACCTCTACCCATTTTGTGAAGTATTTAGTAGCGGTTATAATGAACTTATGGCCATCGAGGAGATAGGGTTAATTTTTCCTATTAGATCGAGACCCCACTTTGAGAACGGCCAGGGTGTCGTGATTGGTTACAAGGATTACGCAATGCGCATGTATATCAAGTTGTCATATTTTTGACAATCCATGCATTTCTTCACATGTTGACAACAGTCATGCTCCATGGTAGGCCAATAGTAGCCTACTATGAGTATTTTCTTCGTAAGGATGATCCCATTAGTATGAGATCCATAGATGCCTTCATGCACCTCCTTGATTGCTTGGATGGACTCATCCGAATTTAGATAGCGCAACAGATTCCCGTCGTAGCCCCAATGGAAGAGGGTGCCCCCAAGTAGGGTATAACATGTTTTATGTTGGATGAGGTTACACTTTTCAACATGGGAAATGTTTTTAGGGAAGGTTCCATCATGGAGGTAATTAAATATTTCAACGTACCACGAGGAAAAGGGACCAAAACATCTTGCACACCAAACAAGACTCTAACATGTCATATGTTGGCGTTCGTAGTTGTTCAATGAAGAATGGCATACATCGTTGTTCCCTGGTGGAATACTCAACATGGACCCTATTATAGCCATGGCATCAACTGCTCTATTGTGCTCGCGGTATTTGTTGAAATTTAATTTGTTCAAAGAAATCCTTCAAAGAATCAACCATTCTTTTGTATGGAATAAGTTTCTCATCTTTTACCTTGTATTCATCTGTGACTGTTTTATAATGAGCATTGAATCACCAATGCAATTGACTGTTCGATATCCCATTTGATGGCCAAGCTTCATCCCTTATGATGAGATCCTCATCTCATGTTAATATTATTCATGCATGGGAACCCGATTCAAAATGCCTGGGAATCAAGTCTCTCGTAGGAGTGATCAACACAACTCGACACCTAAACCATGAAAGGTAAAGGAGCCATCAAAGTATAGTTGTCATATGATAGATTCCTTGAGGTACATTATGGATGCATATGGTAGTTCCTAGACTCAAAGGTTTGGTACCTGGTAGTGGAGCTTTTGCTAGCTGATTTGCTAGAACATGTCCTTTCATTGAATTTTGATGTACATACTCAATGTCGAACTCGCTTAATAAGATGATCCAATTAGCCATCTTTCTGTAGAGTAGGTTTTGACAATAAGTATTTTAGTGGATCCACCTTTGAAATAAGCTTGAATTTATTGTTGAGAAAATAGTGGCGTAGTTTTTGGAAGGTAAAAACTACAGCTAGGCAAGCCTTTTCAATATGTGGATAGTTGAGCTCATAAGCTATCAATGTTCTGCTCAAGTAGTATACAACTTTTTCCTTCTACTCTTTATCATATTGGGCCAACAATGCCCAATTGCAAAGTGTGTAGCAGAAATGTAGAGTACAAGGGTTCTCCTACCATGGGTGGCATGAGAATAGGGGTTTAGCCAAGTATTATTTTAGCAAAGCAAATGCTTGTTGTTGTTCTAGCCCCCAGTTGAAATTGACATATTTTTAAGAAGATGCGTGAATGTATGACATTTGTCTGCTAGCTATGAAATGAACCTTTCTGATGGCCTGAATATTTCCTTGTAAGCTATATAGTTGTTTAATATTTTTCGGGGGAGGCATTTTTGTGATAGTAGTGACCTTTGCAGGGTCCACTTCTATTCCTCTCCTTAACACAATGAATCCTAGTAGTTTCCAGATAACACACCAAGACACATTTCTTCGGGTTAAGTGGACTTTGTAGTCTCTTAATCATTGAAATATGTGTCATAGAATCTCAGGTGCTCTTCCTGAGTTCTAGACTTTGCTAATATATCATCTATGTAATCTTCCATGATGTCACTAATCATGTCATGAAATATTACAGTCATCACCCGTTGATATGTAGTGCCTGCATTCTTGAGGCCGAAGGGCATGACTTGGTAGTAGAATGTCCCCCATGGGGTAGTGAAAGTTGTCTTGTGTTGATCTTCCTCAACTATCTTTATTTGTTATAACCTGAGAATCCATCCATGAGTGAGAGCATCTCATAACCTGTTGTAGAATGACAATCATGTCGATGTTGGGAAGAGGAAAATCATCCTTAGGACAAGCTTTGTTAATATCTCTGAAATTAGTACACACTCTGATACCGACTAGATTTTTTTGAACTGGTACCACATTAGAAATCCACTCTGAGTAGTTGATAGGCCTGATGAAGCCTACTTCTAATAACCTTTCTAGCTCTGCCTTAACTAACAAGGTGACGTGAGGATGCATCTTGCAGAGATTTTTGCTTTATGGGCTTGACATCAGGTGTACAACAAGATTGTGCACCACTAATGTAGGATCAAGTCTTGCATGTCTACGTAAGACCAAGTGAAGATATCTGCATATTCTCTCAAAATTCCTGTAAATGTTTTTTGCTCTTGAGCTGAGAGTGAAGCTCCCAACTTAACCATTCTAGGTAGCTCCTTCGTGCCGATGTTAACATCTATTGTCTCCTCCACCAGTAGCTTGGATTCATCTTCCATGTGCGTAGGATCGGGAGGGAGATTGAGATCCTCCTCTACCAAAGGTGGTTTAGGGAGATCCTCATCTTTAGGTGGGTACACTATCTTGTCCATGGGTTGTTCTGTTTTTTTGTCCACAAGCGCCTCAAAGAGGTTTTCGCTATAGGACTTGGATTTTTCTTTTTGCAAGGCTTTTCTATAGGATTTTTCCCTTTCTTATTTTCTTACTTAAGTGACCACACAACTCTACCTCCTCTCCGAAGTATGTGACATGTGTTGAGCTGAATGGAGAATCCTTTCTTGTGGTCATTTCTCAAATGTTATCTCTAATGCCAAGAACTCACCAATAGCCTCATCATTCTGAAAGACGTCGATGGGTACGTGTTGTTGTTGGTCCCAATTCATGAGTGATGGGTAGATGAGGTCCAATGTTTACTAGTTATAGGGGATACGATGGGTGTAACAGGGGTTATGGTAAGGATAGCCATGTTAGAGAATAGGTTTGGAGGTGAGGTCTTCATAAAGACTACATCGGGAATCTGTTTCACTTTCATTTTGGACAAACTATCCTCACACTCAGAAGAGGCATACTCATCATCTAAAGGATGAGACTCATACAAATGGATGCCAATACTAGATTTACCCATTATATGATGAGGTATTGGAAGAGCTTCCAATGAACCTTGTTCTTGATGGTCAAACCACGTCCTTTATATCTCATAGTAAGCATTATTCGATTAGGAATAATATATCTAGGTGACTTGTAACATAAATCCATTTCATCATCATCAGGATGAAATACAATATCTTTGAGTATCCTTTCATCTTCTAGTAAGCCACCTGAAGTGAAATTGTCAAAGGGATAGTTCTCCCTTGATCTTTGGAACTTGTAACATGGCCTACCGTATGCTTTGGTAGATAGGGAATGTTTTGAACCATAAGGGCTTACTGCAAGATCATACTCTCCATAACCACTTGGTATAACCTTCATCTCCCATGTAGTGAAAGGAGTTTCTAAGGGGAAGAAGCATTGTTGTCATTGGTAGACAAGGTATCTGGATCCACTCATGAAGTGAGGGCCTCTAATTGAACAAGAACAATGATCTCGTAGAGGGACACTCGTAGATGGTAGGAAAATAGCCCAAAAATGCTCTGTAATGAGCAAATGGTTGGGTATCTCCTTGTATAGTAAGTGTTTGTCCTTCATGTTGCAACTTTAAACATTGATGATACATTGATGGCATGACTTACATGGCATGAATCCATGGGGCCGAGTAAGATGTTGTAAGGGAGCTCCAAGTCCAAGACATGGAACTTTGTATCATGGGTTATGGGACCAACTTCCAATGAGAAAGTGATCATTCCAGCTGATTGTCATTCTTCATTGTCATACGCCTTTATGGTGATGACCTTTGTTTCCAAATCAGCTTTGTGCACCCTAGTTGATGAACTAGTTTAAGAGTACAAATATTTAGACCCGATCTGCCATCCACAAGCACTCTCTTGACCTTCTTATGCTTGATTATTACTTCAATGTGTAAAGGTCAAGTTATGGGAGGGATTTTTCTGTTAAGGACTTATATGGGGTAAAGGTTATGTGTTCTAAAGGAGTGATTTGCACTACCATGGCCTATAAATGCATTGGGTCAATATCAATAGATACTCCTGATCCCTGTAAGGTTTTGCAAAGTATATCCTTATGGATGTTAGAAATATTTAGAAGATCTAAGATTGAAATCTTAGTTGTGGTCTTCTCTAATTGATCTAACACATCATAGTGACTCTCTTGAGGAGGAGGGGGAGTGGGTTCTGAGATAACAAGGTGAGCTCATCGCGTTTTCCACGATGCACTCTCTTGTCTTAATTTTAATCATGTTGACTTGCTCAACTAGTGGATCAACAACCTATCAAGGCATCAAAATGGTTTGTGTTTGACACATAGTTAGCATTCTTATTTTGAGATGACTATCCCTGATCCTGATTTTTCTTTCCTCGTGTTTGGGAAAAGGTTCTTTGAAGATCCCCAAGTTTTGTTTGGAGACTTAGCAGTGGCGACAGACATCTACTTCTATATCACCACTGTCGATTAGGTCTTGAATGTAGTGTTTTAATTTCAAACACTTGTCAATTTTGTGACCCTTTACGTGGTGAAATCCATAAAATTCATTATCCCTAAACCATGATGGCTTAGGTGCATCATCCCCATAGGGTTGTGTTTTTAGGTATCGAACCATGTTTACATGGCCTCTAACTATTTTAGGATGGATGATATGGATTCAAATAGAGGGGTGAAAGTACAACATGTTTATACTCTGTGGGAGTTCCTTTGCAAGCTTCAAAGGTGCATGGTTTTGAATGATCTTGTACTCGCTTAGAGTCTACTATCCCATCACTAATGATGTTTTTATTCTTATTATGAACAAAATTTGTTTTTTGTTTGATTTGGAATCATTATGATCGCGTGAAAAGGGTTTTAGAGTCCCCTAGCTAACAACCTTTTTCAATTTGACTCCCTTTTTATTACCTCTTGAATGTGTTGCCACAATGCATTTGCAAGTGGAACATAATGTCAAGGTGGAGGTTGGGAAAAATATACTTATCAACTATTTTTTGGGTATGGAGCAAGGAAAGTGGCTAGCTAATCCTCTCCATCGTTGCAAGAAAGCAACAAAGTTTTGTTGTTTTGTTGTTTGGCATTGCAGAGATCTAACATGGTGATGTCACTCTCAATATTGAATGAGAAGTGTCGTACAAATTTTTTGGCTAATTCTGGCCATGTAGATATAGATCCCTTGGGGATGTGTAGAAACCACTCTAATGCTTGTCCTCCCAAACTTCGTGGGAAGAGATGAATGAGGTAGTTTTGTTATATGCAACCTCTTGACATGCCATATAAAAATATTTGATATGGTCACGAGGGTCACCTTTTCCCTTATACTTGTCAAATTTTGGACAATCAAAGTGTCGTGGGAAAGGTACTTGTAACATGGCTCTATCAAATGGATAAGGGCACAACTCATCAAACTAATACTTTTTTGTTATTACCAGTTTTTCCTTCTTGCAAATGCTAGAAGGGTGTTCTTCATAGTGGACCACTCTTGATTGAAAAGATGGTCTTGTGTGGGTGGTGTAGGTCTATACAAAGGGTTAAATCTAGGTGTATTCCCACCCCTATTCTCTACAAGAAATTCTTCATAAGGATATTTTCATGTCTCCCATCGAGGAGTGTTTGTTTGGAACTCGTGAAATGAAGCTTTAGGTTTTGCCTTTGGTATGGCATGTTTCAAAGAGGTTTTGGTTGTTCCTTATTTACGTGTGAAGCTAAACTTGCCAATTGATGAGTGAGAGCTTGAACTTGTTCTTCTAAGGTTACCTCCCGAGTAGGTATTTCATTACGATTTTCATTAGGAGGAGGTTGCACATGATGAACATGGTCCTCATGGTCTTCACAACATACTCTAATAATAGGTATACGATAGTCTCCATCATTTTCAAAAGGTATCTCCTCATTATTCCATTCATCAGAAGTAGAGGCATGACCTAGGTTTAATATGTCATTAACAATGTGATGAGGTCATTCTACTTCTTCTCTCCCCATGAACCATGTCGGTGATAAGAGAAGGGTCAATGTGGAAGGTAACTTAGCTCCTAGTTCCACAACATGCATAAGAACCTCATGTTTGTTGTGAAACAAGTAATCATCAATATGGGTGGGATGAAGTTCCATATCCACACGAGGAGAATCCTCCTCTCCACCACTATGGTCAATCATGAGATTATCCTCTAAAAGAGGGTTATCACCTCCAAAGAGATCGACTTCTAACTTTTGTGACCCCATTCTCATAGTAGGCATACTAGAAATAGGAGGTACAACGTGAAAGATTTCCACTAAGGTTTATTAAAAGGGACCTAGACAAATTTTGCATAGTGTAACGATGCTAAGTCATCACAAAAATGATGACTATCAAATAGCCACAAATCCAATAGGTCAATATGAACCTAAGGACCAAAGAATAAAGAATGATCTACCCTAGCAAGGTAATATATGACATGAGTTTTTTAGAACAATACAATGACGTATAATATTCAAATCCAATCACAACAAAAGTTTACTCCCTATGTTTTTTTGAGATAGGTTTGAAACAAAATAGTGACAACACAATATCACTAATTAGGTCAAGTTTGAAACAAACAAGACCTAAATGCTAAGAGAGTGTTGACGTGATCCTCTAACAAGGTATACTTAAGACCTAGTTTCTAAACACTAACAAAGTCTAAGTCTTGTAAAATGGATGATACAAATGTGAGCAGCGTAACGATACTATTTGGACACGTGAACCAAGCTTTGTGTGAAAGCAAGATTTTTAGTGTCAAAATGATGTTATCACGATGCTAACAAAGTAACCTCAACACTTACAAAACTCAAGACAAAGATAGGATGTAAAAACTATGCCTAAGTATATCAAGGAATTATTATGTGTGCAAGCAACGTAACAATACAATAGAGATTTAGGCCAAGTTTCACAATGGAAACAAGACGTAAATATCAAATTGTATGGCTATAATGTGGGAAATGTAACAAATCAAAAGAAGACAATGATGATATCACCTA
Organism: Taxus wallichiana var. yunnanensis; assembly: GCA_018340775.1. Lineage (NCBI taxonomy): Eukaryota > Viridiplantae > Streptophyta > Pinopsida > Cupressales > Taxaceae > Taxus > Taxus wallichiana. Next base: position 90,763,683 of record CM031241.1, on the reverse strand, counting down.
ACTACAAATGATAATAAGTCTCAAATATGGGTTTTGAGACAAGAGGGCCTACTAGATCGTGAGTACGTACATTAAGCACACTTTCAACACTTGCGCTTCAACATTGCAACCTAGTCATGCAAGTAGAATACAAAAGTGGTGGACATGTAATATGATCAAGCGGTATCCACGTATGTTGTTTCCTTTTGTCCCAAAATGGGCAAACAAGAAAAAAAGGTGTAAACCAAGTGGTGGTGAAAAATACTTGGTGTAACTTTGGAAGAGTTTTACCTTGTCTTAGGACAAGTGAAAAACTAGGTCAAAGTAACACTAAATAGATTTTGTGATGAAATATCATGCGGTTTCAACTTTAAGAGATTATTTCCTTGTTCAAAAAACAAGAGTTTGAATCTAACAAAGTTGTCACTTTGTGAGAGCTCTATAGAATACGATGTCAAAAACAAATGGCTCCAAGCCAAAAAAATTTCCTAGGTGGTTCTCTCTCTATGTGTCACAAGTTTACTTTCTGTGAGCTTAGTTTGCCAAGGTCAGTTCACAAGGAGTATCTCGAATTTATTTTACACCCTTCTAATATAATGAGAAACTAGTGTGTTTAGTTGTATTATCACTGGGGTCGCAATGGAAATAAATTTGACTCTAATCTCACCAATGCGCATACTAATCAATTGGGTAGTGGAGCACTTTCCTATTTCATTCACAAGGTTCCCTCTTGTGTGAACTACTTTAGGGTTCCTAGGACCACCCCCATTGTTGTAGCTTAAGGCTTATGCCAAAGGGGTTATGTCCTAGTTTAAAGCGGATGAGCTGTAGCTCTTAATCGAAACCTGTAATACGGTGTTTTGAATTTGTGTGTTGGTGTGTTTTTTATCTTTTGGATTAAGCAATTTGGTTTAGACCACCATTGGAAACCTACAACACACGTGAATGTTAGAGTTTGGTTTGAAGAGAGCCCTCCTTTCTTTGACTAGTGTTAGGTCCTTCACACAAATGGTTAGTAGTTCAAAAAGATTACAATATTATAGAAAGAGGATTAAGTGTTGCTTTTGGTTCTCAAGATCACACTAGGTGCAAGAGAAGAGCATACACAACAAGTAACCCAACTAGATGAAAAATGTAAATCAATTAACTACCATAAAACTTTTTAAAAATCAAGGTTTATTCCCAATTAATCCAAGTGCTTCTTAATGAAAGACTAAAATTGATTTTGGTTCCCAAGATCACACTAGGTGCAAGGGAAGAGCATACACAAATTTTAGCCTTGGTTATTTATCAAGTGAAAAGCTCTTAAACTAAAAGATCATGTACATGCCAAAATGAAAGTTTATTCCTTAAGCATAAAAATGAATGATGATTTTCCTACTTACTCCAAATAAGCAAAAAGTGGTTTAAAGGTGCTTTTGATTCTCAAGATCACACAAAGTGCAAGAGAAGAGCATACACAACCCTATTCCAAACTCATACAAAGCATGAAAAAAATCACTCATCAAACCTTAATTTAATTTGTTAGAAAACCCTTTATCAAACCCTAAGGCAATTTTGTTAGAAATATTGCTCTAAAATTAGAAAATTCATAGAAACATCAACTAAAAACCTTTAAAAATAACAGAAACCCTAAAAACCAAAAGTTGAAAATTTGAACTTGGAGTAAAATTTACTGAGTGCACAGTGCACCCTTTATGCACAAGCACAACTTTTGATGTACAGTGCAAGTTTTGAAGCACACACACGCATGCATTGATGCACAAGCACACCTCTCTGTCAACTTTGCACATTTAGTCAAGTTATGCACATGCAGTGCATGCCCAAAGAGGCGTGGGCACACGTTTAGATGCATAGGCACAAGTCACACACACACAAAGACCAAAATTCCTTTGATGCACAAGCGGCAGCACCCTAACAAAGTGATGCACATGTGCAAGTCTTGAGATGCACAGGCGCCCCCTTTGATGCACATGTGCAAGCCTTCCTGTAGGTGATCAAAATATGAGTTTTGACAAGGAATTTTTGAAAAAGATCAAAACTTTGGCCTTTTGAAGAAATTTTGCAAAGACACTTCACCTCCTTTTATCCCTAAAGAACATGAAAACATAACTTCTACTACTAATCTAGTTGAAACAACTATCTAGTTTGAAAATTGATCTACAAAACTTTGAAAATTACTCTAAAAACTTGAAATTAATCTAAAAATCTTGAGAAACTAATCTAAAAAGCTTGAAAGTAATCTAGAAATCTTGAAATTAATCTAGAAAACTTGAAATTAAACTAGAAAACTTGAAACTAATCTAGAAAGCTTGAAATGAAAAACTTTGAAACTAAGTTAAAAAGCTTTAAAAATGAATGCAAATGGGGTATGCTCCCACATGGGCGTGCCAAATGATAACACCCTAAACTTTACAAAGCAAATAATATGACTAACTAGGAAAGGCTAACACCATTGCCACCTATAGTCAAACTCTAAGTCTAGGAATGTTCATCAATGATCAAATCTTAAAAGCATGCTAAGAATGTAAACTAAATGGAATCAAACATTAATCTACAAAGCATCCTTACTATGTATGAATTGTTAAACTAACAAAGACCTAAATAGATCTAAGAGGGAAATCAAATTGGGATTGTTGCTACTCCAAGCAAGGTGAAATGGTCTCTCTAAATGACTACAAGATCATATTGGATACCCATCTACTAACCCCATTGAAGACTTTAGGCAAGGATTGAGCTTGGCTATAAATCATATTTCTTATATGAGATGTAAATCAAAGCATGGTGTAAATTTTAAGGGTAGATACTTAGTCCTTTTTATAGTTTTTCCTTTGAGGAAAACTTGCATTTGGTGCATGTGGGACTAAAATTACAAATTAGATTAAGAATTCTAATCATGATTAAGGCTTTGTTAATCATAATTAGTGAATTAACAAGTGATTAGGATGTGATCAACCACATAGGGTCAATTAGGAGGCTAGGATAAAATTTTGAAGCTTGTTGAGATGTTTTGGAGGGAAGTGGGGTGATTTTGAGTGGTTGGAAGAGGGGTTTGAGCCAATAATAGGGTATATTGACCAAAACAAGGGAAAAATAGGCTTAATTAGCTAATAAACGCTAAGTGCCTGTTTGGAAGAGGATTTTGACTTAGGATTCGTCGTAAAGTGGCATCTTGAATGCAAAGAGGTTAGACAATCAACAATGTGATGTTAATTGGCCAAAATGGGAAGAAATGTTATTTAATTAATAAAATCACTAATTATAATAGAATTGGCAAGAATGAGAATGATTTTTATACGTTTGGCAATAAGATTGCGAAAGCAAAATTTAGGTGTCTACAATAACTTTACAACATAGTTGGTCAGATGAATGCCCCCTCTACCAGAATTGTATATATATTCCTATAGTTTATCAATGTATAACCCAAACAAGGTGGGAGATAAGGAGCATCCTTGTTTCGACGCCTATGTCACTTCTAAAACAATCGAAATTCCTTTACTTGTTCCGATTTTGGCCTTGCCTTGCTCATATAGTCTATGCACTATCGTTTGTTTACTCGTCAAGGACTCCAAGATCCTCCATCCTAATCTAGAGTTTACTTCTAGGAATCGTATAAAATGATTTTTCAAGTCAACAAAGCAACAAATTTTTTCTTCTCCTTGAGTATCAAAAATTTTTTTAATCAAGTGTCCGAGAATGGTGTAATGGTCGATGGTAGAGTGATTTGGCCTAAACCCCGCTTGAAAATTTTCCCTTTTTTCCTTCCTTTTCTACCTAATTATTGATTTTACACTCTATCATGCTACAAAATAACTTTCCAAGTAGGGGATTTCACCATAATAGTTTTATAATTAGATGGATTATTGATATCCCCACTTTTGTAAAGGGGGTATCGACACTAGTCATTGAGATGTCAGAAACCTTCCGAAGGATACCATTGAATATGTTTTTAATGTGCAATGTGAGGGTTTATAATCCCCACTTCAAATATTCAACTTGCAACCCATTTGTGTCTTGCACCTTACCCCCACTAGTCTTTTGATGCATTAAGTAATGTCCTTCATAGAAAAAATCTTTCCGTTTTGTTCGATGATGTGAGGGTTATCTTTATCTTGAACTTACTCATAAAGTACCTTTGCGTACTCTAACCATTGAGTGTCTATAATATTGTTTTCTGTGTGTTTTATTTTTTGCTGTAGTTCCCTACAAAAACCTTTGGGGTTATGTTTTCCAAGTGAAATTAATTCTTTTCATCTTGTCTTCATGTAGCTTTCTTTTTTAAAACATGTGATTCTTGCATAAGCCTTCTTGTTTTCTTTGGTCATCCCAAGTCTTATCAAATTCCTCTTTTTGCCTTACAATGTTCATCATACCACGGATTCACCAGGAAACTATTGGTGCTTCCATCGTTAGGTCTACTTCTTATTCATGTCTTTAGAGCCTTTTGAATTAAATGAACCAACATATTGTTGTCCTTAAATTAAGTACTATTCTTCTTTTAAATGTAAGTGTTGATTAAGAGTTGATTTGAAGAGTTCTCGGTTCTCCTGAGTCACAATAATTCTACCTTGAAGGGGTCTTTTCCTTTTCTTGTGTTGATCTTGTCCTTCTCGTTGGTTATTGATATACATGTTGAGATCTACATTTATTGGGTTATGATCTAATTTCATCTGGATAGGGCAATCCCTAACCTCAAGCTTCTTGATGTAGGGGCATCAATTGTCAAGAGAAATAAAACAAGGTTTTGGGTTCCTATAGATGCTTAGGAGTCATTTAAGTTGTTTTAGGAGTTTTGAGTCCTCGTGGACCTCCTTTGTCTTGTAAAAGTGGAATTATGTGCTTTCCTCCAAAATGTAATATTTAAAAATTTGAATTGCTAAGCTTGTAAGAAGAGGACTAAAGTCAAGAATAATGGTTATCAATGCTTCTAATAGGTTATTTAAGACCTCATAAGGAGTATAAAGGTGTTTTGAACCTTAGTCTAAGGTCATCTTGACTATGTCATCATAACCATGGTTGGTTAGTCATGTAACTACCTTCTTCTTTGATAAGAAAGGAGGAAATTCGAATGAAAGGAAGGACTTAGTAGCTGGAGAGGAGAGAGAGGAGGAGGTGTTACATTTGGAGGAGCCAAGATTAGGGGTTAAGAAGCCTTGTATTTCTTGAATTTGATAAAATAAAGGAGTTATCTTGAACATTTCTAAGTTATTTACATTCTATGTGTACAATACTTAAGTACATGAATTATGTTTAAGGGCGATTATGTAAGTTTATTGATCTATGCAGCACAAACAAGGAAATTAATAGGTTTTGAAGTTACAAAATTGATAAAGAAGATATCTAGGACATAAACATAAAACAAGATAGAACAAGGTGAGTTTGAGCAATTTATGAGTTGATGGAATGAAATTAGGGATTGATGTAATATCGTCAAGAATCCTTGTTAAAGGATCTAACATATTCAAGTCAATAGTAATGCTTTGATAAAGATTGTTCTTAGGGTGAGACATTTGTTTATTTAAATGAAGGAATTTGAAAAGATGTATTTTTGTTGATAGAGTTGTGGAGTACCCATGAAGGTGAAGCATTTTCTGAGTTTGATATGGTGAAATATGACTTCTCTCTTTCTTGCATGTGTGAACCATCTATGGGAGTGTCCATGAACCCTTGTTTGTGTGCATTTCTAGTGCATATGTAAGTTTTAACTCCTTGTATTGATGATTGACATAAACATGTGTTTGATAGCATGATAACAAGACTTGAGCTCCAAGTCTCTGTTGAGGTTAATAAGATAGTCTGGGGCCATCGAAAAATTATGCTAAAGATAAGGAAGATTCTTTGCATACCCTAGAGGCAATATTATTTATAACAAGTTATGAACAACCATCTACACTGTGATTGACAAACGAGTTGAGGGTGAGAAAAATTGAGTTGTAGAAGTGTGATGAGTTAAGCATGTAGGAAACCCCTAGATATAGAGTTCATTCATTATTCTTGAAGGTATATAGAGGTCCTTAACCACTGAACCAAGTCATAAATTCTTAAACTAGCAATAAAGGTCTTACACCCAATCCTATGCATGCATATTGGGTACAAAAGCTCATGGAAACTAAAGAAACCTTATGTAAAGCTCCATACTGGTAAAATAATGTTGTAGATGGGGTAAAAATAGTCCCTTAGACCAAATATAGATTGTTGAATTAAAGTGTGATGATTTTTAGAACCAAATATTCCTTCTCGGGTTTTATAGTGCACTCGATTAGGGTTTAAAGAGTGAAATTGCAATATCTCTTGATTGCACCAAAGACTATTCCTAAAAATTGATAGTAATGTCTGTATTGGAGGGGAGTAAATGTTGATGAAGGTTTGGGATCAAAACAAGCTTTTGTCTCTTAGTTTTTTTCGACAATTGGCTTAAAACCGGTGAAACGCGGTCCAAGGGCTAAAATGGAGAGAAGTCTTCAAAAGGAAGTGTCACTTATCCTCCGAGTCAAGAATTGAAATATTTAATGAATATCAAATTCCATAATGGGTATCTAGGAAACATATGCACATGCCTTTAAATCTTGTACTAAAGGATATATTCCTCACACGATTCTTGTATGAAAGAAAATCAACACATGACCTTCTTCGCACCCGACCTCCCGAGGTTGTGCCGGGACAGCCGGTGTGGAATGGAAATGGATGCGTGTGTGGTAGCGATATACAAGCTAGTGAGGCAACCTTATGTCTTCAACACACACTATCGGGATCTGCGAGTCTAAGGCAAATAGAGTCGCCCTAACTTGAAGTGGCTCAATGGAACAATTGGATATAATAGTTACTCGGAGGTGTAGTCAATATCAAGTTATGCCGAGATTTTGTCTATTGGTTGTGGAACACATGGAAAGTGACCTACAAATGCCTTGTATAGATTTCAGACAAGGTCATGGAAGTGAGAACGAGAGGCGTAATGAAACCAAAAGTCTATGGGAGGTTCTTGGTCTAGTCTAAAAAGCCTTAGCATGATCAGTTGTTATGTTCAACACGGAAAGTTATGTAACAATGTCAAGTGGAAGTGGGGATGATCTAAATACTAGTGCACATAAACTAGTGTCAATATTTAATTGGTCAATAGGCTCATTGGGTTGTGGGACCTAGGGATCACAACCGTGAACTCGTGGAGGCTGTGGTCTCTATATGGTCATATGTGTAATCAAGCCCTATTGCTAGGAGTAGTCCAATAATCATAGGCTTGATCAACTACAATGTTTAATGTGTTTAATTGTTCTATCTTCTCATAATACCTAGTATCAATGTCGGTCAACAACTCAGGTCCGTTGGGTTATGGGACCAATGGATCACAACCAAATGTTTTCTCTTGTTGTGGACCTTTGAATGTTTAAATCACACATGAAAATTTCTGAAAAAAACGTGCAGGACCGTTGTTTTGTGTAGGGCAGTGGTCATAAAATCACCGCCTCGCTCAAGGGTAGATTCCAAAATCGCCACCCAGCAGGGCAGCGATTTGACACTAAAAGCGAAAACATGTATAGAAAGGAGTGGGAAGCTTGAAGAAAGAGTGAAAAATCTAAGTACAAGTATCTAGGCTACACATATACACTGCGAATGAGGTTAGGAACCAAAATAGCTTCTTAAAGGACATGAATCATCATTGGGTAATTTTGTAACCATTTTTTCGACAATATAGCACATGCAAAATTGGGTGCGTACAAACTTACCCCCTGAGAAGCGTCTTAGCCATGAAGAGGCCTAAAACCCAGAGTCCGAGTATGGCATTCCCAAAATGGGGAGTTATAATTTTATACCTGACACGCCCGTGTGTTGAAATTTCATCATCCAAACTCGTGCTACCTATAAAATGAAAAGAAGACTCAAGTGCATATAGATAAAATATCAAAAAATAAACTCTAAATTAAAATGATAAGAGAACTTGCCGTTTGTGTGGGGACAAGAACTTATCTCTGCCAACACTCCCATCCCGCAAACATATGCACTCAAAATGAAGTTATAAAAACATATATATATATCAAACAAACCCATTTCTTAATTCATTTGTAAAAGGAATGATAACCAGATCGTACTCAAGCCAAGAACACAAATGCTAATCAAACACCACGATCAATAACATGAAACTAATTCGCGAATAAATTTACATGAACCTTTACAATCAAATGAGCAACAATATCATATATTATTATGGAACTCAATGAAATACAATGAGAATGGGCCTTGCTTATATAAGAAAGGAATAACAATCTAAGAACCAGTCAAGGTTGTAGATCAAGCCATAAATCAAGGAAAGAACTAGTCATCAAAGAACTAGTTAAGTCCATATATTTAGGAGAGAACTAGACATCAAGGATCTAGTCAATACCATAGATCAAGGAAAGAACTAGTCAATACCATAGATCAAGGAAATAACTATACCTAATAACTAGATAATATCCCCCTAATATCTAAATAAATAAAAAGAAATATCCACACACATAAGTGGGTGAGGATAAATACAATAAAGGTAAATAAAGTACCTAGGTGAACATGAGCTAAGGTAAATACCTACTCTAACACCCCCTCAAGTGAAGCTAGGGGCAAAAATAAAAGTGGCATGTCCACAATATGAGTCCCAAAACTAGGCCTGATGAGGTACTCATGTACAATATATGCATGAAGAAATCTCGAACTAAAAGAAGGAAAGAATCTTGCTAGAAGGAAAGATAAAGAATAAGAAGAAGGAATATATTCTTGCAAACACCCCCAATAACAACTTTTGAAACCCCAAGAATTCCACGCAACTCAAGGTATTGATGTGATGTAAAAGGCTTCGTAAAGTTGTCCGCAACCTGCTGTTGAGTCGGAATGTACATGAAGCAAAGAACTCCATCGTGAATGTGTTGACGAATGAAGTGGATGTGTATCTCAATATGCTTGGTCCTTTGGTGCTCAAATGGGTTGCGAGAAATGTGAATTGCACTTTGGTTTTCACACCAAAGTACAATCGGTGAATCCTGTGGGAATCCAAACTCTGTTAATAACTGTTGAAGGAGAAAAATATCGACTCTGACTTGCTGTAACTATTGCCTTGTACTCTGCCTCTAAAGATGAAATTGCAATACCATGTTACTTTTTACACGCACAAGAAACTAGAGAAGAACCAAGACAAAAAAGATATCCAGAAGTGGAATGCCTGTCATCAATAGATTCTACCCAATCAATCAGATACCCAATCAACTAAGTAGAGCCCCTAGTGCAATGTAGGCCAAAGTGGGAAGTGCCCTTCAAATAGCGCAAAATCATTTTAGTAGCTGCCCAGGTGACTACTATGAGGAGAATGTGCAAACCAATATATAAGCCCTCACCGTAAATGAAATATCGGGAGAGTATGGGTCAAATACATGAGACTTCCAACCAACTGCCTATACAAAGTGGGATCACAAAGTGGAGTGGTACATGTGGAAGTAGGAGTAACCCCCTGAAAAGGAGATGGACTTGGCTTGTAATCAACCATATCAAAGCATAGAAGAAGATCATGGGTGTACTTTTGCTGACTCAAATCAATCCCTAACTCGTCGAGAAATCTGCAAACCAAGGAAATAATGCAATAACCTAAGTTCTCGTCATGTCAAACTCTGTTTAAAAAGAGCCCTCTCGAATAGTCTAAATGTGGGAAGAAGAGCTATCGTAAATGAGATCATCATCATACAAGACAAGTATCACAATATCCTCACCAACATGCTAGAGATACACTTTGTATGATCAGAGTGGCAATGAACAAACCAAGTGAGATAGAAGAAGAAAAAAATCCATCTTCTCATACCAAGCCCAAGGGGCTTGTTTGAGACTGTAGAGAGACCTTTGGAGCCTACAAAAAAGAGAAGAATTCGAACAAATCCATTGGTTGCTCCATGTATATTTCCTCTTGTAAATCTCCATGTAAAAAGACACTCTTACGTGCATTTGGTATACGGGCCACCCCGTGATACAACAATAACAAGTAAAAGGCGAGACAAAATCCATCTTTGCAATGGGTGAAAAAGTCTCAGAGTAATTAATACCTTCAACTTGTGAAAAACCCTTTGCAACAAGACAAGCCTTATACTTGTCAATGGACCCATCAACTATGTATTTGGTTCAGTATACCCACTTACACCTAACCATCTTTCTTCCTTTGGGAAGAGATACCAAATCCCAAGTATGATTCTTCATCAAAGAAGAATACTCAGCTGCCATCGCATCATCCCACTCCTATATCCCATGAGCCTTTGAAAAAGACTGTGGATCCTTAGAAACTACCTAACACAAAAGTCTAGAATATGTAGAATGTGTGTGATGATGCCTAGTGGGTGGAAGATCCTGTATGAAAAGTGTTGCCTCGAAATTTTAGTACGAACCCACTTAGGCATAGTGACAACATCGGTGCAAATATGATCCTCAATGACATCTATAACCTCCTCATCAACCTCCTCAAAGAAAGGATCCTCAAGATGAGATGAAGAAGAAGGAGGAGGCATGGAAGAAGGTGAATAATCATGAGGAGTGAAGTGCTCATCAAACTAAACATGTGTTTGAAAAAGAACGTCTTGAGTATCAAAATCTAGAAGTCGATAAGCTCTCATGTCCTCACAATATCCTGCAAAGATCAAGGGTTTTCTCTTCTTATCCAAAGCTTTTCTTTTTATTCTTTGGCAGAAAGGCCCAATCATGGCTCCCAAAGACTCAAAAAAATGAGACATCTGGCTTAGTGTTGGACTAAGCCTCCTTTGGAGTCAAATGCTTAAGTGCTTTGTGTGGTGTGCGATTCTGAATGTAGTTAGCACAATTAACTACTTCTGCCCAATAGATAGGAGGTAAATCTCTAGAACACATCATACGAGCTTAGCCATTTCCTTTAAAGTTATATTCTTCCACTCTACTAAGACATTCTATTGTGGAGTATGAGGAACAAAATTTTGGTGAATAATGCCTTGAGTTGCCAAAAATTAGAAAACTCATTCTTGAAGTACTCCCCCATTATCGGTGCAAAGGTTTTTATGCAACTCGAAGATTGTTTCTTGACCAAAGCCTTGAAGACTTTGAAGTATGAAAAAAATTACTTTTATAATTGAGAAATAAACCCAAGTACACCTCAAGAAATTATCAATAAAGTTAAGTGCATACTTACCTCCATCGAAAGAGGGGGTAGGAAAAACCATCAAGTCACTATGCACAAACTCAAGTGGTGAAGAAGATCTCCTAGACAAATTCTTAGGAAATGGATTTTGGTGTTGTTTCCTAATGCACACCATAGAAAACTCCCTCAAGATAACAAACTCTAGGAAGACCATCTACCATACCATGAGTGTTCAACTCCAAATATCTTTAATTAAGATGTCCAAATCTTTCATGCGAAAACTTACTCTTTGAATCTGCATGAGAAACCAATCTTGTCCATATCGAAGAAGTGTCATCAAAACCCTCAAAGTGATATATTCTAGAACTATGATCAACAATACCCGAGCAACAAGTGAATAAGGCTCCAACAAAGTTCTTACTTCTTACCCATGTGGTGTAAAACTCATTGTTTTCCCTTGACCGAGATATTGACAAATTTGATATACAAAAAGCAAATTTGTAGTGATGTTAGGAACATATAGTGCATCTTGGATACTACCACCATCAAGGTGTATATCACCTTTTCCCTCAAGACAAAAAAAGGAAGAATCTCTAACGTCAATTTTGGAAGTATAACTCAAACATAGAGAAACAAAAGACTCATTGGAAGAAGTCATGTGATGAAAAGCACGAGAATCTAAAACCAACCTGTCTCTGCAAGTGGTGACTGAGATCTCCCAACAACATTAAGTGTTTTTCCATGCTCATTAGAAGGAGGTGGAGTGGAGATAGAAATTTTGTGTTTCTTGATTGCATCCTCTAATTTTGCATTCGCTTATAACATCTATGTTCTTTATGACCACTATGCCCACAAAAAGAGCATGAAAGGCTATACTTATTCTTGGATTTAGAAGATTCCTTGGGTTTAGAGTTGTTTTCTTTGGGTTTAGGAGCACTTTGAGATGGAGAAAGGGTGGATTTGGTTTTATTTTTTAATTTTCCCTTTCCCTTAGGATTAGATGTGACTAATACCTTTTGAGAGGTGGAAGACTCAAGGTAAGACAATTTGGATTCTTCCCTAGTAAGTCTTTCATAAAATGTTTTTAAGTTAAACATTTTGAATTTGTCACCTAAGGCATTCATGCTAGAGAAAAATGTCGAAGAAAATATTTGAAATGGCCCATCAACTTGGATAGAATCAAGTAAACACACTCTTCATCTTTCTTATCTCTTCCACTCTCCTTCAACTGTGTCAACAAATGCTTGAAATTGTTAAGATAGTCTATAATTGTTGGAAAATATTTAGGATTAAGAGAGGTGATCTCAATTTCAAGTTGTATGTCTCTTATATGATCCACTTTACCAAATAAATCCTCCAATTTCTCCCATATTTTGAAAGGATAGTCACATTTTTACAAATGAAACAAAAGACTGTCACTTATATAAGTTCCTATCAAACCCATACACCCATCAAATTTGCATTGGTACTTAAATTTCTTATATTCTCTAGTGAACACTGGTTGTTTTGAAGAAGTTAAATCCCATCATCCTTTCCGCTTAATTATTGTTTCCATTCTTGGTTTCCATGTGTGGTAATTATGTGTTGTTAATGGCTCAACATGATCTAATGCAGAAGTAGATAAAGACACCATCCTCAAAAAATCACCAAAAGAAATGCAAGAACCAAGCAATGCAACAAGACCCCAAATAATGCAACAAGAGCCCCCCCAAATTTTGGCACTTTATAATGAGTGTGTGTTACAATATGACACTTTATAGTTATAGTGCAATTCTCAAAATAAATATTTCTAATGGAAAAAGTATGGAAAAAGAAACGCTTTTGTAAAAATGGCACTCAAAACCGAGTTACCAATCAAAATATACAAGTTTTTAATTTTATGCTCTACTATTTATTTTAGTTGCCACTAAAACGAAATAAAATGAAAGGGGATGGAGTTAAGCACCTACTAGTAGGAATCACAAACTTTAAGCCCTCATACAACTATACCATATGACCAAAGGCTAAGGATTTTAATGGGCATGCAGACGGATGTCAATAGAAATCTCTTGCTCGACGGTACCATAAAAGGAACGATAACGGATTGTACCAAGCCAAGAACACAGATGCTAATCAAACACCACGATCAATAAGATGAAAGTAATTCACCAAAATAACTTTACATAAACCTTTGCAAACAAATGAGCAACAATATCATATATTATTATGGAACTCAATGAAATACAATGAGAATGGGCCTTGCTTATATAAGTAAGAAATAACAATCTAAGAACCAGTCAAGGTCATAGATCAAGCCATAAATCAAGGAAAGAACTAGTCATCAAAGAACTAGTTAAGTCCATAGATTTAGGAGAGAACTAGACATCAAGGATCTAGTCAATACCATAGATCAAGGAAAGAACTAGTCAATACCATAGATCAAGGAAAGAACTATACCTAACAACTAGATAATATCCCCCTAATATCTAAATAAATAAAAATAAATATCCACACACATAAGTGGGTGAGGATAAATACAATAAAGGTAAATAAAGTACCTAGGTGAACATGAGTTAAGGAAAATACTTACTCTAACAATTTGTGCATATTGACTTAGTGATTTTTGATTTTTGGACCTATGGTGACTGTTTTCATCAAAAGGATAGTGAAAACGTTCGTTGTGAGATAATGATCATGCCTCCATGACCGGAATATCGACCTGTGTGGTCTAAGGTTAGTTTTTGTCACTTGTTTGTTTTTAAACCTAAAATGTCAAAATGTCAAAATCTTTGCCTATGAGGGATTGTTTTTTTATTTTAGATGAGTCTCTAGGAGAGGGCACCGACAGGGTAATCATTTATTGAATTAAAAATGGTGTATTTTTGCATTTTTGAGCATTTTTAGGGCCTCGTAGCCATACGGTGAACCGGTTCAGGACCACTACCCTGATTAGGGTGGCGGTCACAGAACCACCACCATGTCAGGGTGATGGTCTCAAAATTGCCACCCTGATTTGGGCGGCGGTTCTAAACAAAATACTTAAAACTCATGCTAACTTAGATTTTTAGTTTATTTTTGATGTTTTGTCATGTTTTTGATGAGCTTGTTTCTTGAAATGTGTCACTAAATTTCTCTTTTTCTATGTTTTGGTGGATGCAAAAGAAGGAAGAGTATATCCGTTGGATTCACAAGAGGGAGTGTGGATGGGCCCGGTGATTTTAGATCACTTGAGTCGGAAGTCGAGACAGATACTCTTTAGAGAGTGGGCATATAGAGGATTGCATGGGTGCCCCATGTCACTCCTGTCAGTCATATAATATGTGACTTGTTCTCTTATTGGGATGCAGACCAGAACACTTTCCTGTTATCGGGTGTCAGACATGAGTGGACGATAACATTGGAGAACGTGTATTAGATACTTGGGGTTTTAATATTTGGGAGGAGGTTGACTCTAGAGACAACAAGATTTAAGCCCATGATGACTCAATGGGCCACTTATATGGGGGATGTCGTGGTTTCCTTTGGTTTGAAGAAGGGGATGAAGGTTTGATCTATTACCATTGCTCCCATCCCTACTATCCGTAAGGCCATCATGGGTATTTTGGCCTCACGGTTGATCGGGGATAAGGGAGGTGATACATTGCTATATTGTTGGGCTTCCATTATTTCACTGATTGAATCTCATGGTTGTATATACGCACTGGGGAAGATATCCTTGACAACAACTACCACGACTTTTATTGGATTGTTAGGTTACAGGGGCAATCTTTGAGCCACCCTACATTGGTCATGAGCTGGGTGTATGAGCGAGATCATCCCCTATGGGGAGGAGTTATAGGTTGGGGTGAGGGACCTCATTATTTTAGAGTGGCAAAATTACAAGCTAGGGGGAGGATCGTTTCTTCGGTACTAGCTATCTAAAGGAGATCCACCCAACTACTAGGTGACAAAAATTAGAGTATTTACTTATATCTTACAAGTTACAAATTTACAATTATTAATTACTTACAAACTTTTGAATATCTTGTTTGTAGGTTCTTGGTGGGAAGATTGGGGTGGAAATACCCCAAATCTTCAAAATCTAGCCCTCCAAATTTTATCTCAACCTTATAGCACTTATGGATGAGAGCACAACTAGAGTTTTTGAGTCCATTCACACAAAGAAGCACAAGTTGACTCAACAAAATTTCAATGACCTAGTTTTTGTGCAATACAACCTTCAAATTCATACAAGAAAGGTGGAGGACAAGTTGCAAGAGCCTATTGCTTAGGACGAGATTGATCCATATAGTGAATGGACTACGCAACAAGAGGAGATTCTCGTGTTCACAAAGGATGAGATTGTTTCTTTTTGAGAGGGTATCTATGGAGGGTGACGTAGAAGCAAAAAAGATTGGATTGGACAACATCATTGTAGATGATGTCGGACATAACGCAGAGAAGTCAATAACATGTAGTACCATGGTGGAGTCATAGTCACAACCTTCTACTGAGGAGAGAGTAACCACAATTAATTGTGGGGAATAATAGAGTCACTAGACCCTTTCCCTAATTTTTTAGTAGAACAAATAAGAAGAAGTTGAAAATTATTGTAATTTGTAACTTGTATAGATATGTAATTTATGATGATGATATTCAATGAAAATCATTCTAAATTAAAAATACTTATTAGTTGGCTCTTGTATTCACACAATGTTGCAATTTTGTACTCTTTATACTCAAATATAATAGAAAACACTTCCCCAAAATTTTATAGACATGTTTGATACATTTTGTTACTATATTTTGCATAAAATTTAGGTATTTTTAAAGTTGTCGAGTTTTATCAAGTATTGTTGAGTATTTGACAAGACAATTTTTTTTGTTTGTCGAGTATTTGACAAGTATGAGTATGTGAACTACGATTCAAACATATCATGGCAGAGTAAAGCGTAATGTCCCCTTTTCCCAAATTTGAAGGAAAAATAGATTTTTGGGCAATTCTTCTCCATGGTCGAATTAAATAAGATAAAGGAGAGAGCAAAAATATGTCTATTAATATTTTTAAATATGTTTTGGCGTAATGGACTCAATTATATAGGTCGACCTTGTATTATGGAAAAATTAATAAATATAGCGGGTTGGTAAAGGCATAATGAAGGGACATAATGAATGGACATGTCTTTTCTATTTGGCACCAACATTTGAAAAAGTATAAATAGGGATTAGAGGAGTCATTTGGGATATGGACTTTATATGTAAATCTGATTTTTGAGAGTGAACTCTCGGGGCCCCTAGATGGACGATGATGTTAGTTCTCGAGTGCCACATCATACAGTGGCCTCCTTGACTAGAACAGACATGGTGGATAGTATGTACCATGACATGACAAGATTATGGGGACATGATGGGACCACAAAGATAGCTTGAACCACTACTAGTCGGTTAGTTGGGGACGGGGAAGGTTGAGATTCACCCCTATGGCCGAGTTCCTCAACATTTTGGTCTTCCGTATATTGATATGCTTTCCTTAGTGGAGCCCATGTGCAAGAGTGTTAAAGAGGACCGAAAGGGACCTAGAGGATATCCAGGTTGGAAAGTGGTGACTCTTGGAGTACCTATTGCAGTTAGGTAATTTATTCATGCCTGACGGACAATTGGTGCCAATCGTGCACCTTTACTTTAGATTGAGGTGTACCCACTCCCATTAGGGAGGAGGACAATCCTATAGATGTGGACTCCGATTTTGAGGAAGATACATGAGATGATATTGGAGTTGAATCGGGTGAAAAGGATACCGATGACGGATCGATGATGAGGGATTAAGTGGTGAGGCGGAGAGGCAGCTCACACGAGGAGGAGAGCATTCTGAGTGGCATGATACCCAAGATGTACTGAGAGTGGAACGGAAGGAGGCAGACGCGGAGAGGGAGGCACTTGTCTCAAGAGGACCACTTCCTTGCGACAGAGAGGGAGATGATGAGTCCGTGATGGGAAAATGTCTCGCTTCTAGACACGGGAGGCCCAACAATCATCGGTGATGCAGCAACAACCACGGACCCTACATGGGTGCCTAAAGATCCGAGTATGTTGATTCCCTTCTCTTGACCTTGTTAGCTAGAAATATTAGTTGATATTTCTTTTTTGATTTTGTAGCTTTCTAACTTGCCATTTCTTCTTTTTCTCCTTTGTTTGTAATGACTGCGTAGGAGTGGTGAGATCTTATTCATCGGGTGTGCGTGGACACCTTGTTGATCCCCTTGAGGAAGACCTGAGCTGAGTTGACTTACGACACAAGACAACCACTAGTAACCAACAGACACACTGATGTGTTTGCACCCACCTGGAGGGCGACGAAGATCATAATTTCTCTCCGTACTCAGGAAGCCGCGTACGAGACAACTAAGAGATTGATGAGGTGGAGTCACTCTCACAGTGAGACCACAAAAAGTGGCCGTCATCACGAGAACTCCCACCATTCAGTGTATTCTCAATGTCGTAGCTGATAGGAGTCTTGGACGTAGCCATGTACCTTCTCAAGGATTCCACAGGGATTGATAGGCCATTGGGATTTTATTTCTTAGTAGTCATTTTTTCGGGTGTTTATATGATTTTTTGGTATATTTAGGGCTCATTACGAGCGTTTTGACCACGCATAGTGCGTGATGGCATTGTACACAAACTTAATTTATTATAATATATATGTACTCTTATTTTTGGTTCGTAAATTCATTATATCTGAGTTGAATTCTTCTTGGCTCATTTCACATGTGTACACTATATGTTTAGAACTTCCTCTTTTTATACTTTTCAGAATATATGCAATGGATATGAGTGCTAACAAAATGATTTCTTTTTGTGTTTTGTAATGTTGATATATGATAATGCAAATACATTGTAATGTTGAACTTTAGTTTCTCTAAGCAATTTTTGATACTTCGTATTGTTTTGGCAAAACGTGATGATAGAGTGATATGATAGAAGGATGAACTTGCCCCACTCCTAACCCCATGCAACCAGTAAGATGTGAGGGCTCAACACCAAGAGCTAGGAGGGGCACAAGTCACAAAGATTTGTTGAATGGTAATGATGAGAGAAAGACAAGGATTTGGTAAAAACCACATTGAGAACCTACCACCTGACTCTACGCAAGTTTGCTACATAGTTTAAATGTGAATTGCTTTCCAGTTTATCTAGACTTAGATCCATAGATGGCCACTTGGTTGACAAAATCTGGTTTTGAGGTTTTAAACTCTTTTTGGAATTTTGGACATCTAACTCACTTTGTTTTGATTTATGATTTCACAGTATTTGAATAAACTGTCTTTAGCTTTCTAGTTTTGTTAAAGAAACCCCTTACACCTTGCCCTATGCCACTAGTAGGAAGCATGGGCTCATCACCATAGACAAGGTATATGCGAGTAATGGCACTTCTCTCCTTTCCCAACCCTAAGCAACTAGTAGGAAGCATGGGCTCATCACCATGGGCAAGGTATAGGTGAGTAAGGGCACTTCTCTCCTTTCCCAACCCTATGCTACTAGTAAGAGATGTAGGCTCAACACCGAGGGTTGGTAGGGCAAATAAATGTGTAAAATAAATTTTTCTATTGATTTGAAATTGACATGTTTATCTAGGCAAAATGTTTAGAATGTTCTCATTTCTAAAGAGATGTAAATAGGATAGATGTGACACCATGAAGCTTCTAGAACATACCGTAGACAAAGACACCTAATCTAGAAGAAACTATGAGTAGAACCAAGTATACAAGCCTTGATATGGTTAATGTAAAAGCATGCGAGCTTGTTCGAAACTGATGAAATGATTTGGAAACAATTGATGATAACATGAGGATTTGAAGAGATATGATTTAAATGTTTTGCCAATATTTTCAGAAGTTTTTAGAAATTTCTATAAGAATAAGTCCCTTGATTACAAATTTATGAAATGGACAAGCAGATGAAAATGCAATGTGGATGCAGTAATGTACATGTGGAAATGCAGGTGAATCATGCGTAATACCTCTTTAGGTGAAGAGAGTTGACGAATTCACTAAACTCTTCACCTTTTAGTGTACACAGGAGAAATGCCCCATTTTTGTAGTCTTCTATTACTCGATATGGACCCAACCACTTGGGCCTGAACTTCCTACCTTCACTAGTCTTTTTGTCTATCCGGCTATCAATTCTTAATACCAGATCTCCCTCATATATTTCACTTTCGTAAACCCTTTTGTTATACTCTTTGGCACATCAGGTCAGCAGATAAGATCTATGTCGTTGTTTGACATTGGTGAGCCTCATCAAGGATTTCTAATTGAGAGAGTCGCACCTCTCGATAGGATTCTTCTCCAAAATTCCTTATAATGAGATGCAGAGACTAGGTATTTCGACTTCGAGTGGTAGAACTGCTTTTGCACTAAATACTAATGAAAAGGGGTTACCCATCGGTGTTTTCATTTACGTCGATAGGCCCACAAGGCCGGTATAAATTTAAATTCTAATCACATTTGTTCTCCTTGACCATTTTAAGGAGAATGGATTTCAATGTTTTATTTGTTGCCTCATCCTATCTGTTGGCTTGAGGGTAATAGAGAGAGGTCGTGTGATGATTTATTTTGAATTTCTCGCATAGTTCACATACCTCATCATTCTTGAAAGATGTGCCATTATCAGAGATAATGACATGTGGGACACCATACCTACAAATGATTTGGTTCAGAATGAACTTAGTGATTACGAAACCCGATACGGTGGTAAGAGGCATGGCCTCTACCCACTTTGTGAAATACTTTGTGGCCATGATTATAAAGTTATGGCCGTCAGTTGATGAGGGAGAAAACTTTACTATCAAATCTAGACCCCACGTGGAAAAGGGACTTGTTGTCACTCTCGGTTGCTTGCAGAGCTTGTGCCGGTATGTGGATCTCATGGGAGAACTCTTGGTATTTATGGAACTTACGCATAAACTCTACCGCATCATGTTCCAATGTGGAAAAGGGCCATGATTACTATCAAATCTAGACCCCACGTGGAAAAGGGCCATGGTGTCACAATTAGTTGTAGAGCTTGTGATAGTATGTGGATCTCATGGGAGAACTCTTGGTATTTATGGTACTTATGCAAAAACTCTACCGCATCATGTTCTAATGTGGGCTAGAAGTAGCCCATCCGATGTATCTTCTAAGTAGTGGCGTGGCCTCGAAGTGACCTCCACATACTCCACTATGTGATTCATAAAGAATCTTCTCGGATTCTTCTTTGTCAACACATCTTAATAACATTCCATCAAAGGCTTTGCGATAGAGCACTTGTTCTAAAATCACGTACTTAGTGGCTATAATGTGTAAATGTCTCCTTTGTTGAGACATAGCCCCTTTGGGGTATGCCTTATCCACAATGAAATTGATTATGTTAGTGTACCAAGGGCACACAGTGATTGGGGGATTGACCTCTACTTGGTATACACACTCATCAGGGAAGTCTAAATCAACCAGGTTGCCTCTGTCCATTGGGTTATTAGCTAACCAATCCGCAATAATTTGTCCTTTTACAAACTTCTGATCAACGAAGGTCAAATTGAATTCACCCATTAGCGTTATAAATCACTGGCCTTTTTAGATAGTGAACCTTGAGTTAGATAAGTCTGTAAATGATTAGTTTTGACAATCACCCTTGTTTCTGGTTTAACATATAATGTCTCAACCATTTTGTTACAAACACTATAGCTAGGCACTCCTTTTTTTCCTACGTGTAACGTGTCTCGTAGTCAAGCAATGTTTGACTAATAAAATAAATTGCACGTTCATGCTTATCATCATCTTCCTGAGCTAACATGCAAGATAGTGAGACATCCGTTGCCCTTGAATATAAAATGAGGGTCGATCGACATATGAGGCATAAGTGTAGGTGGTGAGAGTAAGAATCATTTTACTGACTCAAACGCCTCATTGTACTCTTCCGTCTAATCAATGCAACAATATTTTTTAATAAATTGTTGATCGGGTGAATAGAAAAGGTTAGATCAGGGATAAACCTTTGGATTGCACTAAGTTTCCCAAGAAAAGACCTTATGCCAGATTCATTTGATGGTGGGGTCATTTCTAGTACTGCTCGGATTTTGGCTAAATCTATGTCAATCCCTCAAGAAAATATGATGTATCCCAACAACTTGCCTCTCATTACATCGAATACACATTTCTCTGGATTTAGCATGACATCATATTCGATTAACCGAGAGAGAATGATATGAAGCACCTCGAGGTGATCACATCATTTTCTAGCTTTGGCTAGGAGGTCATCAATGTAAGACTCCACAATCTTGTGGATAAGATCATGGAAAATATACGTCATGGAACATTGGTAAGTTTCTTCAACATTTTTTTGTCCGAATGGCATGACCGCATAACAATAGGTTCCCCAAGGAGTGATGAAAGTTGTCTTTGTTTGATCCTCCTCAGAAATCCTAATTTGGTTGTATCCCGAAAACCCATCCATGAGAGACAACAACTCATAACTAGTTGTCGTGTCAACAATGACATCAATGGAGGGCAATGGGAAATCATCCTTGGGACACTTTGTTAATGTCTTGAAATTCAATACAAATGTAGATTTTCCTGTTCTTTTTGAGAATATAAATGACATTGGACACCCATTGGGAATAGTCAACCGGTTTCATGAACCCTACTTGCAAGAGTTTCATCACTTCTTCTTTCACCATGAGAGCACCTTTGGCTTCATAGGCCTTGAATTTTATTTAATTGGTTTGACATCTAGCTTGGTGATGAGGTTATTGACCACAATGTCAGGAGTAATCCCCGTCATCTCCGTGTAATTAAACGTGAAATATTTTAAGTGTTATTTGAGAATCTACGTTTGTATTTCTATTTCCTCTAGAGTTAGAGAGGACCCTAGCTTCAAAATTCTTGGTTCTTCTTCCATCTTGATGTTTATATCAATCATTCCTTCAATCAAGGAGGAATTTCCTTCCTCAAACTCAAGCAGGGTTGGAGGTAACTCTAAATCCCCCTCTTTCCTATCTCGTAAATTTCAATACCTTCCCCAGAGGGAAACTCTATCATGGGATTTCCAAAGTAGGAAGAATAATGTGGGATAAGGGAGAGGTCAAACTTGTGATGAGCAAGGTGTAATTTTGCATAAGAGTTTAAATACCCAAGAATTATTTCATCATTGTCAATGTGGTCTGAGATGATAGACTCATCCTTGGCTCTTATGTATGTCAATATCAAGGTCACCGGTATTTTACGAACTAAAGGTTCAAAGCACAAACCAATACCGTGAAATTTGTATCTTCCAACTCACTATTTGGAGTGAAGAGGAAGTAGAAGTTGCTTATAGAGTCCATGAGAAGGTTTTGTTCTCGTGGAATTGCTTCAATCAATATGAAGTAAAACCCCTTTGTTAGGTTAAACACTGCTATTTTATAGAGTTGTAGATGCTTAGCCCCATCTCGTATACCTTAGACACTTAATTTGTGACTAGTTGTGAATCACCTAACACTTTAATGTTACCAACACCCATCCTTTTGGATATAATGAGACCAAGAAGGAGGGCTTCATACTCATCCCCATTATTCATACACTTGAAGTTTAACTTGAAGGAAAATGACATAACCCTTCCCTCGGGAGAGGTAAGGATCACACTTGCCCGACGCCGAAGTGACATCTAGCTCCATCGAAATGGAGAGTCAAACAATTACTAGGAAAATGGGATGTTGGGTCATTCTTTGTGTCCTCTTCCTTTTCTTATGTTACTTCCACCATAAAAATTTCATCCACTGGAAGAGAGTGAGTCCTAGAGCATGTCATATGCCCATAGAATCAAACAGAAGGAGAATAGGTAGATCCTTCTTTAACAACTTGAAAATATTTGCTATGGTTCCTGATGACACTGTCTCTATTATGACAGTTTCATCTTTGACCGCTAGGATGCCCTCAATCAAGCTTGTGAATTCTAACTCTATTGTGGGCACCAATTTTGTTTTTGGTTTTGAACCAACTGACTTGTTAAGTTGATTTGTTGGAAGTTTGAACTCATAATGAACTCCTGGTCTCTTCTTGAAATTTGTTAGGTATATATTGAAAGGTTTTGGGTCACCCTGTGCTACAAAGACCTTCCCAAAGTGCATGAATCTTACTTCCTGAAACAATATGGAGGGAATCACCTTCATGCGATGTATCCATGGATGACCAAGAATCATATTATAGTTGGTTTCTAATCTATAATATAGAATTCAGTGAGAACTATCTTGGGTCCTAAGGTAACTGGTAACACTATGGTCCCTATTGAAGTTGCTTTGAGGATATCATAACCCCTTAGCATATTTCATGTTGAGGAACAATTTGTTTCTCCATATCCTAGTTTTTGTAGGAAAGTGAAGGGGACTATGTTAATTGTCACCCCATTATCAACCATCACATGTTTAACATAGTTATTGTAGATCCATACTTGCAAATACAAGGTTGGGTCACCTCTATGTGTAATTTTGGCATCTGTTGGCATTTTGCTTATGTCAAACACAAACCCAACATCCCTCTTTGGTTGCAGGGTAGACATCAAAGTCTATGTGGTTTACTTGTGCTTCCGGAGGGGGAGTAATGTTGATCAAATTACCAAGACCCAATGCTTCTAACAAAGCAGCTCTATGAGCGGGGAGTTCTTCAACAAATCTAAGAAGGAAATGTGAGAAAAGGTCTTTGTTAAGTCATTGATTAAGTCATATGCTCCTACTGGTTTGGAAATCATTTTTGGATGTCATATGATATTGACAGGTAAATAGGTATCGATTGTGATGAATAATCCTTAGTTCTTGTGGTAGCGTTAATATGAGGTTCGGTGTCTAATTCTACCAATCCCACAATTTTTGTTTGTTGGCGACCATCCAAGGGAGGTGCCACCTATGGGTTTGACGAAGTTGAGGCTTCATGATCGTTGGTTCCTATTACAATCCATTTGTTTGGACCATTGGGATCTATTCTATCATCTTTTGGGTGCATAGGGAGAGGATCATTAAATATCCTCAGCAGTGTGTTCTGAGGAGAAACCAGTCTTGCATACATGTTTTGCATTGGTGTTGTCGATTTTCCAGAAACATGTCTACAAAGAGTTGTCTCTGGTCTTCTAGAAAACGTTGTAGAATTTTTTTGCAATCACGGCATGTTCTAGCATCATGCCCGCGGACCTGTGAAAACCGCAATACAAATTGGGATTGTAATCCCGAGGTCTTTGGTTTGCATTTTGTTGTGGTCTGAAATTCTAATCATTGTTCAACTATTGATTGTTATAGTTGAAGTTTGGGGCCCATTTCCCTTGATTTTTAAATTGGTTTGGGTATCCACTTGGATACTGACTAGGACCTTGGGTTTGCGTTTCTTTGAGTGAGTTTGTGTTGTTATTGTTCTTTGTTGAGGACGATTAAAGTTTACAACGTTATTTGAAGGAGAAAAGTTTTTTTCTTTGGTTATTTCCATTCATGTTATTGTTAGTGTTTTTATTAGATGAGCTAACAACATTGGGTTTCTTTGGCTGATCGGTAACACCATCGGTTGTAACCTGTCGTCGTGAAAATTTGCAACAAGGAAATTGGAAGTTTCCAAACACGACAACTATACCCCTATGGCGAATTTTTCATGTTTTATCATTCTAAGCACCCAGTCAATTTTTTTCAGTATGATCACCCACTATTTTATGTCATATTAGTCCCCTAGGTGATTTAGTAAAGTGCACTCATTCCACCTAGGTGATTTTAGGGAGTTCTAAAAAGATGCTATCTTCTCGGCGCAAAGATTGGGAAGGGCTATCGTTGGCCTTCCCTGGGATCTGGATTCAACCCCATGGAGTGGAAAAGAAGGGAAAAATTTTTCATGGAGGTGAATGTAAGACCTTATAAAATCATGGAAATGATCTTGTAAGGTTTGGGGAAGTTTTGCAAGACTTGGAGCGATCTGAGTTAAAAACAGGGTTCACAAGCCTAGGCGGTACACATGCTTAAAACAACTGTTGGGCTTCAGAAGAAGATTCCGGAGCTCGGATGGAGTTAGAGAAAAAAAAATCTATAGAAAGAGGATTCCAATACCTACATGATGGTGAAATAATATTTTTCACAAAACTTTGGAGCATCAAGTCCGCAGCAATTTTTCTCGAGCACAGGTAGAGTACAAAATCACAAATCTGATTTTTCAGGGATTAAATGAAATAATAAAGAAATTATACCCCAACTATTGGATTCAAAAGGTCATTTCAGTCAGGATAATATAAATTTTTACAAAAATTCCATCGGGAGCTCAAGTTATCATCATTCTAAGTTCAAGGCTTAGCCAAATTTTTGGGAGGACACGTGTCAGCACCAGGAGCCTGACAGGATTTTGTGTCCCTCACGTCCCCAAGGTCAGGTAAATCAAGGTTTGAAAATTGTTCCCAGCCCCCTTTAAGCCATCTCAGCCCTCATATGACCTCTTGGACCCTCGTGTGATCTCCAGACTTGACAATTCAACCCCCAGGTGCATTTTTGGAGCATCCATTCCCTGCTTTGTTGGATCGGGCGCCACGTGTCAGCTCCACGACCACCGTAGAATTTGATGTCCCTTATGCACCTAAGTTTGGGGACATAAGACCTTGAAAAATGTTCCCAATCCCTATGGGGAGTCATTTGGACACCCATGTGACCGAGTTTGACCCCAGGGTGCATTTTTAGAGCATCCATTCCATGTCGTTGGATCGGGTGCCATGTGTCGGTTCGGGACCACCGTGGATTTTGATGTCCCTTATGAACCTGAGGTGGGGGACATCAGACCTTGAAAAATACGTCCAACCCCTATGAGGAGTTATTTGGACACCCACGTGACCGGCTTTCAGCCCCCAAGTGCATTTTTCAAGCAAATCCCCTATCGTCAGATCAAGGACACATGACATCACCTTGACCACCGTGGAAATTGATGTCCCTCACGTCCCTGAGGTCAGGGAAATCAGGGACATAAAAATGTTCCCAGCCTCTCCATCTGTAAGTTTTGAGTATTCAAATCGGCACTTAGCCATTTCTTTCCCCTCATTTCTCCTTCACAGCTTCATACCTTGCCATGGCTCCGTGCATGTTTGTCCAGACACCCGGTCCACCATTGTTTCTCTGAACCAGCTCCGCCATGGCCACATAAAGTATTCAAACATGAATACACAACAATATATAGGTCCAGGAAGGAATCCTCATCAAACACAGAAGGAGAAGCACGGAGCACAGAAGGAGAAAACGAAGAAAACTCCATAGCCATGAAATGAGAAGTTGAAGAAATCTCCCAAACAGATGCATGAAACAACAAGATATATTTTTATTCTCATTCCTCTACCAAAGGCCATCAAGAAGACACCTTCAAACTCCCCCCATGTGCAGACAGAGCATCCACAATGAAGAAATCTCCTTTCCGGCTCAACGAAGAAAGAAGTGGGATTTCTGTCAAACCGATTGCCGGATCGAAGTAAGATCGCACGTGAAGCACCAGAAGAAAAAACCCACATCAAAAATATAATTTTATTCAAAAACAGAGGAGAAAACCAGACCTGCAATTTTGAGGTCCATTAATGGTTGCCATACCCAGAAGCACTGCCAAGTCTGAAAATTAAAACTTTAAAATCTCCTGGACTATTAAGCGGGTGGGCCCAAAATTTAGAGGGAGGATATTGTGTAAAACCCATATAAAATTTTTTTGTTCCACGTCAATCCGACTCCTAGAGGAAAAATTTCTAAAAATAGTAGGTCTACTACATAGAAACTACTATTTTGGGAAAGTCATCGATAGAAGAACCTGCGAACAAGATGAAGAAATATGAGGTGCACTACAGCTGAGAATTCACCATATGGGCATTTTTGGCTCTTACTAAAAATAGTAAGTGGGTCCTTGAGCACCTGCTAAAAATAGAAAGTTGATCCAAAAGGAATGAGGAATGCAGGGAGAAAGAGGAAAATTGAGCCGCAACATCCAATTGAAGATTAGGGACTTGATTTCTCATACTTACTAAAAATAGTAATTTGATTTTTATAAGGGAGATATGAAGCCAAAGTGGATGGGTCAGAAGCCTTCTCAAGATTACAAAGTGGAGAACAGTCGGAGAATGGAGCCAAGTCCACTGTAGCAACTCATCCTTTGACATAATTCTTCTTCTTCTTCTTTTTCCTCTTTTATCTCTCTCTCTTCACTCCTCATACGACACACTCTCTCTCTTCAATGTTATATTTTTGCGTTGAGGGTTGCACTTTTTAATATGACCTAAATGACTTTAGAAATGTAATGTAAATTAAGTCGCCTTGCTATTATAAAAGGGAATTAAATATTTAAAGTGGAATATGAACAATCTTAAGTCATATTATGGTCTTCAAAGGTCATGAGGAAGACGATAAGTCACCTCTCATTCTATAAATTGTAACGCCATTCCCATTGCAAAGGGTTGGTGATTGATTTTGTAAACTCAAGAGTGTATTGAGAGAACAAAGGAGATAGCCAAATTCTTCCATTCCCCTCCACTCTCAAATTTCTTCCATTCCCACACTATGTACAAACTTTGATTTGAGCTTCAATAAAGGAAGAAGGAATTTTAGCCTCTTTGATTGAGGAGTTTATTGGTACTTTGTGTTCATTAAGCTCTATTTAGTCTTGTTGTTGTTTTCTTAAGAGTTGAATTCAAGTGCATGTGATGAAACTTTTGACTGGTGTGTGCAAGTCTCTGATTTTCTACTTGCAACATTGGTTCTCCTACCTCAATTCTCACTCCCTTTCCCACTTCTAGACAAAGTCTTCCCTAGCAAGAGATTTCTAGCTTTGCCGCAGGGTTAGTGGAGTGCCCCTGTTGGATCCCGGTCGAAAGGCCACCACATAAATCCACATTTTCTCGTGCATGCACATATGGTAGCTGCATCGGTTAAGTAGAGGGACTTAGATTCCTAGAGCATTGGCAAGAAATCCACAAGTTTGTCCACCCGACAAATTTTCTCACCAACAGTTTTTGGCGCCCACCATGGGGCAGATTTAGTAGCATCTGCACCCAATATATGACCGCAAGGTCTTAAAATAAAATAAAAATCAGATTTCAAAGGAAAATCATTCTTTGAAGGTGACTCCATCAAGGAATCGAACCCTGTCACATTTGTTTCCCGCATCATGAAGAAATTTCTAGATTGGAGTGAAGTACCAATGAGTGACAGTGAAGAAGAAGAAGAAGATTTCTTCCCGAAAAGAAGATCGTAGATCAGCCATGGTTCGGACTAGTGTTGAAAAAGGAAAGAAGAAAGAACCTACCATCGATGAAGAAGAATGGATTCAAAGGAGACATAAGATAAGGTGTGAAGTTCGAGAGTATGCCAAATTCTTGCAAGAGATGAATGAGAAACTTGAAGCAGCCCATAGCGAGGAAGAAGAAGAGGAGAGTTTTCCTATAGAGGAAGATCTTGAAGATCATTCATACCATAGGGTTTTCATACCCGAAAGGTTCTTGAATGTTGTTGAAGAAAATCCTATCCTTGAGCCTTCCGATGAAGATAAAATCAGCATTCAAGAAGATGATGAAAAAAGACAAGATGGTGCAAGATCCACTGAAGAAGATTTTTGCAATCTCGCACAACTCACTACAAAATTGAGAACTTTGTCCTTCTTCCACCATTCTCTAGATGAATTCATTGCATATGGTGATGAAGAAATGAACATGTTGAAAAGAGAATATGTGGAAATACTTGAGAGCATAATAAAAGGAAATTTTGACCCCGAAGTCTTTGATGAAATTTGGAGGTATGCTTTAGCTCTACAGATAAGATATGAACATCTTGAAACTCCACATAAAATGGAGGAAGAAGATGAGACGCACCCTATGGAAGAAGACTCGATTGCTGCCCATACTATGAAGTTTTCATTCTAAGAGATTCTTGGATTCTTGAAGAAGATCTTATCATGGAACCTTCCGATGAAAGCCAAAGCAACGTCATGGAGGAAGAAGTAGAAGAGACAAAGATAGAATCACCATTCAACAATTCCATTTGGCTCGAGTCACAACCCATAGGGGGAATAATATATTCAATAAAGAAGATCCTTGCTACATAATGGATGATCCAATGCCCTCGAAGACTCCACCAATGATGAAGAAGATGACCAATTCAAAGTAAGCGTGGATGATCTCTTTTCAAGTTTTGATCTTTCAATTGATGATGAAATGGGGATATGTGAAGAAGTGCAAGAAATTCAGCCGACATTATGGTCTGAAAATGATGAATTCAAGATGGTCATAGATAATCCTCCTTCCTATTTTGATTCTTCAAGTGATGTAGAAATGTTGCATGAAGAAATTAAGGAAGTCAAAGAATCAAACTCTCGTCCTGATGCAATCATGGATGATCAAATGGAAGAAGCCCACTCTCTTTTCAAACTCGAGGAGAACGAACAATTTAAACACAACCTCTACTCATTCGGGGAGTAAAATCATCATCTCGGTGAAAACATAGCCTTTCATCTTTCACCTGAGCAAGAGGATTTAATAATGGATGATCAAGATGTAGCTGAAAATTCTTCTCATACTGCTGCCCCAACACAGTTCTCTACTTCTTACCAAGGAGAAGATGATATGGATTTTGAGCTTGAAGGAGTGTCATTCCCTCGAAGCTTGGACATCTTCTCCTTGTCAATAGGTGTCATGAATCAAGTATGCCCGTGTATGCAAGAAAGTGAATCTTCAACAACGCAAATCATGAAAGAGATGAATGAGAATGTTTCAGATGAATCATGGGCCCGTATGGATCATATTTTTAACCATCTCCTAGAGGCACAACAAGAAGATTCCTCCAATAAAGATAAAAAAGAGTCTATGGAAATTTTAGAAGAACTATCCGTACAAGACATCTTGAAGGCCACAGAAGAAACTGAGGATCCTCAACTCGGTCTTGAACTCTTGACCCGGGCCATGGAGATACAAGAAAAGTATGAGTCAATTTGTGCTTCCTATTTTGGTGCACCAATTTTTGATGTTGAAATGGAGCAATGGGATAAGCTTGATGACTTCTCTAATACTTTGGTTGATGAGAATAAACATGAAAACATGCATTTTTCTTCCACATTGTGTGAAGAAGTTCATGAGTGCAAAAGAATAAAAGTTCGTGTATCTCCTTTGGACATCTCCATTTTTAAGACAACACCTCCACCATGGAAGAAGATAACAGGGAAAACATTGAGCTGATTTGCATTGAAGAGAGTTTTTTTGGAACATGGCGAAAATCAGCTTTGGGGCAGTGATGAGATGCTCGATGGAGAATCAGCTATATGGATAAACATGGAAGGAAACTGACACGATGAAACTGATTTTAGAAGGGACGAAGGTAGTGGAATTTCCAAGAAAGGACCTAAGCATCAAGAACCTCACATGGACTCACTCCTACCAAGTACATAGACAATTGTGAAAGAACATGGATTTCATAAGAAGCTGAGGAGGGGAAGCTACTTTCTGGAATGCGTCAATGACTTCATGAGAAAATCATCACTTCGGTGTTACCTCTTCAGGGGTAACTTTTGAGAAATGAAAAGTGCTTCAGTGAAAGTGGGTTGTCCCCCGCCTTGTACCATAGGTGATTTTAGGTGTGTTTCCCCTTTCATTGCATGTGTTTCCCTTCTTGTTGTGTTTCATGTGTTTCCTTTCATCGTTTTTTGTGTGTGTGTGTGTGTGTTTCTTCTTCGCTATCTTCCTTTCTAAAAGTTGTACATGACTCTGTAGGGCCCAATGGATAAGGAAATGGTCAACGAATTATATGGTCTAATATTGAGATTATGGATTCCCATGTCATGTCTTCACTGCGCTTAGTCCATGTCATGTCCCCAAGCTAGAGCCAGTTGTTGTCGTGAAAATGTGCAACAGGGAAATTGGAAGTTTCCAAGCACAACAACTATACCCTATGGCAAATTTTTCATGTTTTATCATTCATAGGCACCCGAGTCAAATCCACCGATCTGATCACCAACTATTTGATGTCAAATTGGTCCCCTAGGTGATTTAGTAAAGTGCACTCATTCCACCTAGGTGATTTTAGGGAGTTCTAAAAAGATGCTATCTTCTGGCAATATTGGGAAGGGCTATCACTGGCCTTCCCAGGACTGGATTCAACCCCTGGAGTGGAATAGAAGGGACAAATTCAACATGGAGGTGAATGGAAGACCTTATAACATCATGGAAATGATCTTGGAAGGTTTGGGGAAGTTTTGCAAGACTTGGAGCAGTCTGAGTTAAAAACAAGGTTCACAAGCCTAGGCGGTACACATGCCTAAAACAAGCTATTGGGCTTCAGAAGAAGATTCCGGGAGCTCGGATGGAGTTAGGAGAAAAAAAATATATCTCAAAAAGAGGATTCCAAGACCTACATGATGGTGAAATAATATTTTTCACAACACTTTGGAGCATCAAGAGTTTGCGGGCGGTTTTCTCGAGCACAAGTGGCGTAAAAAATCAAAAATCAGATTTTTAGGGATCAAATTAAATAATAAAGACATGATACCCCAACCATTGGATTCATAAGGCCATTTATAGTCAGGATCATATAAAAATTTACAAAAAAGTCCATCGGGAGCTCAAGTTATCTTCATTACAAGTTCAAGATTGAGCCAAATTTTTGGGAGGACACGTGTTAGCACACAGAGCCTGGCGAGATTTTGTTTCCCTCATGTCCCCCAAGGTTAGGGATATCAAGGTTGAAAATTTCTCCCAGCCCCCTTTAAGCCATCTCAGCCCTCATATGACCTCTTGGACCCTCATGTGACCTCCAGACTTGATAGTTCAAGCCCCCAGGTGCATTTTTGGAGCATCCATTCCCTGCCGTTGGATCGGGTGCCACGTGTTAGCTCCAGGACCACCGTGGAATTTTATGTCCCTTATTCACCTAAGGTGGGGGACATCAGACCTTGAAAAATGTTCCCAGACCCTATGGGGAGTCATTTGGACAACCATGTGACTAAGTTTCAGCCCCCAGGTGCATTTTTAGAGCATCCATTCTCTGCCATTGGATCGGGCGCCACGTGTCAGCTCCAGGACCACCGTGGAATTTTATGTCCCTTATGAACCTAAGGTGGGGGACATAAGACCTTTAAAAATGTTCCCGGACCCTATGAGGATTCATTTGGACACCCACGTGACCGACTTTTAGCCACAGTGCATTTTTCAAGCAAATCCCTGTCGGCGATCGGATCGAGGACACATGACATCGCCTTGACCACTATGGAAATTGATGTCCCTCATGTCCCTCAGGTCAGGGACATAAAAATGTGCCCAGACCCTCCATCTACAAGTTTTGAGTATTCAAATCCAGGCACTTAGCCATTTCTTTCCCCTCATTTCTCCTTCACAATTTCATACCTTGCCATGGCTCCGTGCATGTTTTTCCAGACACCCGGTCCACCATTGTTGCTCCAAACCAGCTCCGCCATGGCCACATAAATTATCCAACCATGAATACATAGCAATATGCAGGCCCTAGAAGGAATCCTCATCAAACACAGAAGGAGAAGCATGGAGCACAAAAGGAGAAAACAGAGAAAACTCCATAGCCATGAAATGAGAAGTTGAAGAAATATCCCAAACGGATGCATGAAACAACAAGATATATTTTCTTCTCATTCCTATACCAAAGGCCATCAAGAATACACCTTCAAACTCCCCCACGTGTGACAAAGCATCCACAATGAAGAAATCTCCTTTCCGGCTCAATGAAGAAAGAAGTGGGATTTCCTGTCAAACCGGTTGCCGAATTGAAGTAAGATCACAAGTGAAGCACCGAGAAGGAAAAACCACATAAAAATATACATTTCTTTGAAAATAGAGGAGAAAACTAGACCTGCAATTTTGAGATCGATTAATGGTCATTTTGTACCCGGAAGCTTGTTGAGTCGAAAATTAAAACTTTAAAATCTCCTGGACTATTAAGCGGGTGGCCCAAATTTTAGAGGAGGATATTGGGAAAAAACCCATATCAAAAAACTTTGTTCCACGTCAATCCGACTCCCAGAGGAAAACTTTTCTAAAAATAGCAGGTCTACTACATAGGAACTGCTATTTTGGGAAAGTCATCGATAGAAGAACCTGTGAAAAAGACGAAGAAATTGGAGGTGCACTACAACCGAGAATTCACGAACGGACATTTTTGGCACTTACTAAAAATAGTAAGTGGGCCCTCGAGCACCTGCTAAAAATAGAGAGTTGATCCAGAAGGAATGAGGAATGCAGGGAGAAAGAGGAAAACTGAGCCGCAACATCCAATTGAAGATCGGGGACTTGATTCCTCATACTTACTAAAAATAGTAAGTTGATTTTTATAAGGGAGATATGAAGCCAAAGTGGATGGGTCAGAAGCCTTCTCAGGATTACAAAGTGGAGAACAGTCGAGAGAATGGAACCAAGTCCATTGTAGCAATTCATCCTTCGACATAATTCTTCTTCTTCTTCTTTTTCCTCTTTTATCTCTCTCTCTTCACTCCTCGATACGACACACACTCTCTCTCTCTCTTCAATGTTATATTTTGTGTTGAGGGTTGCACTTTTAATGACAACCTAAATGACTTTAGAAATGTAATGTAAATTAAGTCGCCTTGTTATTATAAAAGGGACTTAAATATTTAAAGTGGAATATGAACAATCTTAAGTCATATTATGGTCTTCGAAAGGTCATGAGGAAGACGATAAGTCACCTCTCATTCTATAAATTGTAACGCCATTCCCATTGCAAAGGGTTGGTGATTGATTTTGTAAATTCAAGAGTGTATTGAGAGAACAAAGGAGATAGCCAAATTCTTCCATTCCCCTCCACTCTCAAATTTCTTCCATTCCCACACTATGTACAAATTCTGCTTGAGGTTCAATAAAGTAAGAAGGAATTTTAGCCTCTTTGATTGAGGAGTTTATTGGTACTTTGTGTTCATTAAGCTCTATTTAGTCTTGTTGTTGTTTTCTTCTGGAATTCAAGTGCATGTGATGAAAATTTTGACTGGTGTGCATAAGTCTCTGATTTTCTACTTGCAACATTGGTTCTCCTACCTCAATTCTCACTCCCTTTCCCACTTCTAGACAAGGTCTTCCCTAGTAAGAGATTACTAGCTTTGCCGCAGGGTCAGTGGAGTGCCCCTATTGGATCCCGGTTAAAAGGCCACCACAGAAATCCATATTTTCTCGCATGCACATACGGTAGCTGCACTAGTTAAGTAGAGGGACTTAGATTCCTAGAGCGTTGGCAAGAAATCCACAAGTTTGTCCACCCGACAAATTTTCTCACTAACAAACCCCACGATTCTTGTTGAGGACCTTTGGTCCCTGATTATTGTTCGCGTTGTTGGAGTAACCAGAGTTACCTTGGTTAGGAGTGACTGACCTCCCATTTGTTCCATAGGTCTTACAACCACTGTTTATGGATGCTTGATCAATTTGGAGAGCACCCTCTAGTACCTCTTCGTAGCTCCTTAGCGGGGATTTTTAGACTTCTTCCTTTATCTCCCTATTAAGGAGTGAAGGACTAGATCGTAGAGATCCATCTGATCCATGTTTGGAGCACTTGTAGAGAAATATAGGACCTTCCGCTACCTTTGGATGAAATGGGCAAAAGATTCATTATGCTCTTGTTTAATATGAAGGAATTCTCTGATTCCTATCCTTAGAAGTTTGTTCATATCAAAATCCTTGATAAAATCTAACACGAGTTGCTTGAAGGAATGTATTGAATCCTCCAGGTATCTTGTAATACCAATTGAGAGCGATACCTTCTAATGTCTTAGGGAAAATCTTCATAACAACTGCATCCCATAGGAGCAACTCTTGAATGACAGCCATTGCGTAAGATTTTATGTGTGCGTTAGGATCACCCTCCCCTTTGAACTTTGGAAGATCTAAAAGGGTCTTGGGAGCATGACAGTCCATATGGAGAAGTCTAGAGGCTCCTTAAGGTATTTAGAATAGGTCCCCATTGTGTATGTTTCAACCATTGAAGATCCTTGTTGGGGAGGTGGAGGTTGCATCGGTTGTTGAAATGGTGCAACATATACATTTGTTGGGGCATAAGGCATCCCCTGTGGCTGACCATATGGACCTAGGTAAGTGTACATATCCCCTTGTGGTGACTTAGAATACATGTGTATGTAAGGGGGTTGACTATTTTGATATGGATTTGAAGGCACAAAGCCAGGGAACGTTGCATTTCTAGATGGTATGGAATTTTAGAGCGCACTTGGTGGTGCTTGTTGTGGGTATATGTATGTGGCATGGGGGCATTCCCAAGATGCCCATCCCATTGGCAAATATCCAGGGCTTGGAGTTCCGTATAAACCTGGAGGAGTCTATGTAGTAGGTATTTGTCCATAGTTCTACGGATAGTGAGAAACTCTTGCTTGCCCGACATATGAAGTTTGAGTGTTTTGGGCAAGTTCTAGTTCTTTTACTTTGTCTACTAATGCCAAGATGATGTCACCCATTGATGGGGTCGTGTTTTGCTTTGGTGCTTGTTGTTGAACTTTTGGAGGTTTTTGAGGAGTATGGTATCTTGTTATAAATTGTTGTTGTTGCTCGCCACCCCTCGTTGGAAATGTTTTCCGTTGTTGGAGGGGTAGTGTTATTGTTTTAGAGCAATACATTAACATGTTTTTGCAACTTGTCAAAAGCTTGGTTTATATTCGGAAGTGTTGTTCACTTCTTGATTATCGTGCTAAGTAATCCTCATCTAGAGGTGGGAGTTGATCAGACTACATACTAATGGGTTGTCTGAACAAAACCCAAGGAGATGAACCTGTCTCTCTGGTAAAATTCATGTTGTTAGAGTTTAAGAGCTCAGGTTGTTGTGTTTGTGTGATTTGGTCAACCTCCTCGATCCTTACTGAGGAACCAACATTGGTCCCATGAGGGGGTTTGAAGATGAGCGCTTGAATAATTGTTTGTCCATGTAGAAGCGACGAATGCTTGTTATTTTCTACCCATCGATAGTTATAATATTCAAGAACCAAAGCGGGTCGATCGTATTCATCTTATCCCGACATATTCGGGAGGTATAAGAATACCCACAGAATAATGGGAGAGAGGAAGATGGATGAAGAAAGTGGAAATGTTTAGAGACTAGATCTCCATGTCGGGTTGACCAATTTATATGAAAGAAAATCAACACATGACCTTCTTTGCACCCGACCTCCGAGGTCGTGCCGAGATAACTTGAGTATGGGATGAAAATAGATGTGTGTGTGGTAATGATATACAAGCTAATGAGGCAACCTTATGTCTTCAACACTCACTATCGAGATCTGTGAGTCTAAGGTAAAGAGAGCTCTCCTAACTTGAAGTGGCATAATGGAACGATTGGATAGAATGGCTACTCGAAGGCTCCAGTAAATATAGAGCTCTGCCGAGATTCTATCTACTGGTTGTGGAACACGTGGAAAGTGACTTGTGGACACCTACTGTAGATTTCCAAACAAGGTCATGGAAGTGAGAACGAGAGGTGTAATGAAACCACAAGGTCTATGGGAGGTTCTTTGGTCTAGTCCAGAAAGCCTTAGCTTGATTGTATGCTATGTTCAACATGGAAAGTTGTGCAACAATGTCAGGTGGAAGTGGAGTGGGGATGATCTAATGGTCGTGAGGCCCGTTAGGTTGTGGGACTTGGGGATCACAACTGTGAACTCATGGAGGTTTTGGTCTCTGTACGGTCATATGTGTAATCAAGCCCTATTGCCAAGAACACTCCAATAATTGTAAGCTTGATCAACTGCGATGTTTAATATGTTTAGTTGTTCTATCTTCTTAGAATACCCAACAAGCATGTTTTGAACTAACATGCGTAAGCCTATATCAATGTCGGTTGACAACTCAAGTTTTTTGGGTTGTGGGATCAATGGATCACAACCGAACGTTTTATCTTGTTGTGGACCTTTGATGACCATGCAAAATGGAATTGAATTGATCTATCAAAGCAAATTAACTATCAAAGGAGATCTAAACTATGTTTTTGGTATTTTCATAGT
The DNA here is from genome assembly GCA_018340775.1 of Taxus wallichiana var. yunnanensis. NCBI lineage: Eukaryota > Viridiplantae > Streptophyta > Pinopsida > Cupressales > Taxaceae > Taxus > Taxus wallichiana. Next base: position 90,726,621 of record CM031241.1, on the reverse strand, counting down.
ATATCTGAACAAAACAATGAAAGCAAACTAATCTAGCAAAAGTAAATATTTTTGATATTTTTTAAGGATTTTAAACAATGCTTCTAATCTAATAAATGAAATTTAATACAAGTAATCAACCAAATGTAGCTAATTACTTGTGCAAGTATGTGAATCTAGATCTAAAACAACTAAACTAATTCAATCAAAACCCCTCAACCCTACCTCAGAGGTAGAGAACAAATCACAACTTCAGAGAAGCTATTGTTCCCTACAACTTCCTTGGTAATGTTAAAGAGCAAGCTTTCTAATGATTTGATCTATTTGCAATTGCTTGATTAATTGGAATGAAATAATTTTACTACTCTATTTGATATGGATTTGTACCAAATAAATTCAAAATTTGACAATTTGAATAAATGAAGCAAAACAAACAAATAATTCCAACCTGGATAAGCAAGAACTTTGGAAAATCTGGTTGTATTTGTATTTCTCCCTCAGTTTATCCTTTCTTTCTCTGTGTGTCCATATGAGTCCAAGAAATTGGGAATGCAAAGGTAGTAACAGGAGAAGGCACTTGAGCAATGAAAACTTGAAGGAAATTTGGTTGTAATGCAAGTGGAAGAGAGATAGCACAAGTGAACAGAGCTTGGCTATGCAATTTCTAATAGGATTGTGACAACAATACTATGCAAGATACACAAAAATCTCAGGCCATTTGCTTGAATACAAGCATTGAATATATAGGAATTGGCTAGGATGTGCCTTCATGCACAAGGAAACCTTAGAGTTCCAAATCATTGGGTGAAGAGGCAGTTCAAACTAATTAAATTTATTTTAAAATAGAAGAGGGAAGGAACACCATGCAATCAAGACTATTTTTAGGTAATTTGGTTCACAAACGCACCTTGGAAGTCAAGTTAAGTGAAGCGTTGTGTGTTTAAATCACGCGTGAAAAGTTATTAAAAAAACACGCAGGTTGGTGGTTTACAGAACCGCTGCCCCTGCCTGGGTGGTGGTTCTAAAACTAGTACCCAGGTAGGGCAATGACTTTGATACTAAATGCCAAAACATGCATAGAAGGAGTGGGAAGCTGGAAGAAAGCGTGAAAAGCTAAGTACAAGTATCTAGGCTACAAATATACATTGCAAATGAGCTTAGGAACTCGAACACCTTTTGAAAGGACATGAATCATCATTGGGGACTTTTGTAACCATTTTTCTGACAATGTAGCACATGCAAAATCAAGTGCGTACTGATTACCTCACATTAGACTTGGTGAGGGTTTAAGAACAAGGATTCAAAAAGTGAAGTATAGGGAGTTATATGCGGAGTTGAACTATGAAAAGTTGGGATCATATTTGTATAGTCAAAGGTGAACTAAGGAAGCTTTTAGAACTCTCTAGGTAGCCCTGGAACTCTATTTGCATGATTGGAGCAAGCAATGTCTTAAGGAATATAGGGAAGTCTTGTAAAGAAGAGAGTAGGGTGGAGTTTTTGATGTTGGAAAGCATTTCTTTGTTTTTTCTAACAGTGATGTGAGTGTGTGGAATATGGGTGAAGGCTAAAAGGCATTGAAGAAGACATTAAGGGAGATTAATCTAGAAACTAGTGAAGTATAGGCAAGAGCAAGAGTAGAGCAAGTTAGGTTGGTTGTCTTGTGTAGCTATGAAGTCAACAACATCAAAGCTTTCTTTGTCTAAATATTGTGTAACAAAATTTGAGGTATCTAATTGAAATGCATCATGTGCCTCCCACTCCAAAGTATCACCATAATAGTGAACCACACACGAAAGAGGTCGGGAAGGGATGACATGGAAAAGAGAAACTAACTCATTGTTGAAATCAATTTGCATGTTGAGGTTAATTTCCCTTTATTTAACCCATTAAGGAGGATTGAGTTGTGTTGGTAAAATCAAGCTATCATCAACATCTATAACTTCTCATGTTTGGATCACATGAGTTTTTGAACTAAGGTGATCATCATCTTCATTGATTGTCTGTGGATGATTTAAATCTCTAGGTATGCGAAAATATGTTGACTCAACATGTACTTCCTTCATTTTCTGTGCTTCCTCATTACATGACACATTTCCTCCCATTTGTTCTAAACATCGTTGTACATCATCATCTTCTATTTCGCCATCCTCAATATGTTTTCCATAGTTATCACCTCATCTTCTTCAACATCAAAGGCCTCATTTTGCCTCATATAATTAGAAACGAAATTCTGATCAAGTGGCCATATACCTATACATTGAAAAGTTAACTTGATGTTTTTAGGTGTAAGTGCAAGTTGGAAAGTTTGATTGCCAAGGTTTTATAATTTTTTCCTCCTGATTTCAAGGCCCGAGTTCTTTGCCATCCATTTGGACATCAATGTTTTGAATTAGTTCTTGAATAGAGAGAACACACTAACATCCAATGGCTAAAGTATGTAGCCGGTATGAGTTGGAAAAGTCACAAGGTTAATTCCTAAAATTTTAGCTTCGTGGATTGTGCTTAAAGCCACATGGCTTCCATGAGCATCAAATATTATAAGATGTCTATTTATTGGTGAAACTCTGTTAGGTAAAAATCTTACAAAATGATGTATCCAATTCATGAACAACTCCTTTTTCATCCATCTATTTAGTTTTTAAGTTGTTTTTCTACCTTGAAAAGATAAAACTCAAGAATATTTTGTCTTGCTTCATGAGCAAGACAAAATATGGTAATCGATTCTCTACTTTTTGACATAATGCACGTGGAACACTTGTGGCATCCTAATTTAGCAATGACACACACGCCACAATTCCTACCTGCTAGTAACATGTTTTATTACAGTTCCTTATTTTGTTGGGCCCCTATTGATTTGCAGTATACATTTTTACAAGTTATCATAGAAAGCAACACCAATTATTGGTCGTAACATAATTTCTTTATCTCGAGTCAAGGCCCTCCACAGTTCTTATTGTCAAATCGGGATGACACCTACAAAATCTATACCACCATGATTTTTACGGTAGGCTATCATTGAATGTATTTGGTTTGCATTGACAAATGTGAGCTATTTAATCCTATAAGTGAATGACTTCAATACCATGGCCAATTTCAGCCATATATTTGCACCTTGTAACAATTTATCTCTTCATTATTTGTTAGAACCATTGGAGGTACCTTCCTATTAGTTGTTCTTTTTCCATACAACCAATGAGTCAAATTTGTGGTAGGGATTCCCCACTTAGTTTATTCTTTTCATGTGGACATTCCATTACCTTCCACATCTCTCATGACAACCTTCATGCCCGCTTCTATATATAGTACTCTTATGTATACTTTCTTTGTTGTAGTAAACCCTCCATTACTTCAACATTTTGGTTCATGGTAGTGTTGAATTCAGGATCTTAGGTAGCTGTGATATTCTCATCAACATATTAATATTTACCTCTTGATGGATTCCTCCTTTGAGTGGATGATGCATTTTTTTATGTTGTATCTCGAACTGGATTATCCATATCAAAAGATTGTGCTCTGACTCTCAAAGGATACTTGCTTTTGCTGAAAGTGATGATTTTCTCGAGGTTGTATCTCAACTATTTTATCCTCATTAGAAAAATGTGTAAACCTTACCCTTCTTTGCAAGTTTTCTCCTCATCCTTCTCACTTTGGTCTCTTGGCCATCTTCTTTGCGAGATGCCATTATGAAATTCAAGAAATGTTACATTCTAAATCACTCCTTTGTTAGCATATTTGGATGTACTATTTATATGGACGTTAATTTAACACCATATGAATGCATAAATCTAAAACTATGCATGTAGAATTCCATGAAATGCTTGCAACATTCAAGAGACTACCAAACAAAAGTATTGGATATTTCTAACACCTAAGAAAAATAAAGAAATTGTTATCTTGAATATTGAAAAAACAATTAGGCATGAAATCATTACTTCTACTTTAATGGTTTCAAAATTTCAAAAGTAATCAAATTATTATGCATTTGAGAAAATGTGTTAAACATTTCATTTCCAACAAACTTAAAGCATTATGATTTATTTATCACAACAAATCATACTTGGAGGAGGAGTTATTCAACTTTAAATTAGTTATATGAGTTTATATTTGAAGATAAAGTATAAACAACATGAATTTACAACAATGAAGTGGTTCATTGTTGCAAATTTAATGTTGTTCATAAACTATCTACATGTTTAGACCTGTTGTTGTTCATAACAATTTTAATGGTTAATTGTGAGATCTCAAAAAGTTAAGGAAAACATGAAAGAAACAATTTTAAAATATAATAGTGAATACAAGATACAAGCAACGATAATCGAAAGAGGTTGGCACAAATTGATTAAGGAATAAATCAATTTAATTGATTGGATTTGAAACTATTGTTGATCCACAAATTTTAATTAGAGTGGGTGAGAGAGAGGGAGTTTGGTGGAGATTGGGAGGGAAATACTTCATTTTGATTACCCAATTTTGAAATATGGGTGTTCTATTAAATCTTTCTTTTTGAAATCTACTTCAAATCAATATTAATTGTGATTTTTTCTTGTAAATGGTGAGCCTTACATGAGATTTAATTTTTACAGTACCTATTGCAATATTAGAAATGGTAGTGGAGGTTGGATTATTTTGGATGAGTAAATTTTGCAAAGAGATATGAATTTAACAAAATTAGTATAGAGAGTTGTGTAGTTGTAAACCCTTTATGCTTATCTCTATGAGAAATGTATACACTTGGAAATATAATAACATGTAAGGTAATGAATATAGTATTAATAGGGAATGTATATATAATGTGTAAAAAAACCGATAGAAATATAAATGGTACCACAAGTAGTAGTCAAGATAATATTTTTATATTCATATAAAAGTTTGTATTTTTCAAATGTGAACCTAATTTTGTGGGAAATGCCATCTATTTATATTTATAGATTGAAATAATTCCACATGTTAAAATTAGCAAAAAAGTCAAAAATATATTATACATGTTTATGTGCTTTTTCATTTAAATATTTGATAAACCGTGTCATAACAATGATATTAAATTGTGCCAAAACACTCTCGGGCCCTTGTTCGAGTATAAGGTCCCTTCCCTATTACAAAATAGGGAATACTACTAGCAATTGCACATGAGTTTCAATTTACGCTGGAAGGGACGCATACATGTGTAATAGGTCACTTTCAATTACATACAAACATCGACTATTGTCATGCTTTGATGGTTGTCCATGGCCTACTCTAAGTGCACACAAGATCCAACCAATGAAATCAAGCAAAATTAGAGGAATTTTATCATATGTTGTAGTGCACGTAAAAGTCATGTTATTCTCTTGAACATCTATGTAAAAGTGGGTAGGTGAGGTGAGGTTCAACTGATACGAAGATTGATAAAAGATAGAATAATAAATAATATCCATGGATGTAGTTGGATTGAAAGTAAGGAGACAAATCATAGATCATAAAATACATTTCGCAGCAAATCACACTTCAAAAACTTAATAACATTATCCTCTCCGAAGTAAGTTCTGCAACTCATGTGTAATTAAGACCCCAAAAATATTCCTCCAATTTTCTAAAGTAAAAAATATACTATATAGGTTTATGTGTTTTTTCATTTAAATATTTGAGAAATTGTGTCTTAACAATAATATTAAATTGTGCCAAAACACTCTTAGGCCCTTACTCGGATATAGGGTTCCTTCTCCTATTACAAAATAGGGAATAATACTAGCAATCGTGTGCAAAGTGTGCAATGGAAACGATGAAGGAGTTGCATTGGAAAAGCTAAATTGGAGGGACTGAAAAATGGATGGAGGAGGATGTGCGGTGAATAAAGGTTTTAAGGGAGGAGAAGTCATAGGGTGGGTAAAATGCCGGTGAGGTGCAAATAAAAACTCTTATTTGCTATGGTGAAGCATATATGAAGCACGTCTCAACTGTGTCATTCATTTGAAGGAGAAAGGCGTGATGTCTCAATGAAATGTAATTTAGACCCTTGCGGGAGTATATGCCATGTTTTCTCTTGTGTTTTCCTTTTTCTTTGTTTACCTTCGAAACCTACGTTGTTAAAATGAAAAAAAAGTGATTCCAACTATCCGTAAAATTTAAAAAATGAATAAAGAGCAGGGATTTTCATGTTGATGGTGATTAAGACGTATTCATTATTGAACAAACACGTAATGATTTGATTCCATACCTGAAAATTCTGCTCCCTCAAACCCTTCTTCTTCATGACTCTTCTTGTTTCCAATGTTTCACTTTCAGTCCTTCAACTTTAACTTCTTCAACGCCCCCTATCAGTGGGTCCTATGCATCATACAGGTGCAATTTCTAGTTATAATGAATAACTAAAATTACCTTTTCTTGCATACCACTTTAGAGCAGAACATTTTTTTGGCATGAAAGCCTTGTTGAGTAAGTGTAAGACATCATAATGCATTATTTTATTAATTAAATAAAAATACCCAAAGCAAGGAAATTTTATTGTTGTTTTTAAAGGCTTTTGGGTATGTAGGCCAACATCAACAATAATACACTATGGTGGGTCCATTCATTGCAATATTTATGGCAACAAGAGATGATGTTTGAACTTGTACAACACAACGATGTCATTATTTTAGAAAGTTAATTATGAAGTGGTCCATGCGATATACACGAGATGTAATAATGTTGATGAGTTGAGATATTTTGAAATATATGTAGAAAGTCTTATTAAAATATGTTGCATATTGAGGAGAAGCCAAGGAGAATATTTCTAGGGGAGTGCGTAAATATGCTGAAAAAGGTATTGAGTAGCATGAATTAATAAAAATAGTAACGATCCTAAGAATAATGTTGTAATGCATTTATTTTTAGCCATATAGAAGGCTTACGTAGTCAGTGGCATAAAATTACATGTCAGTTCAAGGGTGATGATAAATGGCACTTACATGAGTGAAAAAATGGAAATTTTTGAGAAAACATGTGAAAAAGGGTTTCACTATTTTAATTTTATTTTCTACGATGTCAAGGTGTTTGCTTGGAGACGTTTAATTCTTAGATACGATGAAGACGTGACTTGATCATTTCCGGCACTACATCATCTTAATCATATTATAATAAACTTAAATATATAATATTATAATAAACTTAAATATAATGTTATTTTAATAGCTACTTAACCATATGAATGAACTTTCGCAATCAAAAACATCTAATTTTGATGGACAATTGTATAAATAAGCAAGAAAAAATTCACACCTAAATCGTAATAGAATATGAAAACCTCATGTCTTTATTTTCATTTTAACATTTTCATTCCTATTAATTTTGATTTTAGTTGGTCATTCTCAAACTCATGTTAATAGAACAAAAAAATGTAAATGCAATGAAAATAAAATATACTTTAGAAAGAAAACATGGTATATTAAAAATAAATTTTGACATGTGTTGTAAAGGGCAACAAAAATTTCACAACTTTAAATACAATTTATTAAATATGTCAGAATCATCGTTATTTAGGGAAAAAAACTCCCAACAAAACCAGTTAAAAAAATTGATGGAACTACAATATTTATAGTATTGAATCTTCAACATTACTTAAAGATTCACAAGGAAAAACATGTATACATATTCACTTTCTGCAAGAGGCTACATAAATATTATTTTAGACCAGAGTTACAAAGATATGTATATTCTCTCCTACTATAAATAAAAATGGAAAATAATACAACATTGATTAGAACCCTTATGAGAGGAACAACCTGAGGCAGATATCCTCCTCAGAAAACAACTGCAAGGCCTCAAACTTATTCATGAGATGTTGAAATAGGAAGGAAGTTGTAAAAAAGGGAAGTGATGACCTTAATGAAAAATTATTAAATATTTGTGGTGATCACTAATTCTAGCGACATGCATTAAAATTGAGGCTTAGTTATTACATTAAAAATGCAAAATAGTACTTGAGACATGAAAGTTGATGTGAAAAACAATTTCAAGATTCCGATATTCCAAATTTCAATATAGAACAACAAAGTAACATTATCCCTAAATCTCTTCCATGTCCAAAAAACTTATGGATTTGACCAAAATGTAACATATCTACAAAACATTTAGACCTCCACATCAATAATTTCATAACAAAAATTCTTAGTTTGTGGATGAAATTTGGAGCCGTGGATTTGCGGTGTAGCACTTAGCAATAAATTCGAGTGAGAAAACATGAAAATTTCCTTCGTATATTTTTCTGCAATGTCCTATTCATGATGCATGATGCACCTATTACATGAAGGTTGTGGGTTCATGATAGTCACAAGCACAAACACAGACATGAACCAAAAGATATGATTGTGCGAGAGAAATTAAAAAAAAGTGTGTGTTTTGGTAAGGGCATCCACAATAGATAGAAATACACGACATACTCTTCCATGCCCATTGCATATGACCATACTTAGGTGGTGGTGGCTGTGTTTTATTGTTTACTTCCACATGGGCTCCTCGTTGGTGCCCCATTTCCATTCGGTGTCTTGGTTTTTCGCATCATCGTGTAGTCAGAGTCGTCATCGCCATGTTGATATAATGCAAATAATCATAAACATCATACCTTTTATCACCATTTTTTTGAAATTAGGGTTTACTCCTGACTAAAGACATGTGGATGGTCTACATTAATCCATGCGTCAACGTCCCTTTAAATGTGAATTCGACCATAACTATAGAGGTCATTGGTAGCCACATAAGACATGGTGAGCACCCATACCATCACCTATTTTCCTTCCCTCACACGAGGGTTTTTGTCACTATAGTATTTCTTCTACAAAACATACAACACACTTGTCAGCTGACAAAGTAGTCTCAAATATATTTCTTCTCCAAAATAGACAACACACTTGTCAATTGACAAAGCAGTCTCAAATACATTCTCCTGCGAACAAACACCACACAAATAATAGACTTTGCATCATTAAATGGATGCATTTACACCCCGATGACGTCGACTACATAGTGTTGATCATAGGCTACATATCTAAATGTGGAGAGGACTATTAGATTTAAAAGAATTATCGGGGCATAGGTAGGGAATAAACAAATATTTTTACCTTGGAAGAAACACAAAACTACTATATAACATTTGCTAGGTTTGAAATGAATGTATGAAACAATTCTAGCTACAAAAAATAAGGAAATTAAATACCGATTTGAATAATCTTCTTGATCATGTTGCCAAAAACATTAAGTCATCATCAAATGGTTTCAACACTTGTGTTTTAGGCCAAAATCAAACAAAGCTTATGGGCTTGTATAATGTCGGGGAGATTTAACGATCGAGGAATGATACAATTGTTCGCAAAAGGAAAAAATTAGTGTTCGAGATGATTGTGGAAATGTCATGGGAGGCGAAGTTAATACAAGAAATGCTTTATACGCTATGAAAATTATAGTTTCATTGGAAAACAAGATATCTTGATGGAGACGATCATCAATCCGGTATTGATCAGAGTTAGACCCTTATTTTTTTATCATAACCGTTAAGGGGATTTTCAAAAAATATGACAGATGAAGATTATCTATCTGCTAATTGATACTCTTCTGGATCAACTATTGACAATCACTATTTTAAACATATGTATAGTTTGGTTAAGTGCTAGAGAGACATGACATCCATTGAGTGCAAAAATTCTTATCAATTGCAATTAGTGAGGTCTTAAATCAAATGGATGATGGAACACGTTAGACGGGCATTTGTTCCACCATGTACAAATGTTGAACACACATATGCCAAATGCGTCATACATCGATCAATGATCTGTAAAAATTTGATTAATATCCATGTACACGCGTCAATCTGTAATGGTTGATATGGACTTGGATTGTTAGATGGCCCTTGGTGTTTCCCATTGTAAAGAATGCCTTTCATGAAAAAATAGTCAACCCAAAAAAAGATCCTATAAATTTCAAAATTTTAATACACATAAACATGCTTATCCTCCCTAAAAGTTGTATTTTCTTAGTCTACGAGAGACCAAATACACTCCAAAAAAATAAAAATCCCCTCTTGAATGACAACTTAAAGTTATGAGAGACATGCAGAGAAAACAATTTGCAAACCACAAATATGAGGCTTTTATTATCTAATAAGTAACAAGAAACTTGACAACTAAGCATGGAGACATCCATGCCCGTAAAAGTGAAAATCGATGAGGATAAGATGAATCCAATATTAAAAGAATTTGGAGAATTGCTATTGCGATTAGGCAGCTACAAGACGATGTTTTACGTGGGTTTGAATCCCATCACGGGGTTTTTCCCAAGGCGGTGACCATTATATCTCCATATCCCATAGCCGATGAGTCCAAAGAGTCAAGCAAAGACTATGCTTCTCAAGGTAACAAAGCAAAGGGTGATTGAGAAGGCTGATGTCTATAATTTTTATGTCCACACTATATAAACTACGAACACACATATGCTAGTTGCGATGTACGGTGATCAATGGTTTGCAAAATTTTGATCAATGTCCATGTACACAATAAGACATGATGCCACACTAAACTTTTACAAAGCAAATTGCATGACTAAAAAGGGAAGCTAACACCATTTCCATCCATCTAACTAAGGTTCTAAGTCTAGGAATGTAACATTAAGATAGAAGCTTAAAATAATGCTTAACTAGTATGAAAACAATACAAAATCTAACTAAACATGCCTACTAATATGCTTGAATTACCTAACATGGGCCTAAATAGACCTAAGAGGGCAATAAAATGGTTATGGTTGTTACTCCAAACAAGGTGAAATGGCCTCTCCCAATGACTACTTGGTCATTTTAGATATCCATCTACTAACCCCATTGAAGGCTTTAAGCAAGGATTGAACTTGGCTATATATCATATTTATTATATGAGATGCAAATCAAAGCATGGTGTAAAGTATAAAGGAATGAGGTGCACCCTTTTATAGTTTTCCTTTTGGGAGAAACTTGTATTTTGGTGCATGTGGGACTAAAATCCCCAAATTAGATTAGAATTGCTAATCATGATTAGGCCTTGTTAATCACAATTAGTGAATTACCAAGTGATTAAGAGGTGTGGAGCCTTAATTAACCACTTAGGGTCAACTAGGAGGCTAGGATAAGCTTTTGAATCCCGATGAGATGTTGTAGAGGTGAATGGGGTGATTTTGAGTGGCAAGAAGAGGGTTTGAGTCAATACTAGGGTATATTGACCAAAACAAGGGCAAAATAGGCTTAATTAGCTAATAAACGCTAATTGTTTGTTTTAAAGAGGATTTTGACTTACAATTCATCGTAAAGTGGCATCCTGAATGTGAAAGGGGTTACACAATCAACAAAGCATTGTTAATTGGCTGAAGTGGTAAGAAATGTTAGTTAATTAGTGAAAACCACTAATTATAATGGATTTGGCAAGAATGGGAGTGACTTGCATGCGTTTTGGCATTAAGATTGCAAAAGCGGAATTTAGGTGTCTACATTTGCCCCTATTTGAGGTGAAGTTAGTGAATTCACTTAAAACATAGTAGAGAAGTGTTAAACAAGTAAATTTTTGAAGAAAATTTTGTAGGATGAAGGATGCCCCCTTGAGTGTCGATGGGGTGATAGAAAAAGTCAATCGATGATCAAAAATATGATCAAAATGGATATAAGAAAATAGGTCAAAACGGGTGCGAAACCCTTAGGTATTGAGAAGGAATAAGGATAGGGATAAACGTGGTTGTTTATTACCCCAGGTGATTTGGAAGAAAAATTAGTAGTGGTAATAAATGATAATGGAGAAGAAATGATTAATGGAAAAATATAGGACAAGTCCAACCTTTACATCTAGCCTTTCCATAAGCAACCGGTTTATATCATTTTGCCCCTAGGTCTACATCATCGGCCTTTATTTAAAATAAACAAAAGTGTAAGATAACATGAAAAACTAAATTACTAACAATTGTTTACTGCTAAAAATATGTAACTCCATGCAACATACATTATGCAATGCAATACGAGAAAGTAAAATGACATTTAGCTCCATGCAACATACAAAATGCAATGCAATACGAGAAAGTAAACCAACTAACCTAACAAAAAACTAGTACAATCACACGTACTCAAACAAATAACATTTAAGACAGTTGCACCAATGTTTTTGTTATCAAGTTGCATTCTTGAATGTTCGTGTTGTAACGACAAGGGTTAAAAATGATGCCCCAAGAAATAACACATGCGAGGAAAAATGAAGGACATAAGTAGTCCCATGGAAAATCTTTCGTGCACTATGACAGATGTCTGAAACTCATCACTGTTGCACAGAGTACCAACGTAGTATGTAGCCGAGATTTTGTTAATGGAGGTAGATCACGATGATCCACAAGTCATTTGAGACCAAAACAAGAAAGAACCATAGAAATATGTTTTTGTAGGACAAATTTTAATGTTCGAGGACAATGCAATTGACACAGGCTTTAGCTACATATATGTTGTTTACCATTTTTTGTAAAATTTTAAAATTTTACAATTTTTTTTTGGATTTTTAATGATTTTATCAATTTTTTTGTTTTATAATTTCTCTTAAACAATTTTGATTGTTATAGGCTTTGTATCACCTTGTTAGATTATGAGATAGCTTTAGTTGATATCATACTTGTATGTTTGAGGAGATACCTTTGAGCAACATGTTTATATTTTTGATATTTGTGTGGGGGGGATAGATTTGTGATCATGCGCAACCCCTCTTGCCCCATTGGTGATATAGTATTTGATGATTAGCTTTTAGTATACATGCGTGATGTAGACTTAGCATATTTTTTTGATATATATATGATTTATAGATGTGATGGATATGATGATGAAATTATAACACAATGTACAAGCACAAGTTTAAACAAATCTAATCAAAGCAACACATTTATTTACAAGTATGCAATACAAAATGGACTCAATGCAATACACTACAGACTAAAGTGATATTCAATATAAGTAAGCAAGTGAATCCAATTTAAAGCATACAATATGAAAAAGTAATGCAACCAAAACCATACAAACCAATAACTAAAAGTAAGCGAACCACTACTTTGTTTTTGTGGGACAAAGTTTTGGGACATTTTTCATTGTTTTTTATTTTATTTCTAAGACAATTTTCTATTGTTTTGGAGTTTTCTAAGAAACGTATTTGAATGTTTTGATTTTTCCAAAGGACATATCTGTATGTTTTTGGGATTTTCAAAATTTATACGAATGTTTTTGACATTTTCTCAACAATTTTCCAAAGCAAACATGCAAGGAAATAAAGAAATGTGGATGCCCCCAACGTTAGATGGGATGTACAAGGGTAGAATGCCATGTGGTATATGTCAGAAGTGATCGTTGTGAAGCTTCCCCCAGTGTGAGATGGGTTCATTCAATGTTAACTTCTCCGCACTCAGAAGGTTAGATTAGCCGGATCAGGGAAAAGAAGGATAGGCTCATAAGAGGCTCAGACGAAGGTAAGGATTAACTTAGGGAAAATTTGTGGTACTCCCTAAACCTAGACTGCTTGTGAACAACGGACCCTCCCTTGGCGCCGGAAGCTGGTTTTCACCAAAGGACTTGTCCAAAGTGCCACCATTGCGTGGTTTTCACTATTGTGGACGTACCTTTCTTTTTCTTTTTCTATTTTTATACTTTTTTGATTTACTTTTCTTGGTATTCTATAGAGACACCATAATTAAGCATATAAACGTTTAAGATGCATTGCGTTCATGGGTTCTCAAAGCTCTTGGCCGTCTGAATAGGCCAGCTTATATGCCCCTGAACCAAACTTGGCAACCACAATGTATGGTCCTAGCCAGTTGGACTCAAATTTCCCTTTCTTTTCTCTATATTTATTGGTGTTCTTCGATTCTCTTTCAACACCATGTCCCCTACCTTGAACTGACGAGGTATGACCTTCTTGTTGTAACTCCACCATACTCAATTGCGATACACTTTTAGGTGATTGAGGGCACGAAGGCGTTTCTCATCCAATAGCTCCAACTCTTCCGGTGAGCTACTCTATAGTCCTCCTCTTCATTCAGGTAATCCCTTAGCTTGATACGTAAAGAATATGGAGTTGCACATGTAGGGGTGCGGATAGAATTTTTGAATGCCCAAAGGGCAGGGTGAATTTGTAGATGCCAGTTATGGCCTGTGGTATTCACCATTTTCTCCATAATGCAAATTAAGGTTTTGTTGGAAGCTTCGGCCTGCCCATTACCTTGAGGGTAATAAGGGGTTGAAAAATTAAGGGAAATTTGAAAGCATTTGCAAAGTGATTTCATATTTTTATTTTTGAATGACTTACCATTATCAGTGATAATGGAAGAAGGGATACCATATCTGCAGATGATATGATTCATTATAAACTTTGAAATTTGGGGACCTTTCTGTATAAGTAAGAGGAACTACCTCTACCCATTTTGTAAAGTACTCAGTGGCCGTTATAATGAACTTGTGGCCATCCAAGGAGACAGGATTAAGTTTCCCTATTAGATCGAGACCCCACTTTGATAACGTCCGGGGTTTTTGATTGGTTGCAAGGATTGTGCCAACGCATGTATCAAATTGCCATACTTTTGACAATCCACACACTTCTTTACATGTTGAAAACAATCATGCTCCATGGTAGGCCAATAGTAACCTACTCTGAGTATCTTCTTTGCAAGGACAATCCCATTAGTATGAGCTCCACAAATGCCCTTGTGCACCTCCTTGATTGCTTGGATAGATTCTTCATAATTTAAACAGCGTAAATAGATTCCTGTTGTAGCCTCAACGGAAGAGGGTACCCCAAGTAGGGTATAACGGGTTAAACGTTGGATGAGGTTGCACTTTTCAAAGCATGGGAAATGTTTATAGGGAAGGTTCCATCATGGAGATAATTAAAGATTTCAATGTACCATGGTGAAAAGGGACCAACAACTTCACACACTAAACAAGAGTTTGGTATGTCGTATGCCGTTGTTCTTATATTTTCAACAAAGAATGGCATATCATTGCTCTTTGGTGGAATGCTCAACATAGATCCTACCGTAGCCATGGCATCTTCCACTCTGTTTTGAGCTCTTGGTATTTGCTCAAATGTTATCTGCTCAAAGAATTATTTCAAGGAATCAACCATTCTTTTATATGGAAGTAAATTTTCATCTTTAACTTTATATTCATCTGTGACTGTTTGATAATAAGCATTGAATCACCAATGCATTTTACTTATCTGATATCCCATTTGATGGCCAACTTCATTCCTGTAATGAGAGCTTCATATTCTACTATATTGTTTGTGTAAGGGAATCCAATTCGAAATTCCTACGGAATCAAGTCTCCCGTGGGAGTGATTAGCATAACTCCGACACCTGAACCATGAAAGGTAAAAGAGCCATCAAAGTACATTTTCCAAATTGCAAATTCTTCAAGGTACATAATGGATGCATCTGGTAGTTCTAGGCTCAAGGGTTCAATACCTAGTAGCAGAGCTTACGCAATTGATCTACTAAAACCTTTCCTTTTTCGACTTTTGATGAAAGTATTCAATGTCAAACTCACTTAATAAGGTGATCCAATTAGCCATATTTTCGGTTAGTGCTGGTTTGGAAAATAAATATTTCAAAGGGTCGACCTTTGAAATTAGCTTGATTTTATTGTTAAGCATATAATGACGTAGCTTCTGGAAAGCAAACACCATGGCTAGGCAAGCCTTCTCGATTTGTGGATAATTTAGTTCATATGCTACCAATTTCTTGCTCAAATAGTATACAACCTTTTCTCTTTGGTCTTTATCATATTGGGCCAATAATGCTCCAATTGCAAAATGTGTGGCAGAGATATAAAGTAACAAGGGTTCTCCTGCCATGGGTGGCATGAGAATAGGGGGTTGGCCAAGTATTCTTTCGTAAAAGAAAACACTTGTTGTTCGGTCCTCGTTGAAATTAACATCCTTCTTAAGAAGATTTGTAAATGTATGACACTTGTCTGCTAGCTGTCAAATAAACCTTCTGATAGCTTAAATTTTCCTTGTAAGCTACACAATTGTATGATATTATTTGGGGAGGCATTTCTATGATAGCCGTGACCTTTCGCAGTTCCACTTCTATTCCTCTCGTGACATAATGAATCATAGTAATTTCCCGGATAACACACTCGAAGACACACTTATTTAGGTTAAGTCGGACTCTGTAATCCCTTAAACGCTGTAAAATTTTTGGGTGTTCCTCACGGGTTCTAGATTTAGCTAGTATATCATCTACGTAATCTTCCATGATGTCACTTATCATATTGTGAAAGATTACAATCATCGCCCTTTGATATGTATCACTGTATTTTTAAGGCCGAAAGACATGACTTGGTAACAAAACGTCCCCCATGGGGTTGTGAAAGTCATCTTGTGCTGATCTTCTTTTGCAATCTTTATTTGATTGTAACCTGAGAAGCCATCCATGAGTGAAAGAATCTCATAGCCTACTGTAGAATTGACAATCATGTCAATGTTTGGAAGAGGAAAATCATCTTTAGGAAAAACTTTGTTTATATCCCTGAAATCCGTACACACTCTAATACCAACTGGATTCTTTTGAACCAGGACCACATTGGAGATCCAATCTGAGTAGTCGATAGGCCTGATAAAGCCTACTTATAATAACCTTTCTAGCTCTTCCTTTACCAGTAAGGTGACGCAAGGATGCATCTTTCAGAGCTTTTGTTTGATGGGCTTGGCATCTAGGTGTACCACAAGATTTTGCACCACTAGTGTAGGATCAAGTCTTGACATGTCAGCATAAGACCAAGTGAAGATGTCTGCATACTCTCTTAAGAGTCCTGTGAATGTTTTTGTTCTTTGGCTAAGAGGGAAGCTCTTAACTTAACTATCCGCGGCAGTTCCTTTGTGCCGATATTAACATCTATTGTATCTTCCACTAATAAATTTGATTCATCCCCCATGTGTGTAGGATCAAGAGGGAGATTGAGATCCTCCTCTATCATAGGTGGCTCAAGGAGCTCTTCATCTTGAAGCGGGTACATTATCTTTTCCATAGGTTGTTCTGCTTGTTTGTCCACAAGCACCTCAAAGAGGTTTTCACTATAGGACTTCCCTTTTATTTCCACAAGGCTTTTCTTTGGAACTTTTTCCCTTGCTCACTTTTTTACTTAAATGCCTCGCACAACTCTACTTCCTCTCCAAAGTATGCACATGCGTTAAGATGAATGGAGAACCCCTTCTTGTGATCATTTCTTGGAATGTTGTCTCTAATTCCCAAGATAATTCGCTAATGGCCTCATCATTTTGAAACACGTCAATAGGTATGTGTTGTTGTTGATCCCAATTTGTGAGTGATGGGTAGGTGAGGGTTAATGGTTAAGTTATATGGGATATGGTGGGTATAACATGGGTTATAGTAAGGATATCCATATTGGTGAATAGGTTCATAGAGGAAAGGTCTTCGTAAATACTACATCAGGAATCTGTTTCACTTTCATTTCTGGACAAACTATCCTCACTCTCAGAAGAAACATAATCATCATTTGAAGAATGAGACTCATATAAATGGATTCCTATACCTGATTTACCTACTATATGCCGAGGTATTGCAAGAGCTTCTAATGGGCCTTGTTCTTAGCGGCCGCAACCGCGTCCTTTATACCCCATGAAAAGCATTATCCGATTAGGAATGGGATACTTAGGTGATTTATAACATGTAGCCATGTCATCATAATTGGGATGAAATACAATGTCCATAAGAAACCTTTCATCTTCTAGCCACCATGAGTAAACTTCTTGAAAAGGCAAGCCTCTCATGATCTCTCGAACTTTGAAACACGACCTACCATGCGCAGATGCTGATAGTGGACCGTTGTGAACCACTAGGTCTTTTTGTAGATCATACTCTCCACAACCACTTGGTTTGACCTTCATCTCCCATGGAGACAATAGAGTTTCTGAGGTAGAAGAACCATTGTCATTGATAGACATGGTATCTGGATCTACTCATGAAGCGAGGGCCTCTGACTGGATAGGAATAGCGATCTCCATAGATTGACACTCATAGATTGTAGGGAAAAGTCCTGAAAATGTTTAACAATGAGCAAAAGGTTGAGGGTCCCCCTGTATGGTGAGTGTCTATCCCTCATATTACAACTTTAAACATTGATGATACGTTGATGGCACGACCTACATGGCATGAATCCATGGGCGACCGAGCAAGATATTGTAAGGGAGTTCTAGGTCCAAGATGTGGAACTTCATATCATGTGTTATGGGACCCACTTCTAATAAGAAAGTGATCATTCCAGCTGATTGTCATTCTTCATTGTCATATGCCTTAATGGTGATGACTTTTATTTCAGATCAGCTTCTGTGTAGCCTAGTTGGCAGACTAGTTTGAGAGTACATATGTTAAGACCCGATCCGCCATCCACAAACACTCTCTTAACCTTCTTATGTTTAATGATAACCTCAATATGTAATGGTAGGTTGCGTGAAGGATCTTCAACTAAGGATTCTATAAGACGACGGTTATGTGTTCAAAAGGAACAAGTTGTGTTACCATGGCTTGCAAATGTGTTGGGTCAACATCAATGGATACTCCTGATCCTTGTAAGGTTTTGTAAAGTATATCCTTATGGACACTAGAGATCTTTAGAAGGTCTAAGATGGAAATCTTAGCGGTAGTTTTTTCTAGTTGATCTAACACATCATAGTGAATCTCTTGAGGAGGAGGGGGAGTAGGTTTAGAATTTATAACAAGGCGAGCCCGTCATGTTGCCACAACACACTCTCTTGTCTTAATTCTAATTGTATTGATTTTCTCAATGAGTGGGTCAACACAACCTATCAAGGCATCAAAATGGTCTTTGTTTGACATATAGTTAGCATTTTTATTCTGAGACAATTGTCCCCGATCTAGATTTTTCCTTTCTTTGTGATTGGGAAAAGGCTCTTTGAAGATCCCTAAGTTTGCATTTGGAGATTTTGCAGTGACAACGAAGTCTACTTCAATATCACCGTTGTTGACTAGGTCTTGAATATAGTGTTTTAATCTTAAACACTTGTCAGTTTTATGACCCTTTATGCGGTGGAACCCGCATAATTCATTCTCCCTAAACCATGATGGTTTGGGTGTATCATCCCCATAGGGTTGCGTTTCAAGGTATTTAACCATGTTTATGGCCTCTAACTATTTTAGTATAGACGATATGGATTCAGATAGAGGAGTAAAAGTGTGGTGTTTATACTCGGTAGGTGGATTACCCTTTGCAAGTTTCAAAGGTGTGTGGTTCTACATGGCTTGCACCCGTTTAGAGTCTACTATCCCATCACTAACAAATTTTTTGTTTCTATTAGGAACAAACTTTGTTTTATCATTAGATTTAGAATTGTTGTGTTCGCGGGAGAAAGGTTTTAGAGTCCCCCTAGCTAATAATGCCTTTTCAATTTGACTCCCTTTTCTATTACCTCTTCGAACATGTTACCACAATGCATTTGCAAGTGGAATGTAATGTCTAGATGGAGGTTGGGAAAAAATATGCCTATTAGCTGCTTTTCGGGTAGGGAGCAAGGAAAGCGAATAGCTAACCCTCTCTATCTTTGTAAAAATGTAGCAAAGTTTTTTGTTCTTTCGTTACTTGGCATTGCAGAGATCTAACATGGTAATGCCATTTTCTATATTGAAAGAGAAGTGTCGTATGAAACTCTCTGCTAGTTCTAGCCATTTTGATATGGATCCCTTAGGGATATGCACAAACCAATCTAGCGCCATTGCCCCTAAACTTTGTGGAAACAAGCGCATAAGATAATTGTCGCTGAATGTCACCTCTTGACATGCCATATAAAAGTCCTTTATATGATCACGAGGGTCACCTTTTCCCTTATATTTATAAAATTTTGGAAAATCAAAATGTCTTGGGAAATGTACTTAGCATGGATTTGTCAAATGGGTAAGGACATAACTCATCGAACCAATACTTCTTGTTATTGCTACGGTTTGGCCCTCTTGTAACGCTTGAAGGGCATTCTTCATTATTGACCACTCTTGATTAAAAAGTGGATCTTGCGTGGGTGGCGGCGTAGGTCTATATAAAGGGTTAAGCCTAGGTGTATGCCCACCCCAATTTGTTGCGAGAATCTCTTCATAAGGATCTCTTTGTGCCTCCCATCGAGGAGTATTTATTGGGAACTCGTAAAATGAAGCTTTAGGTTTTGCCTTTTGTATAGTTTGTTTCACAACTTTTGGTTGTTATTTTTCTATATGCGAAGCCAAACTTGCCAATTGATGAGTGAGGACTTGGACTGTTGTTCTAACGTAACCTCTTTAATAGGTATTTCATGACGATCTTCATTGGGAGGAGGTTGTGCATGATGAACATGTTCTTCATGGTCTTCGCAACGAATTTTAATAGGAGGCAAATGATAGTCTCCATCATTTTCGAACGATATCTCCTCATTATTCTTTCGTGTAACAATAGAGGCATGAATTGGATTTAAAATTTCGTTAAGAGTGCGATGAGGGAGGTCTACTTCTTCTCCCCAAACCATGCCGATGATAAGAGAAGGGTCTACTGTGGAAGGTAATTTGGCTCCTAGTTCCACAACCCGCATAAGAACTTCATGTTTGTTATGAAAAATGTAGTCATCAAAATGGGCGGAATGAAGCTCTGCATCTCGCACGAGGAGACTCTTCCTCTCCACCACTATGGTTGACCATGAGATTATCCTCCATAAGAGGG
This sequence comes from Taxus wallichiana var. yunnanensis, assembly GCA_018340775.1. Lineage (NCBI taxonomy): Eukaryota > Viridiplantae > Streptophyta > Pinopsida > Cupressales > Taxaceae > Taxus > Taxus wallichiana. Next base: position 90,705,935 of record CM031241.1, on the reverse strand, counting down.
TTGTCACCTCCAAATATATTGGCTGCCAACTTTCATGACCCCATTCTCGTAGTAGGCATTACTTAGAATAGAAGGTACAACGTGAAAGATTTCCACTAAGGTTTATTAACAAGGGACCCTAGTCAAATTTGTGCAACATGTAATGACCCTAAGTTGTTAAAACAAGGTGACTATAGAATAGCCACAAAAGTGATAGGTCAAAATGAACGTACGAACTAAAGAATAATGAACAAGCTACCCTAACAAGGTAATATATGACACAAGTTTTCCTTAGAATAATATAATGATGTACAATGCTCAAAATTTGGTTTACACCAAATATTTTATTCTCTAAGATTTTGTCTAGATAGGTTTGCAACCAAATAGTGACAACACAACATCACCAGTTAGGTCAAGTTTGCAACAAACAAGGCCTAAATGATAAGAGAATGTTGACGCGATCTTCTAACAAGATATACTAAAAACTAGTTTCTAAACACTAACAAAGTCCAAGTCTCGTAAAATGGACAATAACAATGTGAGCAGCGTAACGACACTATTTGGACACGTGAACCAAGCTTTCAGAAAGCAATATTTCTAGTGTCAAAATGATGTTATCGTGATGCTAACAATGTATCCTCAACACTCACAAAACTCAAGACAAAGTTAGGATGTAAAAACTATGTCTAAGTATAACAAGAAATTGTTATGCATGCGAACAACATAACTCTACAATATAGAGATTTAGGCCTAATTTCACAATGGAAACAAGACGTAAATATCTCAATTATATGGCTACAATGTGGGCAGAACAACTCAAAAGAAGACAAGGATGAAATCACCTAACTATGATGATAATAAGTCTCAAATATGGGTTTTGAGACAAGGGGCCTACTAGATCATGAGTACGTACCATGCACACTTTCAACACTTGCACTCGACATTGCAACCTAGTCGCGCAAGTAGAATACAAAAGTGGTGGACATGCGATATCTAGCGGTATCCGTATATGTTGTTTCCTTTTGTCCAAAAATGGGCAACAAGAAAACAAGGGTGTAGACCAAGTGGTGTTGAAATAAACTTGGTGTTATTTTGGCAGAGTTTTGCCTTGTCTTAAGACAAGTGAAAAACTAGGACAAAATGACACTAAGTAGATTTCGTGATGAAATGTCACGCGGTTTCAAATTTAAGATATTATTTCCCTTGTTTGAAAAACAAGAGTTTGAATCTAATAAAGTTGTTCCTTTGTGAGAGCTCTCAAGTATACTATCTAAGACAAAAACAATGGCTCCAAGCCAAAGAATCTTCCTAGGTGGTTCTCTCTCTAGGTGTCACAAGATATCTATGAGTGAGCTTGATTTACCAAAAAGTCACACTAACTAATTTGGGAGTATCTCGGATTTACTTTACCCCCTTCATTATAATGAGCACCGAAGTGTGTTCAGTTATACTTTCATTGGGGTCGTGATACAGATATCTTTGACGCTAATCTCACCAAGGCGTACTAGACAAGTTGGTAGTGTGGAGCACTTTCTGTTTCGTTCACAAGGTTCCCTCTTACGTGAACTACTTTAGGGTTCCTAGGACCACCCCCATTGTTGTAGCTTAAGGCTTATGCCAAAGGGGTTATGTCCTAGTTGAGCGGACGAGCCGTAGCTCTTAACCGAAACTCTGTAAATACAATGTGATGATTTTGGTGTATTTTTATCTTTTAGACTTAATGTGGTTTTGGTGTATGTAATGTCCCTTGTTTGAGACATTATTAATATTTATTTTTCATTTGCATTTATACCCCTTGGCATGCCTAGGCTACAAGTGGGAGTTTTTTTAGTTAGTTTAATGTGCACATAGGTTAGTTACTTTTATTTATTTAATTAAAAATAAATAAAGTGCAGATCTTAGTATTAAATATTTCAATCGAGTTTATGTTTTCCCTCCAAAAGGGAAAGGTAGGTCTTTATTGGATATTTCACCCCTTAGTTCTATAAAAGGGAGGTCACATTTCCTTAGAGGGCATGTTGATGAATTATTGATTTCGCTCCATGCTTGGAGAATTGGGATGTATGCCCTAGTTATGTTTTCAAATGACAATTTGTTTTCCATTTAGGTGATTGATTGAGATGCTTCCAAGGGTAAAGTCAACCAAGGATAAATATTGGGAATGTATGAGTGATGTTGCTTGCATGACCACCATCTTTTGGGCTTCAATGAAAAGTATGAGAAGTTTGAAGGAACATGGTATGAACTTTTCTCAAGGCATTTCATTTTTTTGAAAGCTGTGCATTAGAATAATATTCAGTTTGTTATGATTGATAATGAAATTTCAGCTATATGGGAGCCATTTTTATTGACTAGGTTGATGATCATTCATGTTGGGAAAAGAATTCTGAATTATGCTAGCTGTTGTCCTCTCATTTTTATGGATAATACTATTAGGACCAGCTCCACTATCAGTCCCAAAATTCAGATTTTTTACATACATTTGGTGACATGGTTGTTGGTATTTGATTTTGGCTCATGGGTGACTATTTGGGGGTGGAAACCAGCCATCCTAATTCTGATTTTTGAGAAAATAATGCATGATTACAGCAGTGTTGGGAGCCACATAACAGATTTTGGGGACAACCCATACATGAGGGAGATTTGGGAGCTCTCCATGCCTTGGAGACATGAAGAAGAAACAGGAAAAGTGTTTCTCAACACTTTTTTTTCTAATGAGTTTGCTTCATGTGTAGGATTGAAGACATGTGATGGAAGATTGTTGTCCTATTCATTTCATGAGGGCATTTTGAGTGGGCAGCCTTGGAGTTTAGCAAAGCTCATCCTATTGATGCTTCTCTATGCCATGTTGAGGACACCATCTCTTGGAGCACATGTTATAGAGCTGACGACCCATCTTTTTGGGTTGACATGAGGGAAAGAAATTTGTTCTTTCCAACTCTTCCCCACTTGACAAGCACTGGATCGAGGCTTTGGATGTACCACCCCACATCTTCTCTTTAGGGCATGATACATGGATCTATGAGCTTCTTTATTGCTTGAGGGGCAAGCAATTTACGAGAGGGGATGATTGTAATGTCCCCTTTTTGGGACATTATTAATATTTATTTTTCATTTGCATTTGTACCCCTTGGCATGCCTAGCGCTACAAGTGGGAGTCTCTTTAGTTAGTTTAATATGCACATAGGTTAGTTACTTTTATTTATTTAATTAAAAAATAAATAAAGTGGACATAGTTTTAGTATTAAATATTTTAATGAGAGTTTATGTTTTCCTCCAAAAGGGTAAGGTCGGTCTTTATTGTATATGCACCCCTTAGTTTTATAAAAGGGAGGTTGCATTTCCTTAGAGGGTATGTTGATTGATCATTTGATGTTCACTCCATGCTTGGAGTTGGGATGCATGCCCATTAATGTTCTCTCTCTCTTGCATGGGAGTTATTGTGTTGGTTGGATATTCAATTGAAGTATTTTCATGAGATTTGTAAATCTACTTGTTGGTGATTCTCTTTCTAGCTTTGGTGCCTTTTTTCGAGAGTAAAATCTGCATGTTATTGAATATTATGAAGGGTTTTATGGTGTTTTACATCTGCTGGTTGTTGGTTTTATTCTAACTATGGTGAGTTGATTAGGGTATCTTTTAGCATGCTTGAAGGATTATTAAGTGTTGCAAGTTAGTTGTGCAATTTATTCTAACCCTAGCGATTGAGTTTGGGATTTCGGGGTTGTTTTGAAGGGGTTTCAGTTATCATAAAATTTAGATTTTATCTTGAATTAAAGATTAATCTACACTTTATTTCATGGCAAAAGATGAAGTATTGAGCAAGTTATGAATCTTCCAAGTTTCGAGTTGTTTGTGCCAGGGTTTTATCTACACGGTTTCAAATTTCATGGATTGATTTGCATGCCTTCTACTTATCCAAAATTGCGATCTATAGCGTGTTGGAAAGCTAAAAATATTAAGAATATTTTGGCATGAGTTTGATAGAAAAATAATGGATGGTGAAGGAGTTATTAATTTTTGAAGTTTCGGTAGTTTAGTGCATTTATAAATTAATTTATGTTGTAATTAATTTCATATTTGAAGTGATTAATTTCTAAGCTTGGTTCTCCCATCTAATCCACCACTTTGGCTCACTCTAACCCTTTTAGGGTTTGTATCAAGCTAACATTGGATTATTTGAGGTCGAACTAGGAGGGTTTAGTCCTTCTAGAGTCGATTTAGTAAAGTAATTTTACATATTTGGATAATATCCCAAAAGGGGATATTACATCGTACTCCTTTTGGTAACCTACAATCACATGCGTAGTTAGAAAAATTATTCAGGTCCTCCTTTCTTTGACTAGGGTTAGGTCCTTCACAAAATGGTTAGTAGTTTCAAAAATAAATTCATAATATAATAAGAAAATAACCATGAAAAATGTTTGTAAAGCAACTAACTACCATCAAATTTTGTAAAAACAAGGTTTATTCCCAATTCATCCAAGTGCTTTTTAATGAAAAGACTAAAATTTCTTTTGATTCCCAAGATCACACTAGGTGCAAGGGAAGAGCATACACAAATTCTAGCCTTGGTTATTTAGCAAGTGAAAAAGCATTTAAACTAAAAGATGATTAACAAAGTTTCCTACTTACTCTAATGATAACAAAAGAAGGTTTAAGAGTGCTTTTGATTCTCTAGATCACACAAAGTGCAAGAGAAGAGCATACACACCTTAATCCAAACTCATACAAAGCATGGAAACAAGATTAATTCCTTCAAACCCTAAGTGATTTTATAAGAAAACTTACTCTAAATCTATGAAATTGAAAAAAATGGCATCTAAAAACCTCTGAAAAGTAACAAAATCCTAAAATTTTTTGGAAACTTTGAGCTTGTAATAAAAATTTATACAGACACACCTGCGCACCCTTGTTGACGTGTGCACACCTATTTCAACACCTACGCTCCCTTGCTGACGTGTACGCTCTCCCTTGTAAAAACGAAAGACAGTTTGAAAAATTTGAGCCAACGTGTGCGCTTCCGCACAAGCAGTACGCTCTTGTTTCGATGCCGTGATTCCCTACCGACGTGTACGCTCCTTTGTAAAAATGAAAAAATGTTGAAAAATACAAGGGCGTGTGTGCTCCTACTTCAACGCCTATTATCGACGTGTATGCTCTCCTTTGTAAAAGTGACAGAGTTAAAAATACAAGTGATGTGCGCTCCAGTTTCAACACCTGCACTCTTAGTTCGACACCGTGCTTCCAGATTCAACGCCCGCATGCCCCTTCGTAGAAGTGGCCAAAATTCAAGTTTTGACAAGAATTTCTTCAAAAAGGTCAAATCTTTGGTTTTTTTTTACAATTTTGTGAGCTTCACCTCCTTGAATCTTGCAAAAATGAAGAAAACACAACTTCTACCACTGATCTAGTTGAAACAACTTTAAAAAATGGAAATTAATCTATAAAACTTTGAAAATTACTCTAAAACTTTGAAATTAATCTTAAAAGCTTGAAAAACTAATCTAAAAAGCTTGAAAGTACTCTAGAAAGCTTGAAATTTAAACTAGAAAACTTGAAATTAATCTAGGAAACTTGAAACTAATCTATAAACTTGAAATGAAAAACTTTGAAAATTACTCTAAAACTTTGAAATTAATCCAAAAAGATTGAGAAACTAATCTAAAAAGCTTGAAAGTACTCTAGAAAGCTTGAAAGTAAACTAGAAAACTTAAAATTAATCTAGGAACTTGAAACTAATCTATAAACTTGAAATGAAAAACTTTGAAACTAAGTTTAAAAAAACTTTAAAAATTGAATGCAATGGGGTATTGTCCCACCGGTGTGCCAAATGATGACACCCTAAACTTTTACAAAGCAAATTGCATGACTAAAAAAGGAAGCTAACACCATTTCCATCCATCTAGCTAAGGTTCTAAGTCTAGGAATGTAACATTAAGATAGAAGCTTAAAATAATGCTTAACTAGTATGAAAACAATACAAAATCTAACTAAACATGCCTACTAATATGCTTGAATTACCTAACATGGGCCTAAATAGACCTAAAAGGGCAATAAAATGGTTATGGTTGTTACTCCAAACAAGGTGAAATGGCCTCTCCCAATGACTACTTGGTCATTTTTGATATCCATCTACTAACCCCATTGAAGGTTTTAAGCAAGGATTGAACTTGGCTATATATCATATTTATTATATGAGATGCAAATCAAAGCATGGTGTAAAGTATAAAGGAATGAGGTGCACCCTTTTATAGTTTTCCTTTTGGGAGAAACTTGTATTTTGGTGCATGTGGGACTAAAATCCCCAAATTAGATTAGAATTGCTAATCATGATTAGGCCTGTTAATCACAATTAGTGAATTACCAAGTGATTAAGAGGTGTGGAGCCTTAATCAACCGCTTAGGGTCAACTAGGAGGCTAGGATAAGCTTTTGAAGCTTACTTTGAGACGTTGTAGAGGTGAATGGGGTGATTTTGAGTGGTTGGAAGAGGGGTTTGAGTCAATACTAGGGTATATTGACCAAAACAAGGGCAAAATAGGCTTAATTAGCTAATAAATGCTAATTGTTTGTTTTGAAGAGGATTTTGACTTATAATTCATTGTAAAGTGGCATCTTGAATGCGAAAGGGGTTACACAATCAACAAAGCGTTGTTAATTGGCTAAAGTGGTAAGAAACATTAGTTAATTAGTGAAAACCACTAATTATAACGGATTTGGCAAGAATGAGAGTGATTTGCATGCATTTTGGCAATAAGATTGCAAAAGCAAAATTTAGGTGTCTACAATCTGCAACCATTAATATGGATTGTGCATTGCAAGATGACCCTCGATGTTTCCCATTGTAAAGAACACCTTCGGCGTAATAAGCTTTATGGATGATGTAAAAACAAGTTAAATTAGGAGTGAGACTTGAAACATGGACTCGTTGGTTTGCATCATATACTTCTTAATTTGTCAATGTTTTAGCAAAACATGTAATTCAAACCGAGAATATTAACGATTTCAAAAATGATTTGCACAAATACCAAACTACTTTTATTTTATTAGTTGTCCTTATAACTCCAATTAAAAAAATCCTTGAAAAAATTGTGGAAAAGTGGCGGGAAAAAAGTATGTATGAAGCAGGCATGGAATTAAGTTTGTAAGCATGTGGATAAATGATATTTATGGATTCTTGCTAAAAATAAGTGGTTAGTTGAATGAAAAAATGAAAAAATGCCTTTTTCTTACTCCATGGTTTTTGGATTTTGATCCTTCTACCATGGTAATTTCAAAAATGTCGGTTTAGGTTCGTCTCTCCAATCTTCCCCTTCTATTTTGTCACCTAGTGGTTTGTGTTGCTATTGGCGACTCTCTTGGTCACTTCATCAAAATGGATGATGAGCGGTCTAAGCAAGGGTTGTTCACTTATGCCTAGATTTGCGTGGAGGTGGATTTCAACAAAGGTCTTCTAGATACTGTGGAGTTAAACCATGATGACATTAAGTGGATTCAAATTCTAGACTATGAGAACACGACCTTTCGATTGCAATTATGCCATCAAATTAGTCACCTTGGAGGCTTGCTCACTCAACCGAGAATAAAAGAAGAAGAAGAACAAAGGGGCTTTTGTGGCCAACGCCGACAACCATTTTCAACGCCGAAAGTCAAGGATTGTTCTTCCCTTGAAAATTCAAAAGCTATGAATGTTGAGATTCCCCTCTTGGCGGTTATGCCAAGTGGTCACATGTATATGAGTCTTCCGATTTCGACCCAAAGTAAGGATAGCCCTTGCCTAGATCCTCCGCTCGAATTGGCTTCCCAGCAGGTGTCATGGACTGTTGTCACGAGATCTAAGGAGAAAAAGGGCGCTTTGAGCCTCCTGTTTCTCATTCTGCGTTGGAGCAGGGTAACTTTGTTTTTGGTGTTCCTCGGATCCCCATGTAGTTGTTGTTTTGTTGTTTTGCTAGGCTTGGCCTAGTGTGCTTGTGGCTTTGGGGCGTGCTCTCATACCGCCCACTTTTTGTTGAGAGAATCTTGTATCATGTTGCATTTAATATAATATCATATCTTTTCATTAAAAACACCTTTTGCTTTAATAGATCATAGAATATTGTGAAACCACGTGTTGATATGCCACGGGCATTGTAAAATTGAGTGGTGAATTAGGAGTGAGTTGATCGCAATCTAAATACTTATGGTTGTAAGATTTGAAGTTCAATCGCTAAGTATGACATTGTTGACTGCAGTGTACATGTAAATGTCAAAAGATGTACGGTCAATTTTTGTGGACGTAGTAAAAATGTCCATAGTCACAGATTAGTGTTGTCCTTTCAATCGCCATGCCAATCGCATACGAAAACAACTATACACATGGACGACATAAATTAGTTTGAGGTCGATGATACAAAATACGAAACGAACGGCTTAGATCGCTATGCGACGATACGGCGTGTGAGAAATCCCACATAGCCCCCATAGTTCTGGCTGGGAAAACGCCAACGGCTTACTAATTATCATCGTAATCTATTTTTTAAATTAATAATTGAGATTAGGCTTTTGTTGTCGAGAATTTTGATCGCCCTTAGGGGTTAGGGCCAACAAAGTCTATGAGTATCGCGCATTTTTGTTAAGCGTATTAATCGTGTAGGGATTTTGTCGTAGTCGTTGTATTTGCACAAAGTTCTGATAAAATAGCAAACTGCTAGCATTATCACTGCTTGAAAATTCTTCTTGTCAATGGAATTTTTCATGCATTTCATTTATCTGTGCAGACATTGAAAAACTTAGGCGCAAGACCTTATGTCCAAAATATCACAGGTTTCAGGTCATAAATCGGTCATTAGAAAGTGTTTTAAAATTCCGAAAATCAGATTTTCAAGTAAAAATAATCTTGCAGAATATGATATCTAGTGATAGAAATATGTTTTATGAATTTCGATCCTCGAATTGAATAAAACTGTTATGAAATCTCTAATAATCTACAGTTTTTATTTTATTTTATTTCGTTTCACTCGAGCGGTTTAACATCAGTCTATAACCTGTTAACTTAATCTTTATTATTACCAATGGAGTTTTTAATGATTTCTCATTGAATCAGAGATGATGTTTTCACTGTTTCGATTATCAGGTATTCTTGAAATCCCATCTTGGCTCAAGACATTGAACTGTTGTTTTCCAAATCTTATTATGGCTTCTTGGCGCAAGACCTTATGTCCAAAATATCACAGGTTTCAGGTCATAAATCGGTCATTAGAAAGTGTTTTAAAATTCCGATGTATATGTCTATATAAATCAGATTTTCAAGTAAAAATAATCTATTGCAGAATATGATATCAAATAGTGCGATATGAAATATGTTTTATGAATTTCGATCCTGACGAATTACAGAATAAAACTGTTATGAAATCTCTAATAATCTACAGTTTTTATTTTATTTTATTTCGTTTCACTCGAGCGGTTTAACATCAGTCTATAACCTGTTAACTTAATCTTTATTATACTACCAATGGAGTTTTTAATGATTTCTCATGATGAATCCAGAGATGATGTTTTAATTCAGGGTTTGTTGTGTTAAATATCGGTCGAGTGTTTCGAGTCCAATCGATGTACACGATCTTCATCTCCAAGTACATTTGTTTGCACACGAATTTTATAGTTTAGCCCTAGATTTAAATCCGATATGTATAGTACATTTGTTTGATTTTCTGTTTGAAAGAGTCAATTTTCTTTTCTGGTACACACACATACACATACACATACACATACACACACACATATATATGTATGGTCTCGTCTTATAAGAGAGTTATCATCATAGGCTCTTCACAATGTTTTGAGAGTTACAAATGTCAAATGATGTTTCCTTTTGTTCCGTTTTTGCTTGGTCTACATATTACAAACTATAGGCATGGATATATATTGTCTTACATTGCTTGATACATAACACCACATAGGATCACTTAGGATAATATATAACACATGAGACGTTTGTGTAACCATGGACCCACATATATAACATAATCACAAGATACACATCAAAGCCACATTTCCCAAAATGAAAAGGTACAACGATCCACTACAATCTACGCTTACTCACAGGGACTTCCCACAACACAACGTCTTCCATGGTGAAATATTTATTACAATCCTATTTTTATTAGTTGAGTATAATTGTCTGAAGAACACATAACATGGGATTCTTCGTTCCTCTTGCAACTAGGATGCATGTTTTTGTTTAACATTTCACCTATAGTGGATCCTTTAGAATTTACTCGTTTCTCTTATAGAAATAAATTTATATAGCATGATTGTGATTAGGAACGTATATACACATATGCGTCTTTATATAGCATGATTGTGATTAACAACGTTTAGACACATATGTGTCTTCTAATATTTGACTTAAGGATTTGTTTCCAAGATCCAAGTTTACTTGGTTTGGAAAAATACTCTCGTTACATGGAGGAAAAATTCATAGGAATAAAAAGGAAGGTTACTAGATCAATAGAAAACCTATCCTGAGTTCATTTCATAGCATTGTTTAATACCGACAATACACTCTTTTCATCTTCAAGTTATTACAACCAACTATGTAAATTAACTAATTAAATTGTATCTTTCTTAATTCACAATTTGTTGCTCCAATTAGGAAGTCATATTTTCACAATCATATTGCGCATAGAAGGGTACATTACACTGTGTTCTGTTATAACGATTTTCCCTTGAATTTAAGTGACAAATTTCACATTTCAAACTACTTCTGTTTCATCATCATAAGGATTCACTCTCAGTAGCAACGAGTTAATTACATGTTTCAACCATAAATTCTACTTCCGAATGATCTTAGATTTAATATATTCCTATCTACGCCAAGGGTTCTACTAACTTTTACAAGTCCAACTAGAGTGCAATTTCCTTAACTCACAAGACCTTGGCTATAGCCAAAGGTATCCCAATCTCAAGGCTACATTTCATTATTTCATTAGCATCGTTGTTTAACCACATTCATGCATACAAAGCATGTGATCATGCATCATATTTGGTTTTCCAATTTATTAGGTTGTATTATTCATGGAGCTCTACTTTATCACATTCATTTTATGATCACATTTGACATTTTAGTTGGTTTTGACATCGCTCAATGGTGTACCATTTTCGTAGCGGTCATTCCTTAGTTTAATCTTATTTACCCTTTTACTAACTACATTTATGTGGTTACTTTGGTTCGTGTTAACATCATTTTGGAACAAATGAAATTCCTATAACACTTACATAACACTGAGGGATTTAAGACTACAAGGAGTACAACCTCGCACAAGACAACTCATTTCAATGCTCTTGGACATGGAAGTATAAGTGTATATTGAAAGAGAGATATCCCAAACAATCTTATGCATTTCAAAAGCCTCCTAAGGACCTATTTCAATTGTTGGGTAAATACGCAAGTAATTCGACACGTAGTCTCCATTCACATAATTTAGATCTCACAAGAAATCAATCGTAGGTATAACCACCAACTATCTTGCAAGGCTTTGGCCACCCACTAGGGTACCAAGGAAAATTACACACAAAGGGGTTAAACTTATTCATGATATGGTCAGACCTAACACACCTAGACATGATCACCTCACTCGTCCCAATATGATAGGTTTCACAACATATATGCACCACCTCATAAAATATCAAGGAAATGGACCTTAATAAGACATCTTAGGTGTGAAGCATGAAGACGATTAATGAGATCAGAGTATTTCATTAACACGATCATTGTTTTATACCCTGGAAAAGGACTCCAATGGGGGGAGGAAGTATAATAGGCATTACAACTCGTTCTTTTAATTTCGTTAGTTTTGATGAGATGAGATTCTACCTAGCATTTTGGGTGTTAAGGAAATAAACCAATAATTAACATAGAAAAAGATTAGTTTAACATCTTTATAACATAGGTACAACCTTGAGTACAACTTCACAACCAATTTGACACTATAAAATATAGCCACATTGGTATTCCCTTTCAAAATATACAAAGAACAATTCTTCGAACAACAATACATATCATTATTCTATGGTAATACATGTATTGAAAGATGAATATAACTTTACAATGACAACTCGTTAATTGCGACATGTCACATCTAGAAAATTCCTCTTGTTCAGAGTACTTGTAACCAACGTTCGTCAATCCTAGGACTGAGTATGGAAATCCCCTACACTCAAGCGTAAATCCACACATTCATCATTTCAAACAATTGGAAAAGACAATAGAGATAAATAGATAGAGAGAGAGAGAGGTCATTTCTTCACACATTCGCACTTCCATATTCTATTGTTTTTGTTTTCTAGATATAAGAGTAAGGAAAGGAGGGAGAAAGTCTAGGATTCATTTTCTTTTCAAATCACCATAACATCTCATATCCAATTTTCATTTCCTTTCAAACTCATGTACATTTGACCCATTTACGTTTTCAAAACTCTAGAGAGAGAAAGGGGAAGAGAGAGAAAGTATGGAATTCATTTTCTTTTCTATTCATCATATCATAACCACATACATTATCCAATTTTCATTTTGTTTCCAACCCATAAACATTTATAACTTATTTACATTTTTAGAACCAGTCAAAATATCATAGTTACTTCTAGAAAGAGAAAAGGGAAGAGAGAGAAACATCATGATTTCCAAAAAAATTCATATAATATAAAGTGTGGAAACGATATCTACAAGGTTCTATGGTTAGTTAGGAGTCAACAAAACCCTTAGAAGGTGTGTTCAGCTAAAGTTGTAATTTTGGTGCAAGTTGGTCGAAACATCTAAAGTGCTTACAAATTTGGGCCTTGAAAACACTCATTTTAAGGTTGAACACAAAATTTGATGATTCCTGCGTACTCTCCCATATACATAGAATTCATCGTGTCTAATGAAAGTTTATTACGAAGAGTAGAGCTCAAGTTACAAGGGCAACTCTGGGGCTAGTTATCATAATTGCGACAACTCTTATCACTCAATGACCAGTGGGCCCCAAAAACCACTTGCAAAACTAGTCTATGAAGGTGTTTTCATTGAAATACAAATGGGTTATGATTCTGTTGTTGGCGGTCTAGGGATAGGAGGAAGTGGTTTTCATTTTCATTCAAACTAAGCGACAACCGTAAGTTGAAACCGATCGTGTTTTATTAAAATGACCATGCCACTATAAGTGACTGATAAGATAAGAGGGTTTAGGAATACGACTTGCAAGTGCATTAAATAATTTCAAACAAATCGGTTAAGGTTCCCTAAGGTGTTTCATGTCGTGGGGCCATGCAAAGAGTTTTGGTTTTGCGGTACGTTTGGGTGTGGCGCTCCATGTGCATGAATTTTGAGATCATTTTTTAATTTATGTTTTATTCGCATCAAGGTAAGATTTTGTCAATTGTTGGAATTATATTCTCTATCATTCAACATTTAATTTTAAAAAAATTGGAAATGATGAAGCAAAATTTAGTGCAAGCGAAAAGGGGAAAACCATACCTTTTACGCAAAACTCGCGATCCCCGCATTCGACGAGACCGCATCAGCTTTAGGCATTCGGAAATAGTTTACATGCATCCTCAACTTCTCCATTTGTACCATTCAATACAACATCTAAGGCCACATAATTCATGTTGTGATTCCAACACATTATCTCCCACCAACATATCATTTTCCACATTCAAAATTCAATACACTTTGCCAACAAAACAAAGCCAATGTGGTCACAACTACTTAATAAGCTATTATCCTTGCCAACCAACACTTAAGAAGTCTCAAGATGATGGAGCGGAAAAACAAACACCAGGACATATGGCTATGCGGTCCATGACCCAATCAATATCTCCCACTCATGTAAATGTTGTTATGGTACCAAGGAAACAAATCCATGAATTTCCCTTACAGATTTTACTGACTTGACCATGATAAAGTTTAGATTTTTCCTCGCACTAGAAGGCACAACCGATATAGTCATACATGCTCCCATAAATCTTTTTGAACATACAACATTTAGAGAGATTAAAAAAACAATCATTGCAGTCATATCGGTCAGCAAAAACATCAAGAGGATCTGCCCATTCACCACGCCAAGGAAATAAATCCATCCCACCACCACATGTTAAATTTTCACAAAATGTTAAAGTTTAGAGCTTCTTTTGGAATAGTAGCGCATTCTAGGGTTCACAAAACCCCCTCCCTAGCACTTGCAAAGCACTCTACAATATCCTTCTTTTATTGATCTGCTAAAACATTTAACAATATTATTTGAAACGCCTATACCCTGATCATTAAAACCCCCATTTTGGCACAGCTGGTAAGGAAACTGGAAACATGTGGAGTTGGGTGTAATCTCTACCAAAATATCTGATAGCCATATCTACACATATGCTCTGAAGATATTATTTTGGCACAGGAGGAGGTTGTTGGAAATGGACTAACCACGCACAAGGAGAGTGAAAGAGACAAATCTTGCATAGACATATGTGGGATAGCAGGAAGGGCACGTTCAATGTCTTAACAATACAATTATTTAGAATAAAAGATAAACATCAAATAAAGGTAAAGACCAACAAGCTTACAGTGCACGTAGCATAGGCACTCGAAGCAACAAATCAATACATCTAGACATTACAACGCATACAACAACCAAACAGTGGCAAATAGGCTTCCTTTCCTCTTAGAGACCAATGAACACATTTCAGATACAAATACAAATCCAAATCAGTCAATTCGAGCAAAGCGAGGAGATATTGGGTTTGTAGGTATATCCTTGCGTGCAAGACTGATTTAACCCATAATGTACTAATTTTAGGACGGCCATAACTAGATCTCCACTAGCAAAGTTCCACGTAACATTCTGTTTAATTAAAAATGAGAGTACAAAAATCTTATTTTGCTACTGCAACTATCTAATTACTGCTAAATTTGCAATGTTAACCTTGGTTTCATGTGGTCCACAACATTAGATCCCAAATAGAATGAATGAATGAAAGTTTTTAATGACGTCCACGAGACCGAGCAGTCTATGGGACCCAATGTGTAAACACAAACTAGGCAGCCAAACATAAAAAAGATGCCCAAAATAACCATTACTTATGCCTTTCTTCCAGTTCTTTGCTAATCTTGATTCTTTTGCTATGAATTTTGATCAAGAAATCTGTTGTTTTTGCCACCCTTTCCTCTTCAAACAAAGTGGTAAGATCATCCATTGTTAAAATATCCATGTAATTGCTCTGTATGTCCTCTTAAGCTACACATTCCATGATGAAATGACATTATGATTCCATCAAGCCCGACATGCAAAGCTCGATAAACCCTTTTTGAGCACTAGTTTTTAGTCCGTGCAATTAACATTTTAGCTTTCCACTTTATCATCGCTCCAATATAATGTTTTTTCCCATGATCACATGTGGGATTAAAATTCTTGACATAGTATTCTCTTTTTCGTCCAAGCTGCTTATTCCACATGATATTTCTGAATTTCTCTCTCACATAATTTTTTATTTCTTCATTAGTGCTAGGACACTCTTGTATGCTAATGCCCCATTTGCTCATCCACTTGTCGTTTTGCTTCATCCAAGTTTTCTTCCTCCTATTTAACTTTTCCTCTATTGCTATTTTAGGCCACCGAGAATCATCCATGTTTTCCACTTTCTTGAAGTATCCTAATAGCCGATCATCGCCACCGCTTCTATCGAAAAGACTTTGGCTTCAGCGAGGATGATTTCGTATGAAACTGAGGATTTTATTTTGAAACTGCTTGTAATTAGATGCTTTTGAATTCTTTCTATTTGTTTCTGTTTTTGTTAGAAATAAACTAACACTTAATTCAACATATGAGTTAAATGTTATATTATAATAAAGTAATTTTTTAATTACTTTAGTTAGATTATATTAAGTCAACTCATAGTTGTCTTTAGTTGTCTTATCACATGTTTTGTGAGATATTGTTCAATCTCATTTTGTTTATTCCCGGATGATTTCATGAGGGGAAATAGGGGCAATTAGGGGCAGTGAATATTATCCTGCATTTTATTCTCAGATTAGTTTATCTATTTCCATGTATTGTGGATGAGATAGAAGCTGTCCAATATCTATAAATATTGCAGCTCTCTCTTCTTATTGTAATGCTTGATTTTTAAAGATTAATAAAATATACAAGCACCGTCTTGCTTCTGTGTAAAAGCTTCTGAGTTGTTTTGTGTATTTGCTTATTATCAAAGTATTCAACTCCAACATCTGGTATCAGAGCAACATTCTGATCTAAGGAAAAGTGTAGGAAGTTTTGAGGGAGGAGGAATAAGAAGCTTGAGCTAGGAGGAGCCAGAGTTGCCCCCAGCCTCTTCACAGAGCCCCTGCCCTACTCCACATGCCAGAAGCAGCAAAAGCAATAGTACAGAAACACCTCCAAGATTGGTAACAAAGTGATTGTATCATTTTTTTTTTAATATTGTTCATTGCATATGAACTATATACAATTTTTTTCTTTTTCTCTAATTCAGAGATCCTGTTTAGTGTGATTTAATTTAGTGGACCCCCAATTTTGGAGGCACCACTATTCGGGTTTGGTGTGTAGGTTTCATTTTTAATAAAAAAAGAAACATCCACCACCGATCTGCAACCTGTATGCAGCTGCGGTATTTGCATATATCTGTGAATTCACCTTGCAGACCTGTGGATTTACCTGACAGCTTCACACCTGCAAAAGAAAAAAATGAGCTGGATACTGATCTGGGTGTGCGTCTTCAATCTGCAAGCAATTCCTATGTGACCTTGCAGAACAGAGCGTAAGAGAGCCTTTAAGGCGAAAGGGCGGTGAAGGAAACAAGGCTGACGATGGAGGAAACAAAGCTGCACACATGTGTAAGTTAGACCTGTGTTTTCTGCGTTAAAAATCGTTTTAAAAAAAAAAAAATCCTTTTTTGGACGATGTGAAAAAATCAGGACAAAAAAAAAATCCATTTTTGGAAAGGGGCTCGGAAAAAATATTTTAAAACGGTCATAACTTTCAACTGGTACCTCGGATTGAGGTGCCATTTTTTTAAAGTATATGTTTTTTCGAGCTCTACGCTTTGGTTTAGTCAAAGAGGCCAAAGTGCCAAAAATTTAAAAAATTGCGAAAATATTAATTTTTTGTAAACAAGAAGGGGGTGCAATTTTCTTTTTCTATTTACAAGATGTTTGTAAAAATGGCCGATAGTGCCGAAAAATCATTGTAAAAGGCCAAAAAGGAGCCCACACTCAATAAAAATCAATTTTGGGGGGGGTGTGTGTACTGATTTGAGGGGGGATTTGTTTCGTGTTTGATTCTCTATCTCTCTTTTCTTTCGTGCACAAATGGCTAACAATGCGCCCAAATTATTTTTGCCCGATTCACAACTCCTACGAGGAGATAATTATGCTACATGGAAAATGAAAATTAAAACTCAACTTGAATTTGAGGACATAATTGGTGTAGTTGATGGCTCGATAACGAGACCAGAAAATGATATTGCTCAACAACGTGTGTTTGATCGTGCTAATCAAAAGGCAAAACTTATAATTCTGTTTGGTGTAACTGATGATGTACAACCTCATATTCATCAAGCGACAACTGCAAAAGAAGCATGGGATAAACTAGCAACTGTATATGAAGCTAAGAACAAAAATGCTATTTTGCAATTACAAACACAACTCCATTGTCTCAAAATGAATTCTAATGAGTCTATTGAAGGTTTTCTAAAGCGTGTTGCTATATTGAGATCATCTCTCCAAGATTTGGAAGTAGAGGTCACTGATGAATCTCTTGTCCCTATTGTATTGAGAGCTTTACCAGCCTCATACAAAATATTTGTCACAACTCTCAACATTATGGGTCCAACTACAAGTTTTGAAGAGTTAGTGAACATGTTACAACAGGAAGAGTCCATGAACAAACCTGTAGAAGATGAGGAACAAGCCCTCTCTTCATTCCATAAGGGAAAGAAATAGATTCATACAACTGGTAAGCAACACAAGCAACATTCTCAACAGAATACTCAAGGGAACACTCAGCAAAAGCAGTGTCAGATTTGTGGCAGAAAAGGACATGACTTAAAAGATTGTTGGTATAACACATTTCAGAAGGGTTCATCTAGTGGCAAGAAGCCAAATTTTCAACAATCTAGTCAAGGTTATCAAAACAAACAACAAGGACAAAGGAAAAGTAACTGGAAAAAGAAAACACCGCAGCACGACAACATTGCTGAAGAAGAAGATAACTCACCAGATGAGGACTTCCTATTTGCTGCACAATCAACTCAAGAAATCAATTCACCACAGGAAATTTGGTATGTTGACTCAGGAGCAACAAGACATATGACTGGGAGAAATGATTGGTTCTTAGAGTTAAATAATACACCTAACAAAGACTTTGTTTTGTTGGGTGATGATTCATCGTACAAAGTACAAGGAATTGGAAACATCTCCTTACCTCTTGGATCAAGAAAGTGCACAATAAGAGATGTTCTATATGTTCCTGGATTGACAAAGAATCTACTTTCAGTAAGTCAGCTTTTGGAGCACAACTTAAAAGTGGATTTTGATTGTATAGATGGAAAGAAGATGTGTTTAATCAAAGATAAGTCTAAAAACTCCAACATTGTTGCACAAGCTTCTGGTGTAGGTCATATGTTTCAATTGGATTTTGTTCAAACCAAAAATTAGGCCCTTGTAGCTAAGGATACATCATTGGCACAATTGTGGCATCGAAGATTTGGCCATGTAAGTTTTGGCTATCTTGAAACACTTCGAAAAAATAATATGGTAAGAGGACTGCCAAATTTCAAGAAAAAACGAACAAGTGCACAAATTGTTGGGCAGGAAAACAACATAGAGCTTCTTTTCAGAAAAGCAGTACATTCAGGGCCCGTGGTAAACTTGATCTGGTGCATACCGATCTGTGTGGACCTATGAGACCTAGTCATTCAGGGTTTCAATATTTTATGCTTTTTGTTGATGATTACTCATGAAAAATGTGGGTATACTACATTCGCACCAAAGACCAAGCCTTTGAAACTTTCAAGAAATTCAAAGTAGCTTGTGAAAATGCAACTGGTAAGAAAATAAAAACACTCCACTCAGATCGAGGGGGTGAATACACCAGTAATGAGTTCAAAGCTTTTTTGGAAACACATGGAATTCGTCGGCAAATGGCACCTCCATATACACCACAACAAAATGGTGTTGTTGAAAGAAGGAATAGAACTATAATGGAAATGGTAAGGTGTATGATTGACGACTCAGGCTTGAGTAAAACATATTGGGCAGAAGCAGTAAAAACAACAGTTTATCTGCTGAATAGAGTTCCCACTTCCGCACTTGATGGAATAACACCACAGGAAGCTTGGTCAGGGAACAAACCATCTATAAAACACCTTAGAGTTTTTGGATGCAAGGCAAGTAGGCACATTCCTAAGAAAAAGAGAACTAAACTTGATATGAAATCAGAACAACTTATATTCTTGGGATACAGTGATGAAGCCTTGGGATACAGGTTAATGGATCCAAAAACAAGAAAAAATTTCACAAGTAGAGATGTTGAGTTTTTTGAAAATAAAGAAGCAGATGATCCTTCCATAAACTCACAAAACAATCCTACTAAGAAAATAGAAGATGTTCTTGATGAAGATAATGATGATGAGGATAATTCAACTCCTCCATCTACAGGAACAACTAAACGTATGCCTAAGTGGTATACTAATCTAATTCAAGATGCTAAGTTGGATAGTGATCCTAACACATCCACTTCAGGACCAAGAACTCGTAGTATGACTCAAAATGAGGTAAACTTAGCCTTAATGAGTACAGTAATTGAATCAAGTGAGCCCACTACAGTTCAAGATTCCCAGCAGTCAAAACCTTGGTTAGATGCTATGAATTCAGAATTCAACTCTTTGATTAAGAATAATACATGGCAACTTACAGATCTTCCACCAGGGAAGAAGGCAATAGGTTGCAAATGGATATTTAAAACAAAGTACAAATCAAATGGAAGCATTGATAAATACAAGGCAAGATTGGTAGCTAAGGGTTATGCACAAAAAGAAGGCATTGATTATGAAGAAACATTTGCACCAACAACTAAGATCAAAACACTCGGGATGATATTTGCACTTTGCACAATTTGGTTGGAAAGTTCATCAAATGGATGCAAAAAGTGCATTTCTCAATGGGGATTTACAGGAAGAAGTCTACATGACTCAACCTTGAGAGAAGATTTTGTCATACAGGTAAAGAAGGAAAGGAATGTAGACTCATAAAGTCATCATGACGGTCTCAAACAGGCTCCTGGGGCATGGTACATAAAGATTGATGAGCATCTCATCAAACATGGATTCAAAAGAAGTCTATATGATCCTAATCTCTATCTCAAAAAGCAAGGGGGGGAGATCGTGATCATAGTAGTATATGTCGATGATCTAGTCATCACCTTTGGAAGTTCTGTGAAGATGATTGAAACAACTAAGGAAGATCTAAATCGATCATTCGACATACTTGGATCTCGGGCTTCTTCATTATTGTCTTGGACTTGAAGTATGGCAAAAGGAAAATCACATCTTTGTTACTCAACTAAAATATGCCAAGACAATGCTCGAGAAATTTAGAATGATGGATAGTATACCAATGGCTACACCTATGGAGACAAGGCTTCAATTGTCTCACACATATCCATCAGAACAAGTAAATGTTACTCTATATCGACAGTTGATTGGGAGTCTCATTTACTTAACTTATTCTAGGCCAGATATCAACTATGCAGTCAGTTATCTTTCTCAATTTATGCAAGAACCAAGGGTTTGTCACTGGAAAGCAAAAAGAGGGTATTGAGATACATCAGAGGAACCATGGACTTTGGCCTAGAATACAAGAAGAATGATAACTTCTTCTTGACAGGATATACAGATTCAGATCATGCAGGGAACGTTGATGATAGGAAGTCCACTTCAGGATTTGTGTTCTTTTTGGGATCTGGACCTATTTCATGGGGGAGCAAGAAACAAAATTGTGTTTCAAGGTCTTCCACAGAAGTAGAATATCGCACAACAGGAGGAGCATGTCGTGAAGCGATTTGGCTCAGACGGATACTTGAAGGATTGGGAATTCCACAGGATCATCCAACAATCCTACATGTAGACAATGAAGGAGTAATAAAACTTGTTTGGAATCCAGTTTTTCATGAACGCACCAAACACATTGAGGTGCAGGTACATTTCATTCGTGAACAAGTTCAGAACAACAACATTCAGCTTCAGCATTGCCCGACAGAACATCAGCGTGCAGATATCTTCACAAAATCTCTTGCACATCCTAAATTTGAGGCATTTAGATTATTCCTCACCAACTCTCTTCAGAATATGCTGAATTAAGGGGGGGAATGTTAGAAATAAACTAACACTTAATTCAACATATGAGTTAAATGTTATATTATAATAAAGTAATTTTTTAATTACTTTAGTTAGATTATATTAAGTCAACTCATAGTTGTCTTTAGTTGTCTTATCACATGTTTTGTGAGATATTGTTCAATCTCATTTTGTTTATTCCCGAATGATTTCATGAGGGGAAATAGGGGCAATTAGGGGCAGTGAATATTATCCTGCATTTTATTCTCAGATTAGTTTATCTATTTCCATGTATTGTGGATGAGATAGAAGCTGTCCAATATCTATAAATATTGCAGCTCTCTCTTCTTATTGTAATGCTTGATTTTTAAAGATTAATAAAATATACAAGCACCGTCTTGCTTCTGTGTAAAAGCTTCTGAGTTGTTTTGTGTATTTTCTTATTATCAAAGTATTCAACTCCAACAGTTTCCCCACAAACGTACTGCTGCCCCATATCTCACATCCATATAGCACTATTGGGATTACTAGTAACCCAAAAAGGTTCAATCCGGTCTTCCAATCCCATAACTCCGTTGTTCTGCATCTGTTTTGGAGCATATATAGAGCTTTGCATGCCCCTGAATCCTATTGGCTCTACAAGTTTCCCAACTAAGATTATTGAGAAAGTCTAGCCCCAAATATTTATATTCCTTTACAACTTGCAAGGAGTCCCCATCAAACTCAAAGCTTACTTGTCTCTTTTTCCTTTTTAAGGTAAAGATCGTGATTTTGGTTTTACCAATGCTCACTTGCATTCCCACCTCTTGGCAAAATAGTTCTAAAGCTCTCAAGTGTTCCTGTAAACCCTGCGTTGTTTTAGCCATTAGGATAAGGTCATCCACATAGAGCAACAATTTTACCACATAAGAAGCTAAATGAATCCCACCTCCACCCTTTTTGTCAATCCATTCCTATAGCTTGTCTATATATAATTCAAACAAGGTGGGGACATTAAACAACTCTATTTGTCCCCCACCTTGTTTGACCTCAATATTGCTCCCAAAACAATTGGATAGACAGTCCTTATTTCTGATTTTAGCCCGCACCTACTCATATAGTTTATGTACCGCTGCCCTATATTTATTTGGAATACCCAACTCTTCCATTTTGTCCCACAATTTGTTTCTCGAGAACCGTGTCAAAGGCCTTTTTAAATCTATTAAACAACAATAGACCTCTTCACCCTGCCTGTCGCAAACTTTTTCAATCAAATGCCTAAGAGTGATGCAGTGATCAATAGTAGAGTGCTTTGGTCTAAAACCTGCCTACCCTTTTGCTCTCTTACCTTCCTTTTCATCCCAAAGACTAATTCTACGCTCCACCATGCTGCCAAATAGCTTTCCAAAAAGTGGATTAATCATAATGGTGTGGTAGTTTGCTAGGTTGTTGACATCACCGCTTTTGTGGAGAGGAATGACAATGCTAGTTGTCCAGTTTTTGGAAAACCGAATTGGATAACTCTATTAAAGATATTTTTAATGTGTGGAGTAAGATCTTCTTGCACCCCAATTTAAGAATTCCACTTGCAGACCATCTATGTCCTAAGCCTTGCCCCCTGCTAATCTTTTGATCCCTTCCTTGATGTCTTTCGTGGAGAAGAGTTTGTCCCTATTTTCAATAACATAAGGAAGAGGTGGCAAGTCATTACTTCTTTCATACAACATTTTTGCATATTCAAGCCACTGAGTGTTTGTGATATTATTCTCTACTGTAGTTCTGGTCTACTGAAGCTCTCTCCAAAAACCTCTCGGATTATTCTTCCCCATGGAAATCAGCTCCTCCCTCCTACCTCTCATGTACTCTTCCTTTTTGTTTCTCACTAACTTTCTATATAACTTTGTATCTGTTTTCTCTTTTCTGGAAGCATTTAACCTTCTTTTCACAGCCTTGCATTCTTCATCAAACCATGGATTTGCTGGAAAACTATTTTTAACACTTCTCCTTATCATGCAAGGAAATGATAGGTTGGCAGTTTTCAGGATGCCCATGTTCTGACCACGTGCCACCCCTGACACAACTGGCCCTCCTCCAACCACTCATGCATTCCATTCTCATTACTCCTTTTTTATTATTATTATTTTTCTTCTTCTTTTTTAAAAAAAAAAAGGCTGGGAACTACAACAATCTAAGACTTGAAAAACAATTTGTCTTAGTTGTGTTCTTCAAAAAAGTGGGAATATAGGTGAACAATATCAAGACCAATATTTTGATCTACTTAGCACTAAAGGAAGAAGTATTTCAACTTTCAATTTGAAGAAAAGACTCTTGAAGTTGTATTAGAATAGCCATATCAAGTCCAACACTTTCACAACAATAAATTATAAAGTATCATGGCATACTCCTTCATAAGCTACAAGAATAGATAGACAAATATGGGGAAACGGGTACTCTTATGAAATATATTGTGAAACTCTTATATGCATATGATCTAATTCTAATGGCAGAATCAATTTATTTTCCCTAGATGTCTTTTGTAAAAGGGTAGCGATGGAGGTGAACATTATCAAAACCAATATTTTGATCTTCTCAGTACTAAAGGAGGAAGTATTTCAACTTCCCTATATTTTCACAGCAAGAAAAGTGTCATGGTTGTACACGTAAAATTAAAGGAATATAAGGTGGATGAAGAGTTCTTTATGTTACTAGTTACTAGTGAATAGTCAATCAAATACAAATGTTGTTTCTTCCGTGTAAGTGAAAATTGGCTAAGTTGTGTAAGTAGTTAAGCATTTTGGATAGCAGCTTGTAAGCATGGTTTTAAAAGTGAAAATACATGATATAAGTTAACTAGTATTTCTTCGGTGGAAGCTATAATGGGCCGAGCTCAACAATCAAATAAATTTGAATATGGAAATATAACATTGAATGGTGATATGACATCCATTTTGCATATTAGCAATTAGCATAATAATGTTTTGGTGCACTATTTGAGAAATAGACCCCTAAGGCCATAGTGAGTTTTCTAGACGTGTTAGTGGAAAGTAAATAGTATTTCGTGGATTCAGTGATTGCAAAATGTTTTGAAATGTGTCTAGTTATTGTGTGACATAAGAAAGGGATATAGAAGACTATCTATATGATATAAAGTCTGGATAGAAAATACAAATTATAGTAGACAATTTGTTGCAGGTAAAGTTGTGTACCCTTTACATGACATTTTGAGCTTACATGCAACATCTGAGAGAACTGTAATGAATTTAGGAATGCCACGGGAAGGGGAATTGATTTTCTCCTACTTGCTACATTTTCTTGAAATTACTTCAGGTTGCAACCTCTGAGAGCAAAATTGAGGTTTGGATTGTTAGGGTAAAGAGAACTGATGTTCTTCTGCCTACTACAGATTTTGAAATTGCTATACTTGAAGCTTTGGCTCTCCGAACTTCCTTTTTTCATTTCCAGATGACTTTCACCTTCCATGGTGTGCAATTTTAATTAGCTAAAGGTCAGCAATAAAATTTTAGGTTGTCCTTCCTTTTGCATGCTACAAATTTTGAAATTGCTGTGGGCCGATACTCTAAACTTTGGCCGGTTGAATCTCCTTTTCTTCATTGCCTGATAATTTTCACTTTCTATGGTCTGTAATGGTTAATAGCTAAAGGGGAAGGAAATGAAATTTTAGCTTCTTCTTCAGTAGGTGTAGGTCAGAGATTTGGACTTTGAATCTCCGTTTGGTCAACACCATTCGCCACACTCGTTTCAAGTCTGCTGCTCTTCACCATATTTTTCTTCTTACAGTTCTATAAGTACCTAAATGTTTTCACTTCTTCCAGGGCCGAATTTATCTTCTTTGATACATTCAGGAGTCAACTACTGTTGTCCTTCAACCTCTTATTTCCTAATTAAAAGTTCTTAATAAAGGAATTCAACCAACTAACATTGTATGGAAGGTAGTTGATTGAAGATCTCGGTTTAGAACTAGAAGTCTTCTTTCTTTCCTCATTGTCTTTCCCTTTCACCTAGCAAGCTTATTTATGAATTTGTTTAAATTTATTATATAGGGTAACGAGGATCAGAGAAATAGTGGGGTAATTTTCAGTGATCCGGGCTTTTCAAAATCCCTCAATTTGAGTTTCTTAATGAGCCCGGGCTATTTGAAATCCTTACTTTTGAGTTTTTAGCAATTTTTATGTGGCCTCAAGAATCTTTTGAATGGGTATTAATTTTAACAATAGTATGCTTAAAAAAATATAGTATCTGTAATTGGAGATGAGAGATAATAGATCATTCTCTTGTGAGAGTAACCAAAAAAATTGAAAGGCTCTTCGTGATGTGATTTCATCTAGAAACTAATTTACATATGGAGTGCAATCTTATCTCACAAATTAATTTACATCCAGAGTGCTAGTTGACGACATTAGAGGACAAACCTCTCCATTATTTTTAGTGTTAAGATGGAAATGAAAAAAGATAAGAGAAGGTTCTAACATGCTTCCTCCTAAATCTAATTTTTCTAGGCTTAGGAGCAGGTGGTCGGAACCTGCAGCCTCTAGCATCCCAAATTTGACAATGAAATCAACATCTAGCAAGAAATTAATACTTTGATAACATTTCATCTCATAAATTTATAAACTTCTGAAATGTTATTCGATAGCATTAGGGACACACCACTCCATTCTTTCATAGTGTTAAGATGGTTATGAAATGGCTATCTAAATAGATTCTGCTCCCATTATTTTCATTAGAATAAATAGTGCCAGTTGCATTGCCTAACATTCATACAAAATTTCTAATTAGAATCAAAACATAATATAAGGCTTGGGTGAGAGAAAACACCATTATCACCATATTTAAAGCAAATTGAAATTTAATGTAATCTCGTCAAGCTTTCAGCTTAGCCTTAATTAGAAAGGCACATGAATTCTACAGAGCTCTTTTGTAACATTTGATTCAAAATGCTCATTGTAAAAATGTTTTTTTGAATGTTAATATTAGGAGGAACACAATGTATTGGTCTTGATTCTCGATGTCCGTAGGCAAATGATTTTGAAGAAACATTAGATTTTGGCCATTAATAAGCTTTCACCAACCAATGAAATGATATAATTGTTAATGTGTGATTAGTGATGCAAAACAACGATCTACCGAGGATAACACATAACACTAAATGCATTTGTTTAAGTATAGACTGCCACTCTATCTTGAATGGTATGTAAATATATATGAAGACACAAAATATACATGAGTAATTAGCATTTCAAGAATCAAATGAATTTGTGTAAGCACATACTACTTTTCCTCCCAAAATAAAGGTGGCAGTTAATTTTTTTCTAAATTCAAGTCTTCACAAGACATTGTTCCATTTTATTAAAGTAGTTTCCTTAAATACGTAATTAGGGTTAATTAGGGTCACATTTTAGCCGTTAGAAATTTGTCTAAATTCAAGTCTTCACTAGACACTGTTTTGTATACTTCATTAGGGGTGCATTTTAGTTTTCCATGTGGAAAGCTTTGATATTCCTAAGTTTTTCTAAAGTGGGTTACCATCAATATTATCAAGAATGTTTGTCCAGAGCACAAAATTGTGCAGGCTAAACTTACTTTGTTCAAAATCCATGCTAAAATTTATTAGTTGTCCAAACAACTTGAAAAATCAGGTGGGTTTATTTTAAATGTAGAAAACTTACAAGAGAAGAAATACAATTCAGGAAAAGCCACAAATTGCCACCTGATCTACAATTCATTTCGTAAATGAAAAATTTGAATTGATCCTTATTCAAAATAAACCTCAACAAAATCAAATCTAAATGGTTATTGAGTTTAATGACAAGTGGATTTTATTCATAGTTACCAACAGATGTGGGATAAGGGTACCTGTATGATAATGGGGGATGGGAATGCCATTTAAATTAGGGCGCATTAAAGGTATGGTTATATTGTATGTACATGTCACCACAAAATGTGCATATAATGTGGCCCATGTCACTGTAATGGAGTTTATTGATAACTATGATTTTATTTCATGGATAAATAAGCATAACTAAAAAACTCTACAGGTTACAAATAAATTACTTTTGATCTCTTCTAACTTAAAACATACCAGTGCCCAGTGTTTTAATGAGTATTGTCTCCGTGAGTGTTACTTTGTTGATTACTTGATGGCCTCTTCTGGTCATATTAGATCATTCTAGGCAGTCTTTTTATTTGTTTGATATTAGCATCCCGATAGAAAGTGACACCTAAAATAGAAAACTAATGCATTTATCTTAGGTGAAAAGTAGTTATGAGGTTTTGGCTCAACTTTAAGTACAATTGTACCTGGTTAATCTGGTTCAAGTTGACACGTCTTGCTCCTCTTAACCCCAAATACACTACCTCGTAAACAGGGAAGATAACTCAGTAAACTTATAATATGATACTCTAAAATTATCCTTGGCCAAGCATTCAAATTACCTTTCAAAATTCCATAAATTCCATCATTTACATTGTGTTTGACAAAATGGTTCTCTTGAATTTGCATCACATACACTGCTACAAGTTTTTTCAGCAGGTCACATTAAGTTGGGAGGCATGGCAGACTAAATGTTACCTCTCTACCCTCACACATCAATGTCATAAAAATATTCAGGGTAACAAATTAAGTTATAAGGAATGTAGTATAAAAACGGTGAATAACTCAGCACTGCAGTTACTAAGAGCCACAAATCAAATTAGCCCAAATTAAATGCCCACAACCTTGCTACTTATAATTAATCCCATGTGAGATCCATACTGCTATTAAATAAGCACGATCCTTCAGTTCTTTTAAATGTTTGAAAGTTTAACCAATTTACGCACCATTTTCTTTTACATTCCCAAACACTTTACAATGCTAGAAGCTAAACCCTTGTACCCTCGAAGTCTAACCCTTCCCTCGAAGTCTTTCTTTTTATTATTAACATTTTGTGAGCAGGTCAATCAAAAGAAATTTTTGGGGAGACTTCGAAAGAAGTATAAAGCCAGAGTTTTTACAAAACTTTTATGAAGGTTTTATTTGAGCAAGCAAAGAGATGAAAGGAGTATTTGAGAAAGGTTATGACGTGGTAGTCCAAATCATAGCTTAAATGGATGACAAGGGAAAAGCATATTTAAATTCCACTAGCTAATGGAAAAAAACTAAACTCAACATAGATATATTAACAAACTAGTTATGTCCATAGATGTATATGTGGAAACTAAAGGCTATTTTGATTGATAAAAGTATGTGGAAACTAAAGGATGTTTTGATTGATTCAAGTATGTGGAAACTAAATGTTGTTTCGATTGTTACGAGTAAGTATGAACATGAAGTTATTTTGACAAACTTTGACCTAAGAAAGTAGAGGTTAATTTCAGAGCAAAAATCATAACTCATGAGATTGACTTAAAATTTGGCAAACGTTGAAAGTCATGACTAACTGGGTTTATGTTTCATGAAGCACAAAAATAAAAATTAATCATATTTGGACACAAACTTTCAATCTGTAAACAAAATTCTAGCAATGAAACTCACATGCGTTGGGTATCATCTCAAATCCATTACCACCATTGAATTAAGTTCGACCCTTTCCCACACCATTCTCGCTTGCATTATCAAATCATTTTTAATTTCTAAGTGAAACTCTTAAATTCTTAATTGTTTTTCTCATATTAAAATTTTGAGAGTCAATCCTCCATTCAAAAAGTTTCTTACATAGTTAATGCAATAGAACAAATCAAAGTGAGGAAACGAGTTAGTCTAAAGTGTACCTAAAATGAATGTTTAAGGGAAGGATATTCATAAGGCCAAGTTTTTTTGATAGCTACAAGTAATGTATATGCTTTGCCATTTTGACTAACTCGACCTAAGTATGTTGATGTTCATGGCTAGCTTGGTTTGTGTTTCCATGAAACATTGACACTTAGATTTTTGATATTTGGGTACAAGCTTTCAATCCATAAATAGAAACCATGGAAAGTTTCAATGGATTAACAACCAATATAATATGTTATTACGAGTATAATGGTTAATTTTTTCAACCCTCCTCGTAAATGTATGTATAGTAAACCATGAACATAAAAGAGGGCCATTGTGAGGGAATGTGTAACGGATTTGGTTTGTGGATATGTGCGAGACATTGAAGTAAATAAGCTAACAATGTTTTTAGTCATTTATGTAAGAAGTCGTCATCTAGTACAACATGGAAACTTTCTAGCAAAATGGGCTTTCCGGGTATCACGAAGTGATGGGCTTTATGATTTTATACCAACAATTACACAGGAGGTGCAATAGATACACCGATAGGCGTGTATAGTAAAAACAAAATCAGAAAAGAAACACAATTAAATCAAAGTATAAGGAAAACGAGAAGAAAGGAATGCAAGAACCAATACGCAAAGAGAGTACTTGAGGGAAATTTAAGTTTGGTTGTATTGGTGATGTTTCATATCCATGGGAAATTAATCTATCCATGAACAACTACTAACTTTAAGGAAGACATGTCGACAAACTACGGTGAAACTCAACCTACATATTACATTTTGAAGTTTGATCACAATTAATTTCTAGAACATAGGAAAAAGTGAAAAACTATAAGGGTTAACGTACCCCCTGCATTTCTTTTGAAAGTTCTTTTGTTCGAATTAGGTGCAATAAGTGAACTCACCATGGGTGTTAATATTAGTGGTGAAAACCTTCCATTGTAAGGGCATCCCCTTTTTTTGCTTACACTTCTCACACGCACACAAGGAATTGAATTTATCCATTGTCTTAAGCATGGCATTGACAAACAATGCCAAAATGAATCTTCGGATGATGTGTTGTCCATCACCATATCAATGAAAATCATTGGATTTGTCATCCTTTGTCACAAATACACAAATCAAAAATCAAGAACTAAAAAACATTGAGTATGTACAACAATCAATGAAGTCATTAACAAAATTTGCATAGTCAAGATGAATATCAATGCACACTACTAGTATCTAAAATGTAATTAGAAATATGAATACTTTATATGGTACTAAAGTGTTGATATTGAAGTTGTTTTATCGAGTTGTGTAAATCGCTTGTGTAAATGTTAGTCACAAGAATTTGGAGTCATAATTATCTTTGGAACAAAATAAGATATAGGAAGAGGAATATATTTGGTATATGAAGATTAAAAAGATGTTTTTTCCTTGTCGGTAACCACAAACTAGTAGTTGGTTAAGACAAGAAGCAAAATACCATTAGTTAGTATGGAAGGAATTGGTAGCATGTTTCTCCTAAAAGCACAACATTGAAAGATACGGACATAAGGAAGGCCAACAATATCTTGCTCTATATATAGTCAATCCATCACAATACAAAACATTTGAATAAGTCTTTTATATAGACACAAGCTTTGTTTTATAATTGTAATGGAATGTTGAAGGTTTTTGTGCAATGGAGGTATTGAAAGGGAAATATTGAATAAGTTAAAGATAAAGGATTGAAAGTGAAACATTGTAGGGGGGAGAGGGGGATGAAGAAGGGGATTTAGGGAGAGAGTTCCTCTGATAGGGAATTTTTGGAGTGGACATAAGAGATCCTCTCCTTCAAAAAGTCACATATGGACAACATGTCATTTTTGCAAACCATTGCTCAAGGGAGAAAGGGGGGTGTGATGTATAGAGACTTGAAGCAATGAACTTTGGGGATAATTATGAAAGTAAGCCCTTCTCGTTCAATACTCCTAGTGTCAACAATTCTTGTTTGCAATGTCAACCCTTTATGTTTTGTGGATAGTTTAGAAAGGGGGTGTGATGTATATATACTCGAGGCAATGAACTTTGGAGATAACTATGAAAGTAAACCTTTCTCGTTCAATACTCCTATAGTCAACAATTAATATTTGTAATGTCAACCCTTAATTTTTTGTGGATAGTTAGAGCCTATGCGATAATGAGGGCATTGCACTTGTCCTTCAAGTGAAGAAGCGATATAGAAATGGAAAAGCTAGGGGACTTGACATCCCATGTTGAGTTGATGTAGTTGTTGAATTTGATAACCACAAAACATGGCAAGCCGGGTAGTTTTTTCAACTTTATAGGCAATAGATTTAACTTGGAAAGGTGAAAAAAACTTGATCGTTCCATCGCCACATCATTTATTTAAGGAAATGTTTATCAAGTATTAAATTTTTCTTAATATCTCATCAACTTGTAAAGCCCTACTTTTTAATGGATATGTACCTTTTGGGATTATTACAATCACTTTATTATGTGTTTTAATAACATTAGTGTCGATCTAATACAAAAAAATGGTGAACATAACATAAATATATGGTATATAAATAATAGAACTTGACCCATATTCTAAGGGTCACATAGTATTCGATAACTTTGAAAAATATCAATAAACTATATGTCAAAGGAGCATAAAATTAGAAAGGAAAATAAGAATGTTGTACATAGAGAATGAAGATCATGTCGTTGTCATCCTATTTATCCTCTCCATTAAGAGACAACATGATGTTTAAAAAATCAGATCCGACATTGTCATTGTAGTTGTGGATCTCTATGTCGTTGAGTTGGTGCTCCTCAATTATATTTCGAACAAATCCTCTCACACTTGACACTAGGTACACATAAGCGAGTGGAGTCAAAGTGGATCCATTAGTTGGACCCAAATACCTCATCTTCCATCTCAAAGCTTCCTTGTGTCATTATTCTCATTGCTCATATCAAGCCTCCTCTTGAACAACACGAACCATTGTGTGGATATTGCTAATTAGGCATTGAGTGCACCGTGTTATAGTTAAGGAATAATTTATAATGGCGCTTCATTGACAAGAAGTGTAAGTAAATTTAAAGCTGGTGAAAATATGAACATAAATCTGCTGTAGACGAAGGTGAATTTGAGTTGTAAAGGCACTATTGAGCTTCATTGAGGAATTCATATCCACAATGACTCTAAGTAAGACTAAAACACGAGAAAATAAACATCATCATGAATAAGGGAACAACCAATTCAAAAGCCATGCTACTAGATGTTGAAACATTGGTTCAAGTGGGAAATGGAGAGTTTCTTATGAAGATTGGAGTGGGAAGCGATAGTGAGATTCTATGTAATTTTTACATGAGAAGTGATCTCGCCTTGTGTTCGGTGCTTCAAACAACCCTTGCCCATTTTTGATCCTTCTAAATCCCCCATGTATAGCAAAGTTCCATGCAACAATGATCTTAGTAATATATCTCTCCTACTAGCACATATAATTATATCTAGGCCAACCTTCTTCTACCATCGGCGTTCTCTCTTACAAAATGTTGACAATAGGAAATGACACCTAAGTTGTTGGAATCATATTTAGATGTGGACATGACAACCAAGGCAAAGACTTCCGGTTGGGACAAGGTCTAATGGGATTCAAAAGAGGTTCTTTCTCGCTCATTTCATGGCTTGGTTCCAAGGTATACACCATCTTCTCTTATTGTCTCTTATTAATCATCGTTTCTCCTTCAAAAGCCAACCCTTTATTTTTGGGAAAATTACTTCATTAGAGCTAAGACCCCCTTTCATTAAGAGAACCACAATTCCCGCCTTTTGGTACCTCCCCATATTAATAATATCTATTGAAGGCTTTTTACTATATGTTCCTCTTGACACATTCGATCTCGAAATCTAATAAAAATTAATGTTAAGTGATTTTGGAAGTTATGCAACATGAGAGAATAATTTTGCATTGTTACGTGGACCGCTCTGATTTAGTCGTGTGACATATGCACTTCAACACAGAGACTCGCTACAATCATCAATCTCCTATCATGTGTCATGGTTGGGCATCAGTAATCTAGTAGTTTTTGTTATTTTCCCATTTCTTGGTGTAACTCACCCTTGTG
Organism: Taxus wallichiana var. yunnanensis; assembly: GCA_018340775.1. Taxonomy (NCBI): domain Eukaryota; kingdom Viridiplantae; phylum Streptophyta; class Pinopsida; order Cupressales; family Taxaceae; genus Taxus; species Taxus wallichiana. Next base: position 90,672,762 of record CM031241.1, on the reverse strand, counting down.
TTGACCTTTCTCTGGTTAACCATTTTTCTATGAACTTAAATCACTACTAAAAGATGGTTTGTCATGTTAGATGAAAGAATAAGAGGATGTAGAATAAATATTTATCAGATTGTTTGATTTTATATTACTATTACTTCACACATTTATGTCACAAACACAACGAGGAATCATTTACATTGGAAAATAGAAAATGGAAAATGTTTAGATTGTGTCTACAATGAAGGACGTATGACAAAATATGTCTACCTTGAGATCAACAATACAAATCTTATACACTTCCATTATTCCGTTTAACAATGAATGAAAAAAATGATTCATTATTCTGATGGTTATTCATGATATGAGACTTAATATCATATGTTCCTCCATTTATAGTGTATGGAGGGGAAATTACAAATAGGAAATTGAAGCTGAAGAACTGAACTAGAACATGTGGAAGTTGTAAAGGAAACAACTGACAATATTTCTCCTAGAATTCCTCTCTAAGTGACATGCATATGGAGATTAAGTCAAAGTTGTGCACATCTGCCACTTATCTTAGAGAACCTTTTCAAATAACTTAAAGTAATGACTTTTAAACCAATAACTTTAATCTTACAATTTCATCCGGGAACATAAGAAATAAGAGAAGAAAGAAGATCTGCCATCTGTAACATCCTACACTTTGTTTTTTCGATAATGAATATACTTGTCGAACATATAATTCAACATTTTCCCATCTGTTGAGTTATTCATAATGTGGGACTTGAAATTATATGGAATTAATCATACGGTGTGGCTCCTCAAATCCTAAGGCATGATTTTTAGACTACTTGGAAGTGATTGAATGTTTAGTTAGCTTCTTTGGTTAGGTAAGAATTTGAGCCTTTGATTATATTTTCTATCAAACATCTCATGTGTGGCACAAGACACACACAATGCGAGTGTATTCGAAGGAGATACAACAAAGGAAGCTAGGGGATATGGTCATCCTAATTGAAATTTGCCAACAACTCAAATCCACCCTCCACCATCTCTCAAAGAATACATACACATATAATCCTCAAGTGAATACATTAAGATGCAAACATGTAAATATAAGTTTTGAGGTTGTCTAAACATCTATACACTTATACAATAAAAAAAAATCTTCAAAGTCCGTAAGGAAAATAATATTAATTTTATTTAATTTAAAATCTTTCAAACTTTATAGAAAATTTACAATTTTTAAGAGCACAATAGATGAAAAAACAAACACATCAAATCAAAAGAGGCATATTGATGATAAATTAATGTATATGTAATGTTAGAAAATAAGGGATAAAATATGCAGAACAATCCCACACGGAATCGCAATAGTAAAAACTAGTATGCAGAAAGATATTATAGATCTAAAAGAAAAGTGTAGAAAACAAAATAACACAACACAAAGTCAATATTTAACATGGTTCTCCAAATTTGGGCTACGTCCACCAAGAATCACTTGCTCATATTTTATTACAAGCCACCTCTTTCTCTCAATACAATACCCAGATCTGTTTAGAGTTGTGCTCAACAAATTCTCCTGAATTCACACTTGAACTCGCACCTATCTACAATGATATGTCATCTCTACATCGATAGGAAACTGCCTAAGTAGTTTTACAATATCTTGGGTACCAAAACCATGGGCCGAAACCACCCCATAAACCTATGGGTCAAAAATCCCGCCCATATGAGAAGAGCTAGTTTCTTGAGATATCAAGCACATGTTTTTAGGGCAATTTTTGTTTTAATGTACAATACTTTTAGTGTACAGTCTTAAACACTTCCACACATGAAAATAGGGTCCGTAAAATAACATATAAATAAACCAATAATCAATTGAATTGTAAGTTGGACTAAAAAATGACTTAAGTGTTACTTTTGTTGAATTGTGTTAAGCATCTTATAATAAAATTCAATATAGATTTTATTTAAATAGTCATTCAACTTTATGTATGAGTTTTCACAATAAAAAATATCAAGTATTGTCGAAAAACTATACTAAAAAAATCATGTATAAATTGTAATCATGTATTTATTTCCCTTTTTAACATGTCCATCCCAGTTGATTTGTGTTCCTGTTGACCATTTTTGGCATCATGTGCACACTAATATTTAGATTAAGATTAATTTTTAAGTGCGCCATTACAAGCTCTCATACATTAATAATTGAAATGATTGTCCTATTTCATGCAACATTTATTGATTATTAAAGTTGTCTTCATAGGGATCAATCTTAAAAGTGTTAACTTTTTAATGATTTTGCAACTTTTTGGGATTAGTATAATTACAATATTATACCCTTTAATAACACAAGCAATGAACTAATATAATTAATACGGAAAAAATTTGTAACCACATTGAACGTTGAAAGTAGAAAATGTTTTATAATATTAAAACATGATGTATTAAGAATAAATTTTGACACATATTGTAAGGGTCACAACAAATCAAAGTGGTGGTGCCCTTAGGAACACATCATTTTATCTACCATGTTGGTGTCTTGAGTGGAGAGGTAAGGTGATGATAGGAGGGCACTAAGTGGATGCATTTCCATAGTCTCCTTCACTAATGCTTATAGAGATGTAAGGTTGCTTACTGTTGAATCCTTCACACCCTTTAACATGCCCCGCACCTCCTTTGGGATTCACTAATGAGAACCGTTTCCGCCATTGCCCACTTTGTCAATAATGTCGTCAATTATATTAAACCATACTTTCTAAGAGTGGAATAAAACAAGGCCACATGGTCTGCTTGAGTATGGATTCCTTTCCACTACCAAATTTCTCGAGCTCCCTATATATATAATGTAAACCTCAAAAATTAAAACGAAAATGAACATAAATGAATTCCCAACAAAATGAAATTCTAAAATAAATACCCTCCTAATCATTTTTTTCACAAATTCCAATTTGACAACAACATAACAATAAGTAGAGATGACAATTGCAACATAAACCTCATAAGTTCCCCTATTACGTATGAAATCCCAAATATCAACGTAAGAGTTTAGTCCCTCCTTGTATTAGAGTACGCCTCCACCATTAGCCAAGCTTCCGAAGGCCATATGTGTTTGGATATGCAACTTTCAAGAATGGTCATAAATGGGCATGCCAATAATTTTTTTGTTAGGGGAAAACTCGTGATCTACTCTCAAATTTTACAACAACCCTCTATTTAGAAAATAGGTGGCCCCAGTTTTGCATGTTTGCTATGGTTTAGGGCACTCCCACCCAAGGCTAATCCATGTCATTTGGCCCTACAAAAAAAAGTCCATTCAAGAATAACCTATATATGAAAATGTTAATGAAACTAATTTTTTTATAGGATTATCAAGATTTTATCACAAGTTTATTAAGAACTATTATAAAATTGTAGTACATTTAACAAAATTAACCAAGAAAGATAAACCATACAAATGGACCTTAGATTATGATAAATATTTCAATAAATTAAGTTTTTTTGGATTACTTCTCCTATATTGTGTATTCCCAATTTCATGAAACTCTTTATCGTAATTACTATTTGCTTACGAGTTAAGTATATGAGGAGTAATTATGGAAGATAATAAGGTGATATTCTACGATTCTCAAAAATTAATTCTAGTCAAGAAATATTATCTAACTCATGATTTGGAGATACTTGGGATTGTTTACTCGCTAAAAACATAACGACATTATTTGTTAGGAAATAAATTCATCAAGTAAAAATCAAGCATACAAGTCTCCAACATATCTTCTCTCAACCTCTATTAAATATGAGACAATAGAGATGGATAGAGCTATTAAATGAGTTTGATTTTGATATCCAATATTTTCCAAGGAAAATGTAATGGCTTCTGCTTTAAGCATAAGGCAAGTATATGCAAATGCTATAACACTTGAAAGAAGTGAGTTTGAAAAAACTATTAAATCTAAATTACTTATAGACCTCTACTTTCATGACCTTTATTAATGTCTAAACAACAACTCATATAATGTACACTTATCCGATCATATTACTACCTATATACGTGTAAATAATTAACTCTTGTATTAAAAATGATGATTTTGTATTCCAAACCAACCTAATATAAAATGATAGATTTTAAGAGACTTCCATGATATACCTATAGAAGGACATACCTGTGTTTTCAAAAACATACCTTTTCAATCAAGAAAATTTACTTTTGGCCCAAGATGAAATAAGACATTCATAAATACGTACAAAAATGCCTAAACTACTTAAAGGTCAAAACAAATAGTGCAAACAACCTAGACATCTCCATCCTTTATCAATACCTAATTGGAAAAGGGAATATGTAAGTAAGGAATTTATTATAGGATTTCTATGAACACTAAACTTCATGAAACTAGCTTTGTTGAAGTTGATAGGATGACAAAAATGGCTCTTTTCCTACCAATAAAATTCATGTCATTTGTAGTTGCAATTGCCCATATATTTGTAAAAGACATTTTTACTTAACGGTATTCCCAATAATTTGGTGTTCAATTTCCACCCTGTATTCATTTCCTCTTTTTGGAAATATTTCCTTGGTGAATTAGGGGCTGGTTTAAATTTAAATACTTCTTGTCACCCTAGTTCAAATGGTCAAATTGAGAGAATAAAAAGAATAATTGAAGACATGCTAAAAATGTATACAACCAAAAGACTTGAGACATGAGAAGATATTTTCTATAACCATCGGTACCATACTACCATTAATATGTCTCCTTTTGAAGCAGTGTATGGCGGAAACTATAAAACATCTATTTCGTGGTCTAACCTTGTTTAAGGAGCTTGGTATGATAATGCATATTTAAAGGAAATGAAGAAATAGCTAAAAGAGTTAAACAAAACATGAGATCTACACAAGATGGATATAAAATTTGTGATAAATCGACATATCTATTCGAACATTAAAATTTTTAGACCAAGCTTTTCTTAGAGTAAAACCCAAGTGTAGCTTATTAACATTAGGAAAATATGCAACAGTCTCTTCTCAATATTTTGGACCATTTGATATTTTATTAAAAGTAGGGGATTTAGCATATAAACTCACTTTAGGTCTCTTGAATTATGTAGGGTTCATATTCTTTTCCATGTTTGTATGCTTAATAGTATTGTATAATTTTGATCATGTAATTGATTATATAGATATACATATTGAAACTAGTTGTGAATTTAAAATTTAAAATTGAACATCTAGAAATTATTGAAGAAAGAACTAGAAAAATAAGAAATAGAGAAATTAAACAAGAAAAATGAAATGAACTTCTTGTAATGTTAATAGTGCAACTTGGTAAAAATATGAATATGTTCATGACCAATATCCACATTCATTTAACTAATCATTTGTTTGCATGTCTAATATGTTGTAGATAAACCCCA